>JAEIFT010000304.1:0-318548 GCA_018904225.1 Lordiphosa mommai
TTGTTAAGATCTAATTAATGTTACATTCTTAATATGTTGATTGGAGAATTAATATTGTACAGTGTTGCATCGGTATGGAGAAAATGCCTTTTGGAAATCTTATTCAATTCGGTATAGAACGACTTTGAGAAGAGAAAAAAAATAATTGAAAAATCAAGTTTTAAGGAAGCAGCTATAAGCTAAGGTTTGAACTAGAGATGGGCGCTTAATGGGTTTCCCAAGGGACCCGAATTGAAATGCTTCCTCAGGCAAGTCTGAAATATTTTAAAATCTTTTAAGGTTCGGGATTCTGGATTTCCGAGGAAATCCTCCTGCGCTCATCTCTAATATGAAAAAAAGAGGACTAACATTTTTCAATCTTAATATTTTTGTATGAATGAACCATGGGTCTTTTCCGAATATCCAAATATAAAAAATAAGTTTTCTTGATCAATTAATATAAAACCATACCAACAATATGTTCCACTGCATCGAAGGCGGATTGATTTAATCCAAAAACCTTTTTTGTGAACTGAACCGGAGTTTCAAACCACTGAATTAAACCAGTTCAAGTTTCCAAAAAGGTTTGTGACCCTGGATTGCACAAGAGGTGCATATTTTTTAAATCAGGGTCAAAAAACAAGAGACTACATGCTGAGCCCGAAAATTCAGATCAATCAGGGTTTTTGTTTCTTTTTCGAATAACAGGACATTTTTTTAATATTTCCTTTTTAAACTACCTTTTCGGGTGCCTGAAAATTTTGACTTTTTAACCAATTTCTTCTTGATGCGGAAATAAAATCATTTGGGGCCAAATCAGGACAATACGCCAAATACACGTATCCCATTAATTCGATGTTTTAAGTGGTCAAAAAGTATCTTAAAAATGTTCCGCCTTTGGCGATGGGCGAACTTTAATACTCCGAAAACCTCTGTCAAAGAAATGTTTGCATACCATTCAGAACTTGAGCTTGATTCACTACATATTCTGTTAAGAAGAATCAGGGGATCATTTGCTATGAAGTGCTTAGTCCGCGAAAAACTTTTGTTGAATTTGGCTCGATTTTGATGACTGATCAATCGATTGCTGTATTATATTATATATATTTCTTTTTATATTATTATTTATCATATTATCATATTATCATATTATCATATTATCATATTATCATATTATCATTTTCATATTTCATATTTCATATTTCTTTTCTTTTCTTTTCTTTTCTTTTCATATTATTTTTCTTTTCTTTTCTTTTCTCTCTTTCTCTTTTCTTTTCCTTTCATATTTCATTTATCATTTTCTTTCTCTTTCTCTTCATATTATCATATTATCATATTATCATATCATATTATCATATTATCATATTATCATATTATCATATTATCATATTATCATATTATCATATTATCATATTATCATATTAATCATATTATCATATTATCATATTATCATATTATCATATTATCATATTATCATATTATCATATTATCATATTATCATATTATCATATTATCATATTATCATATTATCATATTATCATATTATCATATTATCATATTATCATATTATCATATTATCATATTATCATATTATCATATTATCATATTATCATATTATCATATTATCATATTATCATATTATCATATTATCATATTATCATATTATCATATTATCATATTATCATATTATCATATTATCATATTATCATATTATCATATTATCATATTATCATATTATCATATTATCATATTATCATATTATCATATTATCATATTATCATATTATCATATTATCATATTATCATATTATCATATTATCATATTATCATATTATCATATTATCATATTATCATATTATCATATCATATCAAAACTGAATTTACCTAAAAATAAAGACAAACATTTTTAAACAATCCAATACTTATTGAATGATTAAACCAAGTTTCAAACAAAATCCTTGGGCTCAATGCTTTTAAAAACAGGTGCGCCCACCGATCTTTCGGACCGAATCAACTTTAGAATTTCAGGAGATTACAGCCAGATTAGATTAGCAAGTCCACCTTCTGAGCACAGCTAAAATCAAAGTTCAAAGCACCACCACACAGGTCACTGCATCCCACATAACAATTGAACTAAGCTCTAGGGGTTGAGTTAACTGCGACATCTCCATCTTTTGGGCATCTTCGAGTGCAATTGGCTAATTGATTTCGATTCTTTTGCGTCATCCGTTCACACGTTCGGTCCCTCATCAACACATTCTGTGATGGTGGAGAGAGGGGAAAGGCAAACGTTAGCAGGACCTTTGGCTTGTCATTATTTGTCCTTGTCTATCTGTGATTTCTATTTTCTATTCTATTGCTAATTTCGAAAGACGCAGACACAGCAAACGAATGCCAGCGCAACGTTCGGTCAAAAGTTATTCGTCTCTCGGGGGGAAGAGTTGGGGGTTGGGCAGTGGGTGGCTCATTGATTAAAATGTTGTTGAGCTTCGGCGTTTGCTTCTTTTTAGGTATTAGCCATGTTAAAAGAATGTGTTGGCTACAAGTTTTTCTTTTAACTGAAACTGTCATCAAGTGTCTGAGCAATTTCGATGTGTGCAAACAAGTGCAGGGGGTAGGAGAAGGGCGAACTACCCTCTGCTTCACTGGTGCTGCTTTTAATTACAGTCGACAACAACTTGAATTGCGTTGGCCAAGTCCAAGTCAAGCCATCAGCGTCATACTTGCATCATCAGCAGAAGCTGAAGCAGAAGAAGCTCCAATGCATGGGCGGGGAAGGCAACTTTTGCTTGGGGGGAGTTTTAAGCCATTTGGTAAATGTGTTTCAAGAAGTAAATAAGATTAGTGAGGAAATCTTCATTGGAAATGCTTATATTTAATTAATGTCCAAGTAAAATTATTCAATAACAATTCAACACTATATTCTTGTGGTTGGTCAGGACTTTCTACAGTTAACGCATTTTATGCAAGTTTTGGCATTAATAATTATTTGATAATTGTTCTAAACCATTTCAAATGTTTTATTTAAAATATTCTTAAGATTCTAATCAAGTATGGAGTTTGCTGCAGTCCTACGTTGATCAAGTTCAAACTCCATATGACATGAGACAAGCAAATGTTATCAAGTTAATTTACCACTTAAAGAAAAAATTATATTCTGTACATAATAAAAGGATTATTAATTTATTGCAAAACTATTTGTTTAAGTAATACGTTGGTGTTATTGCATATGGCTGTCGCGTATGCCGCGTGCTCCGCCTGGGACTTTGCTCGCGTCGAGCTAAGCAACAACAAAAGAGCCCTGCGAGTATAGCCGATTTGCTTCTCTGGTTTAGATAGTGAAATTAGCGGGCTCGAGGTCATGATGTTCCGACATCAAATGAATCAGGTTCCTCTTAAAGCGCTGTTTCGAAAGACTTCTCCAAATTTTCTGTCGTTTTTCAACGCTTGAGTTGATTAAACCGGAATTAATATGATAATAATTTTTTTTATTAATATTAAAGGGATATTATAAACAATTTATTGGTACTTTACAAATATTAATGATATATTTCAACTGTCATTTTTATAATGCAAAAAGATTATTTTAATTAATTTAATTTAATTATTTTATTATGGTAAGACCATCTTTTAAATGTAATGTTGACTTTACACAAATTATATGACGAAAAGATACAGATGATCCTTTACAAGGCATTAACAAATATGGTCACAACGAATTCCTTCAAGGATAAAGTTTGTTCCCTGTGTAGCTGCTCAGGGGTTCCGTGCGACCTTCGAAAACCAAATTGAAAGGTAGGAAAGCGTTGGCTAAGTTTATCCAGGGTAAGCATGCTATTCAGTTAGCACCTCTCTAAATTTTTCACACGAACGATAGCAAGCTCAATATGTCAATATGATTCGACATCTGAAGGACTCTTCCTGGTCTTGTGAATCATTTCAATCTGGGCCTTCTGGATGTAACCCAGTCTCAGTACCGAGTTGTAAAGCCAGACCAGGAAGAGAATGGCTTTGACAGGGAGTGCCTTCAGAGTCTTGTTATCAAGACCGTCTTCACCAGTAGTCTTTTAGAACTTAAGTTCTTTGATCTGTTGTTGCACCTTCAAAAGAGTAATCGGAGAAACTGACAGTTTGAGCTGTCCAGGGGAGTCAATAATACGTTCAACTCTCAGGTTTTTAGAAAACTGCTCAGCCTGATCCTTAGGAGATCTTGCCCAAGTGCCATCAGTGCCAAGTAGAGCTGTAAAAACATCGATATTGCCCTCCATCGATGTTTTCGATAGTGATAGTCTAAACCATCGATTATTTCGATATTATCGAAACAAAAAAAAAACCATTTTGTTTTAACAATTCAGGTTGCTAAAAACCCACCCCTGCACCTATATTCCGACCTTTGCAGTAAACTTCCGAAATAAATCCATTCATTCTGACCCTAGAGCTTACAAAACGAATTTTATTCAGATCGGCTCACAAATAGCCATTGTCACTGAACCGAAATACGCCCACCACTATTCTTGCCTGTGGGCGGTAATTCCACCACCGAGAATTCAAATGTCTAATTATTTTCTATAATGTGTTCCAAAACGATTTTGAAGCCAATCGGATTAAAAATAGGTTTTACCATATAGAATTGTCAAGTCATTTCCCCACTCTTGGGGCGAATTTTCCAACATCGCGATGTATCGATGGTGGAAAAAACAATCGATGATGACCCGCAGCACAGCCACCATCGATATTATCGATATATCGTCGATTGTTTTACAGCTCTAGTGCCAAGTGCCTGACGTTTTTAAAAGCTTTCTCACGGCCTGATATTGAAAAACGTCGATTTGTAGAAGTGCAATACAGATTATAACGAATCCACCATATCCATTATTATCCCATTATCCATTAATCTAGTACTACGATTAAACACAAACACTTTATCGTGATAATTGGCCATAAAAGTATGCAAACTTTATTTTCTTTAATAATTATCTCCGACCATATAAACTATATATATTCTGGATCAGAATCAACAGCCGAGTCTATTTAGGAGTGTCCGTCCGTCCGTCTGTCCGTATGCCCGTATGAACGCTAAGATCTCACAGATGGTATCTCTTACCATTAGAGGTTTGAAGTGTATAGAACATTCTTAATTCTTATACTTGCAGGCAGATCAAGTTTAGTTTAAATTTTTTCCACTCCCCCTGCCGCCCCCCGCAATTTGAAAAAAACCTCATATCTTTTACAATTTTGGAGTTAGGTTGTTCAAACCTACTAGACATATTTGCTACTTATCATTACTTATCGAGCCCCCATACATCGTTTTCGATCAGATGAACGATAGTAGAGTTGCCACCCGCTTAATTTTAAAATAACCTTAATTCTTCCACAATTTTGGAGTTCGGTTGTTTGAACCTTTTAGCCATATATTCTACTCATCATTACTTATCGAGCCCCCATACATCGTTTTCCGATCAGATGAACGATAGTAGAGTTGCCACCCCTACAATTTGAAAAACTCCGCAAAACTCCCACAATTTTGAAGATAGATCATTCGAACCTTCTAGATATGTATTCTACTCATCAAAACTCATTAAGTACTCATACAACTTTTTTGCCACCCCCACAATTTTAAAAAATAATCAAAACTTTCACAATTTTAGAGATAGATTGTTCAAACCTTCTAGACATATATTCTTCTCATCAAAACCATAAGCTCTCAACAGTTTTCCGATCAGATGAACAATAGCAGAGTTGCCACCGCCAGAATAAAAAAAAAACCTTATATCTCCTATTATTATAAATATAGATTGTTCGAACCTTGTAGGCATATATTCGAATCGTCATTTTTGACCGAACCACCATTTCACATACCATTTCCAAATCAAATAACAATATCGAGTAAAAATTATAAGCAAATCAAATATTTGGATGGGCAGCACTGGCCGTTTTCGATTTCGATCAAATCATGCGTAATCGGAATTGGTAAGTGTTCCAGTTTCCAAAAAAAGATTGCGCTATTGGGCGAATAACTTCAAATTTCAAATTATATTTATTCAACTGTCTTGATGGCAAAATTTATTAAACGAATGCTCTAATCGTTTCCTTCAAATAAGAACCTTTACCCATTTCGATCGATCGAATTCGGAAACGAGAACAGGCCTGATTATTTTACTATTTTAAAACCTTTTGCTTTATTTTAAGCAACTTTCTTCACTAGTTTTCAACCGACTTTTTACAATTTCTGCTAACTACTGCTCTGTTTTAGGGGGAAACCGGAAAATATTTCCAATTCTATTTTACCACTGCATTTTTCTCTTTGATGGGGAAAACCACTTTGAAATGCTTCGCTCGTCTTCAGTTCTCCTTGTTTCTCTCTCTCTGTCCGGGAAAAGTCAACAATGTCTTGGACTTGGACATGGCATTTCATTTCACACAATATCCACGAATTGATGCGAAAATTGATTTCAATGCATGTGACATGTTTACCGAATTGTTTCATCTACAGGGGTAGAAGGAGGAGGAGGAGGAGGAATCTGTTGTAATTATTGTAAGAACTGCAGTCAGCAGCGGATGGGGGTTGGGGTGTTGAATCGCGCTTAAATCTTTTACAAATCAAAAGCATACCAAATGTGGCTTGCTTTGAGGCTAATTAGTGTGGTCATCCTCCTCCCTTTTTTTTTTTTTTTTTAATTAGAGAAGCGAAAGGACAAAGATGCGTTGGGACAGGCAGAAGAGCGTCAGTGTCGGCAAACAAAAGATATCAAGAATTTCATTTCTTAGCCCAAGCGGAGGCGGCAATTGAAGAAGGAAGACGACAACGGACAACGGTCATCACAAGATGGTTAAAATAAAGAGAGAAAATGCCAGCGAATTAGCAAAAGCCACAAAAGGGAGTAGCGGAGGATGAATTGCCCATGTCTCCAAGTTCCATTTTTTTTTTTTGGTTGCCTTGCAAGATGCGCTTTAAAATTCCACTGATAAGAGCCTAACGGCGACAACCAAGCCAAGAAGCAGGCGTCAGTGTCAGGCGGCAGGCATAAGAAATGTGTCCCAGACAATTAGTGTCGCAAACTGGTCAACAAACAGAGACCAGATTCAGACTGAAAGGCCACCACTTCATCCACAAATATTTAAAAATCCAAAAAGTAATATTCATTAAAAATGGCCATTAAAACTGCCCCCAACTTGATGAGCTGCTTTTTCTATCTTTTTTTTTTTAGTCAAAGGGTTGGGGTTATCCTCTCACTGTATGAACATTTCATTTTAATGCGGCGACTAGCCATGTGAGAGGATGGGGGGGGGGTTTAGTAGGAGAAGGATGCCCATTGCCCGTTCTGCTTCTTCATATTTCGTACTTGAAACGTAATTACTTTAGAAAATAATCGTTAAAAGTAATGGTCTGTATCAAATATATTAAAATATAACGCAACGATGGCGGCGTTGGCAACGGAGACGACGACTAGAGCCTGGACCAGAGCAGGCCCTTAGCTACAACGTCAGCTGCAAATGGGACTGGGCATTCGCACTCGTCATGTCAGGAGTCGTCAAAGCGCGCACAGCATTCGTACGTCAAGCGAAAGGAGTCTCCGCTCCATTGGAGAGGCCATTGCACAGTGGACGGGAGTATTAATTGCGATTGAAATTGGTTAATTCAAAACTTGAAATTCCAATATTACAAAAATATTTCTAAGAAATACGTGAGCCTCTAGAAATTTAAATCTTAGGACATGATAATTCTTCGAGGATCAATTTTTTTTATAATTTTTTGGATAGGGCCAACTTTACTTATTATTTACCAAAACCAAGGAACATTCCCTTATTTAAAAAAAAGCTCGTTGATGATATTATAAACGGGTGGACCTCGAAATAGCTATACATAAAATACATTCTAATCGATTTTCTGTCAAAAACTGTTCATTTCTGTCGCTTATATTTGCAATTCCCAACTGTTTTAAACTTCGTCGGAATAACAAGACGATTGCAAAGTTAAAGTCGTTAGCAAAATTTGCTGATAACACTGTGCAAGTCGAAAAAAAAAACATGACCAACTTTAACGGTTTTCCCCTATTTTGGACCCTGGCAATCGAACTGCATCATTAGTTGTATGAGTTATAACAATAGCTTCACACAACAATTTTTTTTTAAGTTTTTCATCAAGTTAAATAATTTTCAAAGTAGTAAAAAAAATTATATCTGATTCTTGTGAAATCTGAAAAAAAAGGATTTAAATGTCCTCTAATTTACTACATTTACAGATATTCGATATCATCGCGCTTTTAAAAGTTAGGGTCCAAAAACTAAAATAATTGCAACCTTTTTTTTTTTTTTTTTGATACAATTTTTTACAACAAATTATTTAAAATTTTCAAATATTAAGTAAAATCAGAATAAAATCATTTTTAATGTCTTTAATTTTGTTCTCCAACAATAACTTGATTTCTAATTAAATATTTCCCAATTTAATGTCATTTTGGTAAAAAAATTATGTAAAAAAAATTTTATTTTTTTTTATTATAATCTATAACTTTTTAATGGGCAATGATATCGAAAAACTGTAAATGTATTAAATTAGAGGATATTTAAATCTATTTATTTAGATTTCACGAGAATAAAATATCATATTTTTGGAATTTACAAAAAATTTTAACTTCGTAAAACACTTCAAAAAAAATTTGTATGAAACCATCGCTATAACTCAAAAAAGTAATGATGCGGTTTGATTACTAAGGCCCGAATTAGGGAAAACCCGTTCAAGTCCTTTTTATTTTTTGAAAAAAACTATCACAGTGTAATAAATGTTTATACCAGAGATTAATCACGAAACGAGTATCGGTGCGTACCGAAATGATAATTTCAGTTAAAGGTTGTATTTCAGTTCCATACGGTACTCAGATTTATATCGGTGTACCGGTACAAGTATTATTTTTTGTAATATTAAATCATTTTAATTATTTCAAGATATCCACAAAATTAATGGATGTAAAGAACTAAAAAATGGTGTTCTAAGAATATGCCGCATAAAAAACGTTTTTTAAATATACCAATTTCTAGCTTTTTTTATTTTTGGACGAACAACTTCGCTAAACGCTTCTGTTCACGCTTTCAGTGGTATTCCTACACTCAGAAAAAAAAAACAACCTAGAATTAAGGAATTTTCGATTCTATTGGCCTTAGAGTCATTTATCATAAAGCTGAATAAATATTTCCCAATAATGGTTTGAAATCATCCGCTCTAAAATCTGCCACATTTCCATCAAAAATAGAGATCTTTAGCGATAGATTTGAACCCATACTATAAGACTTCGGTCCAATATACAGCTCATAATACGCTGGTAAAATACTCAAACGGGTGTATCAACTTTAAAAAACACTAAAACAGATTTAAACACAAAATCTGCCTTAGCTTTTTAAATTAAAACAACATTTTTTTAGGTCGAAATTCGATAAAAAATTTTAAAATGTGTATTGTAATTTTTCTAACATTTTTATATTTAAGGGAGAATTTTTTAAGACTTAAAAATGTTTAACATTTAATTAGAGGGTTTATATTTAGCAAAGAATAGTTTTCCTGTTTTTAGAATTTTTTGTCAATATCTTTTACATATTAAAAAGGAGACTTTAATTCTGGTAATTTTTTAAGGGCGAATTTCTAAATTGTAAGACTGAGTGCATATATTGCTAATTTACCGATGAATTATATATATGAAGTACTCATAAACCAATTAAATAAATAGTAAGAAACCGAAATAATATCGGTATTTGGTATGGTTCCGTTTTTTTCGGTTCCTATTATAACGGTTAACGGTTTTTGGTTCTCAAAAAAATTCAATATCGGTTCCGATTTCGATACCGGTACCTGGCTTTAAACGTTTTATTTCGGTTAACGGTTCCGGTTCCGGTTACGGCATTATTCCCTGATCTCTCTCTCTCTCTCTTCATCGAGGATTATTTTTTTCATAATTTTTTTGGATAGGGCCAAACTCTACTTATTTTTAACCTGTATTAAAAAAAAGCTCGATTGTGATATTATAAACGTGAGGACCTCAAAATATCTATACAGACAATTTGTGCTCACTTTTTCGATGCGAATTCTTAAGAAATCCACTTAAAATACAGTAAAATTGATTTTCTGTCAAAAACTGTTTATTTTTGTCGCTTGGATTTGCAATTCCCAACTGTTTTTAACTTCGTCGGAATGGTAGTCTGCTGATAATACATTTTTATACCTTTCCTGTATATCACTTATTTTTGGTTTAAGTATATTTTTTAGATTTCATGTTTTTTTAGAATTCCAACCACCGTGCCTTACTGGCTAACTGCTGGTTTGGCACTTGGCTTGGGACTTGGCCATCAGTTGAAATGAGTTTTTATCAACGTCTGTCTGGACGTATCGCAGTCGCATCTGGTCTGAGTCGGAGGTCCTGGGCACATTAGTGAGCAAAATTTTATTGCACCTCTGTTTCTGGTTGTGTTTCTGTTTCAGTTTCATTCATAATATAATATAAGAGTTGACATTAAAAAAAAGCAATTCGCGTTCGGCATTTCATCTGCAGGAATAGTTTTTTGCCGGCTCTCCCCCTTCCCACTAAGACATTGCTTTCATAATGCATAAGGCAATTCCCCTGCCCAGAGGCCGTACCGCCCCATTCTCCTCTTCCCAGGTTCCTTTGTATGTTAAATTTAATTTCTTTTGTTTCGTTACTCGCACGTCATTTGCAAAATGAAATTATTACAAAATGTTTTTCTCGCTCTCATTTGCTTGTCTTTGACTTGGCTTTTGCCATTTTCCATTTCATTTTTTTTTTGTGCATTTTTTCTGCTTCTTAAGCAGCAGCAGCAGCAGCAACAATTCCCGCGGGCATATCATCTGCTTCATCACTGACTTAGAACTTTGCCATTTTCCCCATTTCTTTTTCTTCTTCCTTTTCTTCTTTTGCATTTCTTAATCATTTTTGAGTGTCTTAATTTAAGTTGTATACTCTGGTTTTAATTTCGAGTGTGTTTTTGGTTGGGAACGCTAACTGGCCCTGATAGTATCATTAGCATTTGCCACAGTTTCCCCCGCTCTTACCACTCGCTTGGTGTATTCTTCAGGCCAATACAAAGAAATGGCCAAGAGGAGAATTTAATTTGGGAATAAACTTGGAATTTTTTTTTTTTTTTTGTGCAAAAGATAATCATGTTATATTTAATAATCCAGGGTTTTTTTTACTTTAAAAATGGACACGTTCAGCAAAATATGTTGATCACTGATTCTTTTGAAAAGCCACAATTTTGTTAGTTTTGGACAGATCTGGTTTTAGATTATTTAATTTCGAGGTTTTAATCCTGATTAACATTTCTAATTTAGGTAATTGTTCCTTTTTTTCCATGTTCTATGGAATTAGACTATATTTATGTTTCCTCATATATACATATATTTGCTTTTTGAATAAGTGTAAAACGCACATCTTTTTTAACCAAAAGCCTCGTCTAGTCATATTTTTCATGTCTCCCATTTTACGGCTCTTCTTTATGGCTGCCTTATCTACAGTCGCCATCGTGATGGCCTCATCATATTTATTTTTTACCAACATTTTTCAACACCACAATGCGAGGATCGTTTATCAACTGGCCACCAAGTCGCAAGCCGGCAGGATCAACAGCGACAAAGGCAGACAAAGATAGAAAGAGCGAGAGAGAGAGACAGGGTGTGCGCAAAAAGAGAAACCTGAATAAATTACGCACATCTGTCAACTTTTGAATTAGCCATTAAGGCGCAAAATGTGCAACATTAATAACTGACAACAGACTCGATTTGATTCGTGTCCGAGTGAGAGAACCAAGTTGCGCCTGCGCATCGTCCTAATTGAAAGAAATTACTTTGAGTCTAGCATGTCATTTGTCAACTTTTTGTGTGGAGTTTTTGCTGCGGGTGATACGTATTATGATTGAAATTAATACCCCCCCTAAAGAAGTGGGTGCCCGGGCTCAGTAAATTATTAGATGGGATGCAGAGGGCAGACTGCTGCCATTGTTACACGATCACAATGAAAAGGCTTTTCTTAGCGATCTCTACACCCAGAAAAAGATGAAGTTTTTTAACGCTCAAAATAAATCAAAGACTTCGCTGTTTTGTACAAAAAAATAAGTTTAAAACCTAAAACCACAACAGAAGTAACGTGAAGTTTCATACAAAATTTGTGGAAGAAGAAGCAGAAGTAATGATTCCTTCACCCTTTACTTCGAGCGCACACGGAGCTGAAAAATACTGTTGTGCTTAACAGCACATGATTGGATCCTATGTTAACTATGTGGGCTTTATTTTACTTCAAGCAACTGAAGAAACATTGATGCAAACAATGTTACTTCATCCTTCTTCTGAATTGACACCATCGGCAAACTGCTGAAATTAAATTTATGACGAAAAGGTAAATCTAATTTCGTTTGTGTTGAAGATTTAATACAGTCGTTAATAGTCGTTTTAACAAGGGATTGAATTACTTATAAAAAATAGTAGGCCACTAGACTTATGTTCCACCTTGACGTAATATATGCCGAAGTAAGAAAAATTACTTACTTCGCAAGTCCGTATAGGGCTATAGGGTACAAAATTATAGGTAACACTAAGCTAACTTAACTAACTAACTAAAATAAGGAAGTGTTTCTGACTTAGACCGATTTTATAACCAATCGTTCCCATGGCATTGAATTGAATTTAGCAAACAGATCATTTTGCAAATTTAAAACAAAGTTTACTCACAAAAAACCGTATTTTCCTATAAGTTATAGTCATTTACTACGTTTATGCTATTAAAAAATAAAAATCATCAAAATAATATTTTCCATAATTATAAAACATAGCATACTTGAAAGAGCAAAAATCATGATTTTTTATTTTTGCATAAACGTAGTATTTGTTTTTTTATCGCAATATTTAATAACTCCCCGAATTTTATCTTATGTCGCAGTAGAAGCCTTCAGAGTTACACCACCACGTAGGTTGCTATATATATTTCTGGCCAAATAATGAAAACGCGAATATTTATGATCAAAAATGTTTTTATTGTTTTTCAAAGTATTCTCCAGCAAAATTTATACACTCTTGCATGCGCTCAAACCAATTATCGAAGCACTTTTTCCGCTCCGATTGAGACACCTCCAAATCATGGTTTTTGAATTCTTCCACAGCATCTTCTGGCGACGAAAATCGTTGACCACGCACTTTTCCCTTGATGTGCGGGAATAAAAAAAAGTCATTGGGTGCCAAGTCAGGGCTGTACGGCGGATGACTCATCAATTCGACGTTTTGGGCGGTCAAAAAGGCGCTGGTGTGAACTGATGTGTGAGAGCTCGCATTGTCATGGTGCACAATGATCTGTCTTCTCTTGTTCATTTTTCGAATTTCCCCGAAGACTTCAAGCAAACAAATTGTGGTGTACCACTCAGAATTGACCGTCCTACGTTGCTTAAGCGGAACAGTCGCCACATGACCTGTTTTACCGAAGAAACAGGCGACCATTTGCTTCGAAGTGCTTCTTCCACGAACGACTTTCATTGGATTTAGCTCGTCTTCGAAGACTCACACGGTCGATTGCTGTTTTGTTTCGGGCTCATAAGCACAGATCCATGATTCGTCACCTCTGACGATCTCATAAACGTCTTTTGAAACACCGCGATTAAATTTTTTAAAATTTCTTTGCACCAATCCACACGAGCCTTTTTTTGAGCGATTGTCAAATTGTGCGGAATCCAACGAGAACAAACCTTTTTTACGCCCAGGTGTTCATGCAATATAGAATATATGCTGGTGGAAGAAATGCCCAAGGATGCCTCTATCTCACGGTATGTCACATGACGATCTTGCATTATCAGTTCACGCACGGCATCAATGTTTTCTGGCACAACGACTGTTTTTGGACGACCTTCGTCTTCGAGCGAGCGTCGTCCGTCATTAAACCAAATTTTTACAGTGCTATAGGATGGTGCTTCATCGCCATACAAAGATTTAAGTTCATCGTTGCACTCTTGTCGTGATAATCCACATCGAAAGTTGTAAACAAATGATTGCACGAAAATTTTCACGAGTTAATTCCATTTTTATGCCGAGGTAAGTTTTTGATTAATCGTTAATCGATATCAAACGTGGTCACACATGAAAGAGTTGTATGGAGCTTTTATCGATAAAAGTCCAAACTTTTTTTGGGAAAAGGCCAATTGGTCCTAAAATGGCTAGAAGTGGTCTAGGCAAAATATGGAAGACCACAGAAAAAAATTGACAAATAAAAAAAAATTGAATATGTGTGTTTTAATACGAATATATTCAAGTCCCCATACAAATACACACATAGACACTGCATAAGCGACGCCGCTATATCGACTCGGCTGTTGATGCTGATCAAGCATTTATATACTTTATAGGGTTGGAAATGTCTCCTTCTGCCTGTTACATTGATTTGCACAACTTTATGATACCCTTTTTACCCATTTTGAATCGGTACACTGTATAAAAATCGGTTTTAATCAGAAGCCAGAAAAAATACTACAAAAAATGTTGCCTAGTGTAATTTAGATTAATAAATTTATGTATATTCTATTTAAAATAAATTTATTTTGTAATTTTATGATGCTGCCGTATTTGACTATCAATTTTTACGTTCGAATATAGAATTATAAAACGCATTAAAGATCTATTTCGAATAAGTCAGTTCTGGAGAGGTCAGCAAACCACGCTGATGAGAAAGTTGGGAGATCCCTGAAACAGCGGAAAACCTGATCGCTTTTTTGTGTTGGTACATTTGTTGTTAATAGCATGACTTCGTGCCGATTGAACAGACTATATTTTTAAATATAAACTGCGAGTTTTGGTTATTCAAAACCGACTTTTCCGATTTTCCCGATTAAGACCGCGCATAGTCCAAAGAATCATGGATCTAACAAAAAACTTATTTAAAAAAAAGTTGGCAAAGGGAGTTTTTTAAATTTTTTTTTTTTGTGTTTTTTTTTCAATTTCGAAATCGATGGATCGGAATTGGTAAAAGTAACGATTTTCAAGAAACAATTAAGAGTTTTGCCATTGAAGCAGTTATATGAAGATATATAGAAAAGTAGAGTTGAAAGACGAATAAAAAAAAATCGATGTTTGGGAACAGAAATATTTAATAATTCCTATTTCGCATAATATGATCGAAATCTAATACGGGAATGGGCCTGATATAGAAAATACTTTTTTTAAGCATTAATTTTGCTAACAATCAGTATATTGCTTATATGCAACGCTTATATGTAAAAATATTGGTGCATTTGGGCATTTGCTCAGGTTCATGTTAGATTCGTACTTTCTAAAATAAAACTGATTGGATCCAGCACCTTATAAAAACTTGGGCTTGGCTGAAGTTATATTTTTCCTTTATTTATATTTTTGTGCTTCAACCCCAAACAGAATTACAACATTTGAAACGTAAATGCTTTATTTATTTGTATATTTATTATTCTAAAATTTAATCACATAATTCCTTCAAATTTATGTACCTCAACTGGGCATTGAGAGAATTTAGCGATTTGAATTGGAACTTGTGCCCCTTCAACTAGTCAAAGTGGATAAGCATAAATTGCGACTTGGTGCCACAGCGATCGTGTGACAGAACGAATGACAAGGGGTCGAGCATAAATTATGGCGTTGGTTGAGCGTTAATCGCACATTTTAGTTGCCACAAAAAAGGGGAGAGGGCCTAAACGATTGGCAAATCGACAACCACCAGCAACAGCTACAGCAACAGCAACAACAACTTTGTTTCAGCGATAACAATCACGAATGGAGGAGCAGCAGGAGCAGATCCTCAGAGAGCAGTGAGAGATGCAACGGGCCAGAACATAAGCAGCAACACAAATAATTCGCTTTAATGAGATCGCAATCTTGGCCATGCGTGTATGTGAGTGTTTATGTGTGTGTGAGAGACAGAGATGAAGATGAGCAGAGTTGGGGAATCTCGATCTCGATCATTGAGCTCAGCTCAGCATCAGCTTTAGCATCAGGCATCGATGCTGTTGGCTGCTGTTGCGCTCATGTTGGCTGTCAGCGCTTTGACTTGTTCTCTGCCAACTTGGCCAGGTTGTAGCCTCCGCTTGTTGACATGCTCAGCATGCTTAGGCTTACAGCCAATGTCAATGTGGACCACATGACGCGGAGTACAGGGCATACATTAAATTGATGGACTCACTTGCTGTTTTGCTGTCTTTCAACTTTCATCAAAAAAGTTTACTCATCACGTTGAGTTGACAATTAATTGCCACAATTAGTGCGACATGTTGACGTTGATTAAAAGTTGCAGATCAAAAAGAAAATTAAACAACTTTCAGTCAAACATTTATCATGAGGCGTTAGAGCGAGGAAGAACAACAAATTGCAAAAACCCCCTCAACCATTTTTGGCCTCTATAAATTTGCTTGTAAATATTTTGCAAATCATAAAAATTATTATTTATAATGCGTTAATTTTGGGTGCTTCACCCTGGTCCATAAAGCAGTTTGGAGTCATAAATTTATGGCCCATAGACTATGGCCTGATGGAATCCATGAGATGTGCCTGGCCTATTGTCAGACGGCAGAGACGACGACGATGACTACGACTACGATGTCGGCGGCGTTGGATGAGATTTTCCATGCACGAAATGTGCGAAAATTATTTCTGTTGTTTTATTTATGTTTACAAACTGATTTATTTGTGGGGCTGTTGCGCTCTGCTCCGATCTGCTCAGCTTGTTTGCCTGAAATTTATTTTGACAGACATGCATATCGCCAGGATTTGAAATGTGTAGACACTGCATCCGTTTCAAATCTGTTTGGAGCGTGTCATGGATTGTGTGATTGGAGTTTTTTTTTTAAAATAAGTTTAGATTAAACAGATTGTCACAAATATATAGAAATTTTGTGACTGAATATGTATTCTTCGTAAACTTTGTTCAAATTTCCGGTTTACCGTACTTGAAAACTAAAATTATATTTATTCAGATTTAATAGTCCCGATGAGGCTCTAAAATTGTTTGTTAAAATTCAAATTTTTTCCCTTCTTCTTAATGTAACTTATTAATTAATGTTGGAATGTAATGTAATGTAGGAGATTGCGTGTATTATAAAAAGTATGTATTAAATTATAGTACCAAAGACCGCCTAAACTTGTTATCAATTTATACCTAGTATCCACTTTTTTCCGAAATTTCATTAATAATTTATTTTTTAAATTTACAAAATCCAAAATATTTTCCAAAATTTTGTAAGTAGATTGTGCTGTCTTTGAGAGACTTATAGTTTTTATCATTATTTATCGATCCTCTATACATAATTTACCGATCAGATGAACGATAGTAGAATTCTAAGCAAAACAAATATTTATGCTGGGTAGCACCGGCCGCAACCGTGATGGGCAGCACTTACTAGAGATGGGTGCGGGGCGGGATTCCAGCGGGTCCCGATTTTAAATGCTTCCTAAGGCAGGTCAGATTTATTTTAAAATCCTTGAGAAGTGACAAGATGATTTAATAATTACTAAATTAAAAAGTTTCCCTCGAATTTTATTAGGGACGGTAACAGTTATAACTTATATTATTTAAGTCCACTTTTAAGTGTTATTTTAGAGTTTTATTTCATTACGCTTTAAATAACAGTTTTAAAGACGTTTATTTGATGACTTAGCAGACAACAGTTATTCAAAACTTTAATTTTTTCACTCTAAGTATAATAGTTATTAAAGACTTTTATTAAAAAATAAAATATATATAAGTTTCTAAAGACTTTTTGTGTTATTACTCAGAACATATCAAATATAATTATAATTTATACAATTATTAAAGACTTTTGTTTTATTACTCAGAAAAGAACAGTTATAGAAAGACTTTTTATTTCTTAACTCAGTAAATAAAACTCAGTCAGATTTTGTATATTAATCTCAATATAATAGTTTTTATTATTTATCGCTGGTAATGATATGGTACACCCAATGAATCATTAACGCAGATATCAAAACCGCTGGAGCTATAATAAATTTGTAGACTTTTAAAGTGTGATTTACTCACTCAGAAAAAAATGCGTTCTAAAAGGCAGCATAAATTTCTAACTTTTATACCCAATTCGTTATCATTATTTCTGTTCATGAAATCTCAAAAGTATAAAATCCGTTCTAAACTGACAAAAGAACTAAGAAAATACGTTCTTAAAACGGTTTTTAAAAATTACCAGCTCTCTTTAACACTAAGCTTAGGCACGACATGTTAACTTGGTACGATGGTAGAACTCCTGTTATATATAAAAACGTGAAAGAGGGACATATAAAAAAAAAAGCTTTCAACATTTGAAAACTTGCTTACTGCGACATTTGATTTATAAATAAAGGCTCATAAGCATGGTGTCAAACCGGAACCCGAACCGGAACCATATACCGAAAAGAACCGATTGAAACTCAGAACCAGAACCGGAACCGTTATTATTTATTTTTTTGCGTACCGGTATTTCGGAACCTTTATTTTTATAACCGAAATGACCGAAAGGAACCGAAACATTGTACCGGTACAGTTTCGGTTTTTTTTTTTTTTTGTTATTTCATTTTTATTGCTTCAATCAGGGATTTCTTCAGGGTAAAACTCAGGGTAAACGTAAGCAAAAACTTGCAAATGTAAAGTTGTGGAACCATCTGGTATATACTGAAATTTTCAATAAAAATAAGAATTTCATCTTATTTCGTTGCATATATTTTGGTTCAATAAATTCCAAATATTATTAATTTATCCTTAATTTATGCATTTACAAAGGAAATGAATTAATAATTGGCCCAAATGGACTTAACTTTTTCTGAGGTAAAGTTTATTATGTTTAATTTTCCTTGTTAACAACTACTTTTTGTTGTGTAGGTTGCTATCATTTCTATTATATCTTCGGATTAAAGGATTTTAAATTATACCGGTTTATACCGGTACATACCGGTACGTACCGGTATACCGAAATAAAAACCAAGGTACAGGTACGGAACCGAATACCGAAATAAACAAGAACCTAAACAGAACCTTTTACCGAAACATTAGTTTCGGTACGTACAGAACCGGAACCGGAACCGAAATTCGATTCGGTTTGATTTCCCTGCTTATAAGTGAAGAAAGGGTGCGGCGGAGAGTGCGGTTGAGGTCAGCAATAAAATTGTTTCCGTTCCAATAATGAGATCAAATGGTTCTTAAACGCGGAACGTCCGGTCTTAATAACTGCGTTCTTTCCTTTAGCCCGCCGTTCGCAGTATAAGAAAAAAACGGTCTTACCCTACTATTAAGAACGAAAAACACGGTTTTCGGTTAATTTAGAACGGATTCTTTCTGAGTGCTGAATTTTAAAATAAAAGACTTTTGATACCTATTTTTTCTGAGTCATAAATTAAGTCTTTAACAACTGTTATTTATTAACTTTTTATTATAAAAGTTATTAGCTGATTTAATTATACAGAGTCTTCCAAAACCTGTTTTAGTAATTAATAAAAAGTCTTGAATAACTGTTCTTAACTGAGAGTTATTTTAACGATCACAAATAACATAATTTTGATCATGTGAGAAAAAATTTTTTTAGATTGTTTGAACCTTCTAGAAATATCTTATAAGCATCATTCATATCGATCTGCCACACATCATTTCCTGATCAGATGAGCAATAGTAGAGTTGCCACCCCCGCAATTTGAAAAAGACCTCACATCTCCCACAATTTTAAAAAGAAGATTGTTTGAACCGTCTAGACAAATATTTTAATCATCATTATTTATCGATACACCGTTTTACGATGTGGGTCGGTATAGCTAGAGTCGTTATCTGGACGAGACGGGGTTGAATAAGAATATGGCATTGGGATCTGGATGGGTCGAGAACGGAACGGTATCGAATTTTCTTTGCCACGCCCATCTTTACACAGATAACTGGTTATTGCCGGGTGCTGTGTGTGCGTGTGTATTCGTATGTCCTGCCTTTGGCTTAGTGCTTTACTGATGGAGCATAGGCTGTGGTCACGATTAAATTTTTTTAAAGAGAATAAAGAATGTAGTAAATTTTTAAGAATCTGATCCAGAATATTTTAAAAAACATCGGAAGAATTAATCAATTACCTCCTTTAAACAGCTTAATAAAACTGTTATGAAAAAACAATTAATTAGCTTTTATTATTTCAATTTATTAATATATTATTAATTATTTTAATTTATTTTTATTATTATTAATTTATAATTTATTTTAAATTATTTAGCTTTTTATTTTAAAATTAGTCTGAAGCAACTAAGTGAGAAAACTTAAGATTCACGTCGGTTCAGTTTTGCATGTTAATTTTAAATTTCCAAAAATGTGTTAAGCAGTTCAAAATTTCCTTAATTAATGAGTAAAATGATAAAGGGAAATGGAGATTTATTTCAAACAATTTTAAGCCCTCAACGGAACTACTTAATAAATTTTTGTTTTAGATTACGGCAACTGAAAATTACAAAAATTTGTTTGGTGCATTGAGCAATACATTTTGAATATTTGTATTAGCATATTGGGGATGTCCAGTCTCGTGTTCGTACCGTTACAATTGCCATAACCAAATGTGTGCTGTTCTATCACAAATGGTTAACAATAGATTTAAGGGAATATGTGTAACTTCCACTTCCATATTTATCTTTAGGCATCGCGTATTGTAATCAACTTTCTTTCGGCCACAACAACGACAACAATGGACAAATGCTTTTGCCGAATTTCTTTCTGGTTTGCCATTAAAAGTTAACCATCATAAAGTCCATCGGGAGCACTGCGCACCGGTGAGTGGACCCCAACAACAATGGACAATGAGCACATAAATCAGTGTAATTAATAGAAAACTAGCCAAAAGACTCCATACACACACACACAGACACACATACGCATGCGCAACAGGTTTGTGTCCCGCCAGAGACCACGTGCAGGAACAGATCCATTTTCGTCGCATACCAATGACCCAAAACGTTAAACCTAATTAAAGAGCCAAGTTCCACAACTGAGAAATGTTAATTGCTCGAGCATCCACATCTAGTGTAAACAATTTCCAGCATTTTCTTGGGCAATTTATCTCACAGTTTGATGCAAACGCATAAATCTCTCAACGCCCGCGCGCAAGGGCAATATTTCAATTTCAAATTAAAATAAATATTTAAAATCCCCCAAAATTTATTATCAATAAAGCAAAATGTGAGTACCAACCACCACCCCCCTTGTATACTCCAGGGTATCAATTCATTCAAATCACTGTCCATTCATTTGGCCAAATGGCCAAAAGGGTTGGGCGTGCGGTGCGGAGCCCACAAAAAAAGTCACCGGCAATAAGTCATCAGGCAGAGGACTCAAGTAGTTTGATGCTTAGATATCAGTCGTGTCCTTCAAATTACAACCTGATTAGACTCCAGGGACAATGGGCAAGCCAACTCATCTGTTGTGGCTTACTGTCCAGGCAGGACAGTAAATCAGAGGAGAGTGAGTGAAGTTTAAATTGATGTGCTCTGTGGGTTTCCCAGTTGAGCTCAACCTGAGTGAAAGTGAAAAATATGCCAAAATATAATTTTACTTAAATATAGACAAAGGGAAGTACAGTTTTTCTCCAAAAGAAAACCAAACAGTTTTGCTTAAGGTGAAATAATGCATACGAGAGCTGATGTTAAGGATTCAATTTGATACCGTGTTTTGTTAGTTTACGTACCTAACCTACATAAATTGCAAGCTTAAAGACCATCGAATAATATATAAAGTAGAAAATACAATTATCTTTGATCCCCAATTTTTCTGCCTTGGGGTAATATTGCTTGCATTTCTACTATATTGGATTAAGCTTTTAACTTTTTCCTCCTAGAAATATAAGACCAGATCATCGATAAAAAGTCACCAAACTAAATTTCAGACTGATTCGCTTACGCCAACGTTTACGACGCCGCAGCTGCGACGCTGCAGTTGCGACTTTGCGGTCGCAACGATGTGGGACAGTTGATTGGCCTCAATAAATAAAACAAATTTAAAGAGAAGTCAAATTTTTCCTCAACAAAATCTTCTTTTAAAACAAAACACTCATTTAACGGTCCCGAATACTTTAAAAATTAAAAAAAAATTCCTTCACTGATGACTTCACCAGTTGACTAAATACTCCTACCAACAAGCCATTTAATCAAGTTTATAAAAAAGGAGAATATTCACAAGGTGCTCAATGTGTTCGGTTCGGTACAATTTATCGATGAATCTAATGATGTAAAGACTATGATACAATATCAAAGTAGTACATTGTCGTACTTGTAAATTTATAAATTTTTCTAAGGTAGTGAAGATGTATCCCCGTTAATCTAAATTTAGCCTTCAAGTTTAAAATTTAACGTTTATTGGATAGACTGACGCTTATTTTGGCTAGAGTATCCGACATTTTGTTTTGCGAATGATATTGTAGATGGGAATTCAATTGTTTCGTACTTTGTCCAATTGTTTCGCACCGTTTTCAAAATACTATAATATATTTTTAAAATCCTTTACATCTGTCTTTATATAAAAAGTTCAATAATAGATCTGCTTAACAATAAATAGATTTAATGGTTGGGACCTAATTTTTGTCGATATAATAAATAAATTTTTATTAAGAATCGAAGTTACTAAATACTTGCTTAGAGATCAATTTAAAAATTAAATAAATATAAAATGTTTCGTTTTAGAAAGTTCAAAGTTTCGAAAACGTGATCAGGCGTTTTAATATATAAGATTATCCCTGAACCACGGATACGAACCAAAAGCGCGGTTCAAAATCTTTTGAACCACAGAAACCGAAAAATTCCTTTTTTCCGAGCCAAATTAATCGGGGGTCCGGTTCGCGCGCTCAAACCAAAATATCCCAATTTTAAAAGTTCAGAAATTGGGGGTTGTATAAATTTTTAAAAATATCTGAAGCTTTTTACTTTGATGAGACTATCCCTTAAAATGTTTGATAAATTTTATAAATATAATAAAAAACGAGAAGGCAAAGCTAACTTCGACTGTGCCGAAGTTTTAATACACTTGAAAAACTTTACTCCAACTGATTTAACTGGAAAAATATATACAGGAAATAAATATCAAACATTTAAAATTTTGAAATCATTGATAATAAAAATTTGATACCATAAAAAAAACTTTTCTTAGTAAAACACATTTTCCGACCGATCGTTCCTATGGCAGCTATATGCTATAGTCATCCGATTTTGATAAATTGTTCCTGTATTATGGAAAAGCATATAAGACTAACATATAATAAGATTAGTGATGAAAAACAAAAAAGTTTTTCTCACTAGAACTAGTTTTTTTACCGACCGTTTATATGGCAGCTATATGCTATAGTGATCCGATTTCGATAAATTTTTCCAGAAATATGGGGAAGCATATATTACTAACATATTCTAAGATTAGTGACGCTGTGATGGAAAACAAAAAAGTTTTTCTCACTAGAAGTAGTTTTTTGACCGACCGTTTATATGGCAGCTATATGCTATAGTCATCCGATTTTGATAAATTTTTTCGGAATTGTGTGGAAACATATAAAACTAATATATACTACGATTGGAGACGCTACGATAGAAATCAAAAAAGTTTTTCTCACAAAGACTTAGTTTTCGACCGATCGTTCCTATGGCAGCTATAAGATATAGTCACCCGATCCGGCCGGTTCCGACATATTAGTTGCGTGCAGTAAAAAGAAGACTCTGTGCAATTTGAGCTTGATAGCTTTAAAACTGAGAGACTAGTTCGCGTAGAAACAGACAGACGGACAGACAGACGGACGGACGGACAAGCGGAAATGAACTCAGCTCGTCGTCCTGATCAAGAATATATATAGTTTATGGGGTCGGAAATGAATATTTCTATGCGTTACAAACTTCTGGGCAAAATTAATATACACTTTTCAAGTGTATAAAAAGTAAATAAAAGTACCTGACCTCGAGCCGGATTAATCGATATAAAAAAGTATTTTGAAAAACTCTTGAAAGCTGCAACTCAATTCAATTTCATCCTAAAATTATACACCATAAAAACTGCATAAATATGAAGTCCTCAAGCTTTAATTCATTTGTGAGGTCTGTCATATATGTCTGTCAGACTATCATAAAATGTCATGATACATTGAAAATAGATATACACAAGAGGTATGAGGTTTTTTCCAACCTCCAGGGGAGGCAACTCTACGATAGTTCATCTGACGGATCGATAAATAATGATGAGTGGAATAATTCTCGAGACGGTTCGAACAAGTAAACTTCAAAATTGTGGGTGATATGCGGATTTATCATATTGTGGGGGCGTGGCAAAAAATATTTTAAAAATTGGTTTTTTTGGAAAAATAAAGATTTTCAATATATTGATATTATTTCAGGCATCTCTAGTTCACAGTCAAAAAAATTTAATTCCGGGTACAAACCGGTTTGCAACCCAGATCCTTATACTCAATAAACAAGATCGGCCCGAAAACAAGTTCGAGTGGAAATCAACTTTTTGTTTTTAATGCTGTCTTTAAACTTGTTATTTATTTTGTTTAAGCATCCAAATAATTCTGCAAAGTTAGATTAAATTTAAACTTTCATATCGTACAGCTGCAGTAAAAACGAGCGGCCTGAAAATGGGTCTTAGTGAACATTTTTTTTTGTTTTCAGTGATAACGGCTTCAAACTAATAAAATATCGTCTTCTGGCTTTTGGCAGATGGTGCGTTATCCATAGGTCAGCTTGGAATATTACTGAACTAGAATTGATCAGAGTGAAAATAAACTTTTTAAAGAAAATAAATACAGCAGAGGTATTTAATATTAAGTTTGCTTTTCTCTATTTTGTTACAATTATTTCTTGGGTGTCAAACTAGGAAAGTATCGACAGCATATCAAATAATTTCCCGTCATAGTCGAGAAAACTTTGCAGCACCAGTTATGCTTTTCGATATATCGAATGCTATAGCATTAGATAGATACTCTCTGTAATAGAAAATCAGAAGCAACCATTTCGTATTGATATATAGGATTGCGAATTTAAATCATCGAACAAAGGCCGTTACATATAACGGATCTGCGTATTGCGTAGAATTCTTTTTTGTTAAGACTATTGCAATGATCTACAGTTTCAGCACTACGGAATTCGGGAAAATCGGTAAAACATGTTTTGAATATATTTCATTTTTGAAAAATAAAAATAAAATGTATATTATCTATTTTGTATCAGCAATAGCTTGGATCGATAGTGATTCAATGTTAAAATTTGTTAAGGATTGATCCATAAGTTAAGCAATTCAGCAGATATGGGGGATACATTTTAAAAAGCGCTAAGTACTTTATCTATTACTCAATATTAAGTAGCTATTTGCTTAGGTTCGAACCAAAAACTTGGGTTCAATGCTTCAGCAAGTCGAACCAAATGCTTGTCAAAGCGAACTTTCTTAAGAATCGAGTATTTTTTAATTTACCGTTCAGATCAATCAAAACTACAGCATTTGATATAACAAATTATTAAAATCTTTGATATTTTCGAAGTTGCTTGAGCTTGGTATTGCTGACAAAGTTTTCGTCACAAAATTTCACACTTAAAGTGGCAAACCAGAAAATAAACATTATCCAGAGTACGGAATCAGGACCCGGACCCATGCCCATGCACCCAGTTTGTTGTGTATCTTTTGGATACACGCGCGATTTGTGGTATTTTTGTATTGCGTGTGCTTGTCGATATTTGAATTATTTCCATCGCCACTTTGCCCCGCTGTGGGCCACTTTTGGCCACAATTGTGGCCTGAAGAGTTCGAGTTGCAGTTCCGTTTGCCCACCCATTGGCGGTTGTTGTAAATCAATTGCTCGCTGAGTGCCTAATGTGCTGTCGATGGGTTTACAATCCGTCAAAACAGTTGCCATAGACGAATGCCAAGTGCATCATTGGCACTTGCGACCTATTAGCGTGAGCTTCAAATAAACAGAAATTCTCAATTAAGTGAATTATGTGGATCTGTGGATCTGCCCCACGAAAGATCGAACCAATGAGCTGGCACTGGCCAAGGGCAAGCAAAAAACCTTAAACCTGCCGGGTGAGTTTTTCTTGAAAAAAAAAAAAATGTAACAATGGCAGCAGCAGCTATCAAAAGTTACAGCCTGGCAATGTATCAATGTCAATGCGGGACTGGGAACCGCACCTACCCATTGGTTGCAGTAGCCCCTGGAACCCATTGTCCGCGTCCGCTTTGGCCAGCCCAAATGTCAACTATTTGAGATGTTCCGCCTGGGCATGTTCCTCTCATTGGTGGAGCTTCGCTGGGGCCATTGTTTATGCTGCTCCCCTGATATATGGACTTGCCCTGCTGCTCGCTGTGGTTGTCGTCGCCGCGTCAAAAGAAGCAGCAGAAACGAAAACACACACAAACACACGTAATCGCATGCCAAACAAAAACACTCCATAAGCAATAATAAACAAATCATTTTGCCGGGCCCACCCGCACACGAAACGATATTGATTCGATCGCGAGCCTGTCAAGCCCGTTACGAGGTGGATTTCCTCCATCTCGCCTCGCATTCAGCAATTCCCCAACTGTGTGAGCTGTCGAGGCACTTGATTTGAGTTTTCATAATTGCATGTCTTTGCTGGAGACTTGTGGGACAACCGCAAGAGAAGAGAAGACGCACAACTGTACGATCTTTCTCTATCTAAGACATGTCACACAGTCATAGTCATAATTTTAAAACTCATAGCCCATTTCTCTTGCTCTATAGATTGCAGCTACATATGAGTCACATAAACTTACTATTTACTCTGCTATTTGTTAGGTTCAAATATCTCAAGCTTTTTAGTACTAGAACCAGGTTAGCTAGCCTCTGGAAATTTGGAGGGGTTTCACTCCTGCGTAGCTTTGAATGGTTTTTAAATCAAACATACGTAGGTTGCTATATATATTTCTGGCCTAATAATGAAAACGCGAATATTTATGAACAAAAATGGTTTTATAGTTTTTCCAAGTATTCTACAGCAAGATTTATACACTTTTGCATGCGCTCAAACTAATTGTCGAAGCACTTTTTCCACTCCGATTAAGACACCTCCAAAACATGGTTTTTGAACTCTTCAACAGTATCTTCTGGCGACGAAAATCGTTGATCACGCATTTTTCCCTTGATGTGCGGGAATAAAAAGAAGTCATTGGGTGCCAAGTCAGGGCTGTACGGCGGATGACCCATCAATTCGACGTTTTGGGTGGTCAAAAAGGCGCTGGTGTGAGCTGATGTGTGAGAGCTCGCATTGTCATGGTGCACAATGATCTGTCTTCTCTTGTTCGTTTTTCGAATTTCTCCGAAGACTTCAGGCAAACAAATTGTGGTGTACCACTCAGAATTGACCGTCCTACGTTGCTCAAGCGGAACAGTCGCCATAGGACCAGTTTTACCGAAGAAACAGGCGACCATTTGCTTCGAAGTGCTTTTTCCACGAACGACTTTCGTTGGATTTGGCTGGTCTTCAAAGACCCACACGGTCGATTGCTGTTTTGTTTCTGGCTCATAAGCATACATCCATGATTCGTCACCTGTGACGATCTTATAAACCTCTTTTGAAACACGGCGATTATATTTTTTCAAAATTTCTTTGCACCAATCCACACGAGCCTTTTTTTGAGCGAATGTCAAATTGTGCGGGATTCAACGAGAACAAACCTTTTTTAAGCACAGGTGTTCATGCAATATCGAATGTATGCTGGTGAAAGAAATGCCCAAGGATGCCTCTATCTCACGGTATGTCACATGACGATCTTGCATTATCAGTTCACGCACGGCATCAATGTTTTCTGGCACAACGACTGTTTTTGGACGACCTTCACGACCTTCGTCTTCGAGCGAGCGTCGCCCCCTATTGAATTCATTAAACCAATTTTTCACAGTGCTAAAGGATGGTGCTTCATCGCCATACAAAGATTTCAGTTCATCGTTGCACTCTTGTCGTGATAATCCACGTCGAAAGTTGTGAAAAATTATTGCACGAAAATGTTCACGAGTTAATTCCATTTTTCTGCCGAGGTAAGTTTTTGATTAATCGTTAATCGATATCAAACGTGGTCACACATGAAAGAGTTGTATTAAGCTTTTATCGATAAAGGTCCAAACTTTTTTTGGGAAAAGGTCGTACTCATAAAGATAATACTGAAATTCATGGGTGGCGTCTGCATATCCAACTTTATATAGTTTTGTACATAAATATTGTTTTAAAGCTTTTACGATTTAAATATCGAAAATAATTGATAAAAGTCTACATTTTCTGGGTTCACACTGTTCGACGCATGAGACATGACAATCTAGTAGGCCCTCATGTTGTCTTGTTTTCATTGTGAATAGCTTGTCATTTGACATTTAAGGGCCGTTCCCTTTTAAGGAATATCACTCTGTTTCTATTTCTCTGCCGCTTGCTGTATTCCCTAGCGTTTGCGGTTTTGCCAATGTCTATCGGGAGGCCTGCCAAGAACGCCAACTGCTGTGCAGAACGCAGCAGCAGCCGATCGTGCGCGATCGCCATGGAGAGCTGTCGGTGCGAGCTCCCACAACACCGCACAGAAACGGCAAACGGCAACAGCTAACAGAATCGAACCGAACCGAATCCAAGCGAAAACACACTCTGGGAAACTCTGTTGATTGCTTGAGTGCATATGAGTATATCGGCCCGGCTGTTTGCCGCTGCTGCGGCTGCTGCTTATTTTAGTTGGGCAAACTGTCAAAGATATCCCAGCTTGTTGCCACCTTCTGCTTGGGCTCTCCTCTATCCCTCCCCCTCCCGCTACCAATGCGATGCCTATTTTGTGGCCATGCAGATCGCTTGATTGATGATTTGTTTATTTTGATATGTGTGAGGAGGGGCAAATCACTTCGCACCCAGTCGAGGGAATAAATTTTGCCAATATGTTGGCGGGTTTTTGTATTGGGAGCAGCCACCCCAGAGCGAAAGTGCGAACGGTATTTGTTTTTAATTTATGAATTATAATTTCATGAAGCATTCTGCTCAACCAAAATTTCCACATAGTTTTGATATATTTCAACAATTAAACAAGTCATAAAGGGGGTGAACGCTCGATTGTAATATACCCTGTAATTGACGAATAAATTGGTTCAAAGAAAAAATAATTAAAAAGGAATTTTCAATGTCAAAAGATTTGTAAGTTTACAAATTCTTGATCTAAGAACAACTTTCTGGTTTTAAAAACAATTTGGATCAAAACCGGCTTTTGCAGTCTTAAATACAAAAAATTGATTTTTTATTGTTTTTAAAGACTTTTTTATATTACTGAGTAAATAAATAAACTCAGTCTGTGACTTATATTTTTAAATCACAAAATAAAAGTCATCTTTATTTATCGCAGTTAATGATATGAATGGATTATTTAAGCAGAGAGAAAACCGCTGAAGCTATAAAAAATTAAAAGACTTTTATTAAAAATAGAAGTCTTTGAAACAGTTTACTGAATTTTATTATAAAAGTCTGTCGATAACTCTTTTTTCTAAGTTATAAAATAAAAGTCTTTCATAATAATTATGTTCTGAGTAATAAAATAAAAGTCTTTAGTAACTGTTATTTATTAACTTTTTATAAAAAGTCTTGAAAAAAATGTAATTACATGAGTTTAATTATACAAGTCTTCCAATAACTTTTTATTAACTGTGTAATTTAAAATAGTTTTTAATAACTATTATTAACTTAGTATTATTATAACGATAAAAATTAATTCTTAGTCCGCATTTACACGATGAAGTTTCCTTCATGAAGTTCTTCATGAAGTTTTTGTTTGTGAGAAAGAGGTGAAGAGGGGCAGCCGAAACTGGCAAAGCTTCATGACCTACTGTGGCGTGAAGCTTTTCGATAATTCTCCTTTGTTTTGTTCCGATTGAACTGATGCAGGGTTGATTTGTAGGCTATTTGTTTGTCGATAACTCGTGTTCTCAGGCGAATCGAAATCGAGCTTCATGAAGCAAACTTCTTCATGTAAATGCGCATGAAGTTTTGAAGATGCTTCAAAACGAAATTGAAGAGAAGCAAACTTCATCGTGTAAACACGGACTTAGTTTTGACCACTACAATAAAAGTCAGCAAAAAAAAGTTTATTGTGGATATCGCTAGCGAAAAGGAAAACACACGTTTTGGTGTATTTGGAATAATTTTACCAAATGAGCTTCATTGTTTTATTTTTATAATTTTTGATCATCAATTTTTGATCAATTTTGATCAGATAGCTGCTATGAATCAGAGCTGCTATGTATCATTTATTTCTTGATAATATACGAAGACTACTTTTCCTCTCGATTTTTTTTAATTTAAATTTACATGAAGCTTTTCCAAATGTCAATTTAACAAGAATACCTAAAATTATGCTTAATAATTAGAGGAGTTTTATTTAGATGATCAGTTATCAAATGTCTCTGCTGAACGCGCCCAATTTTTACCATCACAGAGAGGACGGACATGACTAGGCATCGAGGGGGCTGCTGAAGCCTTAGGTATACATATACTTCAGAGAATCGAAGATGATTCCTTCCCACATTTTTAGGAACTTAAAATACCCTTAGTACCTTTGTTACAGGGTACAAAAATTGATCATAGGCTAGGAATGTGAACAAAAATTCGAGTGTATCAATCATTGAAACGTGTTGATAGAGTGTAATTCTCAAGAATTTCGATTTCTTAAACTAAAAACTGAACCCATTTGTATGTACTAGAAGGGTCAAAGTACAGACCAAACAAAAGTAATACAAGTACAACAAACAAACAAACAAAAAAAAATTGTTATTGCTGGCTTCCATGTCTCTGACTTTGATGCAATGGGGCTGTGAGCAACTAAATTATACCATGGAGAGTAATTTACGTGCTTTCCTTCTTTATTATACATACGAGTATGACCCCTTCCTCAATATGTCCCGCTATAGCAGCAGCCTCACCTCAAAGTCCATGTCCATTACCATGTGCCTCTCCACTCTCTCTATCTACTTTCCATTTGGTTTTTGTTTAGGATTTTTTGTTTTTGTTGTTGTTGTGGGTGATTTACAGACACTTTGACGTCCGTCCGGGTGACGGTTGACCCATTAGTGGGCGAATGCCCAAAAGAATCAACCAACCCTTAGTCCTCAGGCTTTGTATTGGAATCAAAGTGGTAGAGGTAAGGCGAAAACAAAATCATGAAATCATTGTCCATGATGATGTGCAATACATTATCCATTCACCGGACTGAACTGGACCTCAAAGGACTTTGGCACAAAATCCTTTTCTCTATCTCTCTGTCTGTCGCTTGAAGTGTGTCTGTGTGTGTGTGTGTGTGTGTTTGGGGGCAATGAGTGATTTCAGCTGGTCGCAATCCTAGTGGGACATATTCATCAATAATTCAGCAACACTTTTCACCCGTTTTCTTTTTTTTTTTGCTGCTGTTTTGGTTTGCTGCATGAAAATTGCATCAAATGTGGTCCAAGCTGGGCAATCAAAATCAAGTTACTAAATTGCACATTTAATCAGGAATTGAGACTGAAAAGTAAGTAAGTAAGTAATTGTTTTCTACTTCAATTTTTTAACTGCTATTGAGACTCAAAAGTAATTGACTTAGGTAAGGAATGGTAATTGTTTTCTACTTCAATTCTTTAACTACAATTGAGACTGAAAAGTAATCGACCTAAGTAAGGAATGGTCATTTTTTTCTTCTTGAAAACTTTAACTACTATTGAGACTGAAAAGTAATCGACCTAAGTAATGGTAATTGTTTTCTACTTCGAAACTTTAACTACTATAAAGACTGAAAAGTAATCGACCTAAGTAAGGAATGGTAATTGTTTTCTACTTCAATTCTTTATCTACTATTGAGACTGAAAATTAATCGACCTAAGTAAGGAATGGTAATTTGTTTTCTACCTCAAAACTTTAACTACTATTAAGACTGAAAAGTAATTGACCTAATTAAGGAATGGTAATTTTTTTCTACTTCAAAACTTTAACTACTATTGAGACTGAAAAGTAATCGACTTAGGTAAGGAAAGGTAATTTTTTCTACTTCAATTCTTTAACTACTATTGAGACTGAAAAGTAATCGACCTAAGTAAGGAATGGTAATTGTTTTCTACTTCAAATCTTTAACTACTATTGAGACTGAAAAGTAATCGACCTAAGTAAGGAATGGTAATTGTTTTCTACTGCAAAACTTTAACTACTATTTTATATATTTGGGAGACAATTTTGATCTTGAAAACTTTTTCATTTTCCTCATTAAGCAACTTAAATCTTATAGTTAATCAATTGACTTTAATTAGAAAAAAAAACCCAACACATTGAGTCTGTTAAGCCTGCCAAATCCCCCTCCCCCACCTTCGTCTAACCGTCTAGTATAATCGCCTGATAGTCGAGCGATTAACGCTCAATACGGTCGCTGATCATGCAATAAGCGGGGTAAAACAGAGGCAGGCGAGAGAGACAGAAGCTGCCCACTGACATTGGGCCAACAAAAACAGCAACAGCAGCAGGACCAGCTACAGCACTTGGTGGTAGCTGGATGGGTTATGTAAAAAGTCTGCTGCCTCAGCATGTGCTGCCTCAATGCCTGTCCTCTTCCCTGGGTCTGATCGTTCTTATTGGTATCGCAGCAACGCGATCGAAAATGGATTTGTATCAATATCGACTCACTAACATGATTCCAATAAATTAATATGCATACATGGCAGGCAGCCAGACGATGGGGACTGTTGTCTGGACTTGGTACGAGATCTCCGATCGACATGGCAACACGATGATGCATGTGCTGTGTCTCTGAGTTGTGATCGTGTTAATGTAAATAATTGCCAGACCCGGGCGGAGATGTAATTAAAATCTCTCTCTGTGTCGCTGTGGCTCTGCAGCGGCTTCTCACTTTTCGTTGGATTTGGTCGTTTGTCTGCTTGTTCAAGAGATTCGTCTTGACTGATATGAGTCCGAGACATACACGCAAACCTTACCAAAAAAAAAAAAAGAAGAGTTTGGTTGGGTTGTCTTGTTGTTGACACTTCACGAGTTTAGTTTGGCATTTGGCGAAAGAAAATCTGTCTAATTGGATTTGTTATGGAAATTGGTAGAAAATCGAAAACAGTTTTTCGCCCCAAAAAGGGTATGAAAAGGTGTTGCCTACTTACTTACTTACTTGTATGTCAAGAGCCCTCGCCTCGACACATTCTACTGTCCTCGACCCGGGCTTATTTATGGCCACAGATGGTAGAGATATCTCACACACCAGACGAGGACACATCAGAGAGGGCCCAGGCATTTGCGTGGATATTTTTAAAACAGATATCGACCGACATTTCACAGGAATCGAAGCTGAAGCTGAGGCTGAAGCTTCTGCCACTTTCATATCGATGCATTGTTGATTAGTCTGAAAGTTTGCCCAGGCAAAATACAGTCACGCACACTCTCGCACACTGTGAAGTTGTCAATCACTCTCGCCCTGCCGATCTCAATCTCCGCTTGGTGCCAAAGACGCCATGTCATTATTTGTGGGAACCAATCCACGACACAAGAATTTTGTATATCACGCAAAAAATTGGAAAATCATTACTTTGCGTCCAGCAATCAATCAATCACTGGCACAAATCAAACATGTCAGAGACCAACTCACTCACTCGCAAGTGGCAACTGGAAACGAGTTCAGCATCGCCTCACAATGGCGCACATATGCGAGAGTATATGACAGATCATCTCGAAGTTTGAAACTATCATCCAGTTGATCCCAACTTGCTTCAATTGTTAGTCGTGCACTTGAGGTATATTTTTTTTTGTATTTGCTTGGGTTTCTTTTTCGTTCTCTGTATTTGTTTTTTTTTTTTTGAAGTGCACAAATAAAGGTTAATGAGCTTTTTCTTATTATAATTGTTTGGGTGATCTAAAAATATGACAAATGAAATTGTAGCACATTTTTTCTAGATCAAATCAATGCTGACAAACAGTTTGAAAGCTCCGCATACCACCAAACCCCCCCACAAAAAAACAATCAATCGTGAACTCTAATGATAATTGAATAGATCCATAAAAATAGTCGAGTTTGCTCTGAATTTTGAGTCAACTTCTGTGCAAACGTTTTAATGTCAAATTTAATTCGACAACTAGCGTAGCGTTTGAAATGACAAATATAGGTTCAACAAGAAAGAGCACTGCAGTCTAGTGGCCCGACTACGAAACATCCAGTACCTTTGCTATTGTGTGTTTTCATTTGTACGATTAAATATACACACACACACTTCCCTCCCTTCAATATGCTGAATAGCAGGCAAAGTCGTTTTGTGCATAGATACAGTGTTTTTCATCCGATCTAATTTGTCACTATTTCCTTAGTTTATAACAGAACAGGGTAAAACATGCAAGAATACCGCAGGTTATCTGTATTGCTTTTTCAAGGACCTTGCGGTACTTCTTCTGAATACTTCGCTAAGACTGTGGGTAATTTGCATTTTTCTTTTTTTTTTCAGTCTTTTCCAAGGTCGTGCAAAAAATCACAATAAGGGAATATTAGTACAAAAAGGCTAAATATTACCAAATAATTTATAATACCTAGAAGCAAGGTGTTATATGAGGTTCGGTTCGAGATGCGAACCCGTGAGGAATCTATTGATTCGGTTCGCGGACCGGTTCCTCGAGCCCCTGAACCCAAGGTTTCGGTTCGAACCTCGTTCTACTAAAAAAAAATAGTTTAGTTAAAATCTTCTTAGTTTAAGTCTATCTCAAAGTCCTGCAATTTGATGTCACTAAACGATTCCAACAAATTGTTCAACAGTTTCCAGAGCAGTACGAAATCCTCCTCCACCAGACATCAAGGGCAACTGCGACACTATCGCCAATCTCGCCAACGAGAAGGCTCATTTTAGTATTAAGAAATGGCAAACACTCTTAATCTGGAGAATTGGAAGGCAGACATGGACAACTCGATGTGCAAAGCGCTCAACAGCCCTGTGCAGTTTCGGCAAACCTCACTGAGCACAAATGCTCTGACAGGTCGCGACGACGGGAACAGAAGGAGTCCGACTCCCACTTTTTTTTTGTTTTTGGCCCTGTTCTGTTCTGAGTCGACGGAGACAAAATCTAAATTTTCAAGAGAAAAAAGGGACCTACAGTTTAACGCCGAGTCCGAATGTCAAAGTTTTTTAAAATCTTTTTCATGGCAACTGTCGCCAGCAGCTATAAAGGTGACCTTGTGTGTAAAATGTTTTAAAGAAAAATCTTTTTAAACTAGATGTTCCGAGGCGGGATCGAGCACACAACCTCCCGCATAGTAGGGACACACGCTACCCACTGAGCCACACAAGTATGCAACATTACCAGGGCTCAAAATTACTATGGCTTAAGTGTGCTTGGCGAAACCCCAGCAACCTCTCTAATCGAACCTATCCCGACTTAGTTTAAGGTAATGGGCATTATGACTTCCTGAAGAAGTTTTTTATTTTTACTAGCTTTAAGATTATAAGGAACAAACTTTAGTATTGCTGTTGCTGGAACAGAAAGTAGTGTAAACACAATATTTTTGAGTCTCAGTTTTAAGACCGTTCCAAATTTTAAAAACATTTTTTTAAGTTGTCTTGGACGATTTTCAAAGAAATATTTTATATTCGATATTTGTTTATTGCTTTCGAAAACCCGATTGAAATCGCTAGGGTCGTTAGGACCGTTTTCTCATGTTCAAGTTTTTGAAATCTAGGTTTTCAGAAAATTAATGTTGCATTCTTTTACGCCGTTTTTGAAATATCTTTAAATGTCTTATAAATTAAATTGTCTTATAAAGAGGTGATTGCATAATAATCCTCCACTTAATAAGGATAAATGCAAATACATGACTTTTCATCGAATAAAGCCATATCTGTTTGACTATACGATTGACTATATTTCATTGGAACTCATCTATTTAGTTGACGATTTGGGTATTCAATTTGTGCCTAAGTTATGCCTTAATAATCTTGCAAATAAAGGTCGGCATTATTAAGAGATGGTCTAAAGGATTTAATGATCCCTACGTCAATAAACAGTTGTTCGTGTCTTTGGTTAGGCCAATTCTTGAATACGGGTCTTTTGTCTGGTCTCTGCACTATCAGATAATTCAAGACTATCTGGAGTCTGTTTAAAAACAATTTCTCATTTTCGCCCCCGTGGTCTAAACTGGGATACGAACTGACATCTTTCTCCATACGAGAATAGACTGTATCGTTATTTTTGTTAAATTATCAGAATCAGAATAAAATTGTATGCCGATTTACTTTTCTCTCTTTTCCAACTCCTAATGTTTCTGTCTAATTGCAAAAGGAACAATCTTAAACAAGTTTTTTTTTTTTTTTTACTTAAAGCGTTCGCTAAAAAGTCGATTCCTCATAATTTTTCAAGTTGAAAGTCCTATATGCAATACGATGGCCAGCTGGTGTTTATATTTTTTGGATCATTAACAAAAACGACTGGGACATGCTTCTGCAACTTTTAAAATATCAATCCAAAAATGACAAGTCGGTCAAGCCCGCCTGGATTTGAATATAATTAAATTAAACTAAGTTAACTTTACTTTTGATCCAACTTCCTGCATAAATACTGTGTTGTGACCATGAACCGAAAAACTTTCGGTTTGGGTTTGTGGTTCAATCCAAGGGGATTCGTTTCCTAACTAGTTCACGCGAAAACTGATTCATTTCGAATTGCTTACAATACTCATTCTCGAGTGTTGATGCCCAATTTTCAATTTACCCCCATGCATTTAAAGTATCCCATAGAGCAGCTGATCTTCACACTTTCAATATTTTCTTTACCACCTTCCTTGACCTCCCCCTCTCACTGCCTCTGCCAGCCAACCCCTACAACGTTTCGATGTTTGTGTTCTGCAATTAAATTCGTATTCTCTTACAATTGAGGCGCTCAAGTGGAATTTCCACGAATATCATGGATATGGATACGCTGACAAGCCGATTGAGATGCAGCTGCAGTCTTGGCCCGGCTCCGCGTACTGACTCCTAGGCTGTTGTTATTCTAGGCCCAGTTGGGTACTCATCGTACTTGGGTGCGTGTATGTGTTTATATTGCTCTTGGGTTTATCAATGGATGGAGAGGAGAGGAGACGCAGCGACTGCGTCTGAAGCACCACCATATCAAAATAATCAAAATTTTGATTGAGTGCAGTTAGTGCGTCTGTGTTTACACGATCGACAATCGAGCGATTCATTGCCTAAGCTTGGCTGGGTTTGGGATTTCGTTTTCGTTTTTCGTCCAATCATGTTGTTGATATTGATAATGACATTGAGTGACTCCACACTCGAGTGCGAATGCATTCGGTACGGTCGATTGTTTGCGCGGATTTTTGATTTCGTTGCTGAGTCTGAGGCTGATGTCTGTCAATCGATGAAAATCCGGCACAATTCGATGGAATTGGGGAATTGGAATTCAAGCCTCTGCCTTTGCTCAAGTTGAATGATGATTATTGACATTATCGAGAGACACTTAACAAAAAAAAATTTGTGTATATGTAATGATAAAGCGCAATGATATATATTTCAAGCGGCCGCAAACAACAAAAAAATTTTGTAATTGTTTGGATAACACATGTGATACACTCGCTGGCAATTGGGCTCGAAATTTGTGATTGATACGAGGCACTTGAATAAGTGACAAGCGAAAGTAAGAAATATTTGAGGCGTTATGTACACTTTTTTTCCATATACGAAATCGTAAATTCGGCAAATTTTTAAAGCCCTTTCAATAATCTGTGATAACTGCTTAACAAATATGGAAATCTGCTTTCTAGATTAAAGGCCTTAAATAAAAAAAAAAAAATACTTCATATGAATAGAATCACTTTTAAAGGTTATAGAACTAGAAATTCCGAAATCCATTAGATGATTTTGAGATACTACACAAATTTGGGTGTCTTTTTGTCTTTCAAACATGAAATGTAAAGCAATTTAATAAAATTTAGTTTTTGGCTTTCAAAAGTAAAAAAAAATCTGCTATATGATATGTGAATCTCAAACTCCAAGTTCAATGTTCATCATTGAGGTCAGGGGGTTGTACTGCATGGTTAATGTCTTCGTTTAGCGTTTAATTTTGTTGCGGTCAAGGGGGGCCCATGTGACGGATTGCATGGAATGTCAGGCTTCCTCAGTGCCTCCTGGCTCGCCTCTGCAGCACTCATAATTCATTCGGATAACAACACGAGTCGTCTGTTTTCTGTTTGCAATTTCATTGCTGAAGGGCTGAACCGCCGTTGGTGACATTTTGACACCATTTTTGGTGCGATGATATGGCATTCATCTTGACAGGCATAACTGCCTCTGATGCCTATGCTGGCTCCAGCTCTCTCTCCAACTCATGTTGATGTACTCCGTCCGGGGTGTGTGTGTGTGTGAGGGTTGTGTTGTGTTCGTGATGCATTTACGTCACTTACTTCAATGTTGCAACGCATTTTCGGTCACCCAAAACACACACACACAAGCTCACACGCTCCGGCCCGGACAGGCAGACTGACGGACGGACAGCGGCTGAAACATGTTGCATCGTCGTTGGCAGCTCCTGCCCTGCATAACCAAAAAATGTCCTTGACACTTAATTCACGCTGCATTAATGCGAACTGAAACTGAATGAAGTTGTTCTGCTGCTTCAGCTTCATCAACGGTTACAGTGGGGCAAAAGCAACGAAATTGGAAATTGGTGTTCCCTTATCTTAAAACCAATCGGAGGGGTTTGATAAGCTTGACTTGACGCACAATTTGCACACCTTGCGCGCCATTTTTATGCGCACGACTCAGGCCCACAGTACTACGTACAATTACCACTCTTGTAGGAAACATGATTAATATTTTATAATAAATACTTGAAAATTTGGGTTTAAAAAATATTTTAACTACTATTGTTGAGTATTATTGAACAATGTGAAGTGAATTTCAAAGTAAATATCTAAGATATAAATGGTAACTGGTAGGAAAACTTGAGACCATCCCGCCCGTTTCCAATCAGAAAATCATAAAAAATTTTAAAAATCGCGGTGCACCTTAGACCTTAGACATAAGACCTCAGACCTTTGACTTTAGACCTTAGACCTAGACCTTAGACCTTAGACCTTAGACCTTAGACCTTAGACCTTAGACCTTAGACCTTAGACCTTAGACCTTAGACCTTAGACCTTAGACCTTAGACCTTAGACCTTAGACCTTAGACCTTAGACCTTAGACCTTAGACCTTAGACCTTAGACCTTAGACCTTAGACCTTAGACCTTAGACCTTAGACCTTAGACCTTAGACCTTAGACCTTAGACCTTAGACCTTAGACCTTAGACCTTAGACCTTAGACCTTAGACCTTAGACCTTAGACCTTAGACCTTAGACCTTAGACCTTAGACCTTAGACCTTAGACCTTAGACCTTAGACCTTAGACCTTAGACCTTAGACCTTAGACCTTAGACCTTAGACCTTAGACCTTAGACCTTAGACCTTAGACCTTAGACCTTAGACCTTAGACCTTAGTATACTATAAGACTAAGGTATCAACAACATTCCCAAGAATACAAGGCATGCAGTGTGAGAGAACATTGGCGAGGGCTTACAACTGACGAATTCGTTGGTATTGTTATTGAAATAAGAAAATCTGATGAATTTTCAGTTTTTTAAAAGTATATTAAATTAACATTACAAATTTTATTAGAAGAAATATTACATAAAAGCAAGTATCAAAATTTTCCATAAGCTAAAAATTCTGCAAAATGGATTTTCCGCGATATCTTGAAAACAAGAGCTGATAGATAAAAAACCGAGACCAGTTTTGGAGTCATCGCACAAAATTTAATACATAGAAGGCTGGAGCTAACACAAGTGGTTATTTTGTTGGCCTGTGTAATTATTTATCTATTTGTTAGATATTATTAAATACTATTAGATGGAATTTATTTTTCAGCGCCCATTCCGAATTGAAATACACTTCGAAGCGAATTTCAAATAGTTTAAAAAGTTGTGCCCCATTCGGGTTTCTTTTCATTAAAATTTTTGTTCTGTGCCTTTTGGAAGTTTTCCCATCAGAATCCAATCACAGTCCACCGTTGCACCACTCAAAATTGGGTCTGAAAACTTGTAACCTCAAAAACACTTTCCCAGCAATGATCTCTCTGCTCTGGTTCTAAACCATGTTTTTACAACACTTTGCGACCCCCAAAACTAAAATGCAGGCACAACGCACAGACACATTGCATTCCCATTCTTTGGTGTGGACATGCCAAAAAAGCTCGTAAATTACTGGACAATGTGGTGGAGCGGGGGGAGGGGAGGGGAGGTGGGAGATATGTACGTTCGTGGTAGAGGGGCGGCAAATATAAACATCAACTACAGCAGCAACAACAACTACACTCATCGCTCATGTTGGTGATGATGCATTTTGCGGTCTGTCACACAAAATGCAATTTGACGGAGCTGTGCAAAAACAGTTTTTCAAGCTATCAACCAATTTGGCCACGGCTGCACGCCGACCCTGTTCTTCTGGCACAGAGGCAGGCCACAACTGCCATGCGAGTTGCTACTGAATGCCATATCATGGCTGGGCAGCAGCAGGATGACGACGCGTCGTAGGTGCCGGGTAGCATTTGTCCACGCACCCACTAAACATTTTTCGCCTGCCCCGCTATCTTTGCCATACCCTAAAAAAAATGGGGCTTATTCGTAGGACACTAAATGTCCTTGAAATTTTGTCCATTTTAAGCGATTTAGCTGACAATTCTTTTGGTATTTAATAGCTTCCTAGCAGGCTAAAACTAAACAAGATTCGAAAGCGTACCTGAAAACATAACACATTTTCACAAATGCCAAGAATTCCACAGAATTATTCGCCAAAGCACTATGGGAAAAGTTAAATATTTATTTTTTGGCATATATTCTAAATATTGTAAAGCTAAATCTTGATGAAACTCTGAACGGGTGGGATCGGAAGACTATCAGCCATGTTCTTATTTCCACTTTCACAAAAGTTTTGTGATTAAACGACCAAATCTGTACCAAAAACCGGTTTAAATAACAAAATTTGTGTGGAATTAAGATCATGGCTGTATATCATTTAGCTGAAATCATAGCAATTGAATAAATGTCTTTTTTTTTTGTATGAAAACTTTTCTTATAACGAGCTTTCAAAATACCATATATCAACAAATTTCAATTACACATAAATTTAGATCATAACTTAAAATTTGAATATTTTATTTGACAGAGACGCAACTCTATTGGATGAGATGAACCATTATCTTAGACTTTCAACCCTCCTTACTAGGTTTTCAAACTAAAGATTTTCGTGAAACCCCTGATTATATGGATAACTTCTTGGGTTTTAAAGATATTCACCAAAGTTATATTTTTTTTATGTTTTACATATCCTGACACAATTGGATCAATATCATGCCATTATATCGAAAGTGTTTTCAGCAAAATTTTTATTTATGATAAACTATTTTCTTTTTTTTTTTTGTAATATGCCTCTGCTTAAATTCTTATAACATCTATGTTTTTGCACCGATTTGAAAATTTGGCAAGATTAGCGTAGTCAGACAACAATTTGTTAGGGTGAGTGAATAATTGCTATTATTATTATAAGCAGTTGGTGAGAAGTTGCCTTTCTTTTCACAGTTCACATCGATTAGTTTGACCAACGCCCAGTTAATTGAAAAACACCACGATGATAAATGTTCCACCTTGACGTAAAATATGTCGATGTAAGCAAAGTGACTTACTTAGCAGGTCCGTATGGGGCTATATAAAGATCATTAATATGGGCACTAAACTAAACATTCCCAATATGCATATTTAAAAAAAGGGATTTTTTAATTCTGGTGTTTAGGGCTTAAGAAAAATCACAAAATTGACTAGTTTCTGTAATGAAAAACCAAATTCCAATATATTACGTTACGTGCTACATTAAAATTTTTTTCCCTTTTTAATTTTACTTATTCATTAAAATAACTATTGAGATGTCAACATTTTTTTGTTGAATTCAATTTTCAAAACCAATTTTCAAAAATATTTTACAAAAATAAAAATATGTGCTACTCTCAAACGCTGTTTCAACGATTTAAATCAGCAGTGGGCAAGCTCCTGTTGCTCCAATGGCACCAAGAAATATTTTTTGGCAACTGCAGGACCAAAATTTATTTAATATGTGGATCGCTGCTCGACTCTTGCCTCGCTGGATAAGGGGTGTTTTTTTCTGTTGTTGTTGGACTGCTCCCAAACTCTTAGTTAGTGCCTACCTCTGATGATGAGCCTTTATTCAGACTGCAAAATCGACATGTGATGTGAAGCGTAAGTTAAATTTATGCTTGAATATTAATTGGATCATAACACATTCCATTCTGAGCGGTGCTTTAAATGAAGACTATAAGATTGTAACAGCTTTTAATAATAAAAACCTCAATTTACATATTGTTTTAAAACGAATTATATCCGACAAATGTTGTGGGTCGCCTGTTATTTCGGAAAAACTGATTTTAAATATTTTGAAAATTAAAAATAAATAAAGAAAGCAATAGTGTAAATGCATAACTGCATAAAATTTATTCATTCGAGTTTTTCTTAAGGGGATCTTCTGCCTTTGAACAGGTTTTTATCAGTGTTTTTTAAACAAATTCTGGAGGGAACCATAAAAGATTTTTTAATTTGGTTTTTTGTTTTGTGTTATTTATTAATTAAAAAAAAAAGTAAATAAATATTGGATTTCGAGGGCTGTTTAAAAAGTTATAGTCCTGCCAATTAAGGTCTCAAAAAAAAAAGGTGTACAGGTTGTGGCCATGATTCCAGGACTCCAGGTTACCGGAACTGAAAACGGTAAATGAGGTTATGATCCGAATTGATGTAATTCTGGCCCTTACCTCAATAATATTTTTCATTAATTTTTTTAAGAATTAAAGGCCATTTAAAATTTTTTTTTAGATTTTTCAAGTTTTTTTTGAGTTAAGTGTAAAAAAAAAATAGTAAAAAAATGTTTTTATATCAATTATGCGTCGATTGCAACATGGCTGATCAAAATCGGCTTAGTAGAACTAGCGTAATCAAGGCTATCAGGTCAAAAAACGTGGTTTCGAGAAAAACGCTTTTAAAGTTTTGAGCAACGTATAAAATACTCCTCACAGCAAAAACATTGCTCCACTTAAATGGCTACATTTTCTAAACTATTTTAAAATTTCGAAAATGTTTTGAAGGGTATGAAAGGGGGATGTCCAAGCTATATTAATAATGCTAAAAAAAACAATCAAAAATTTTTTTCTTAAAGTTAGAAGACCTCGTTAAAGAATTTGGACCAATGTTTCCGTGGACTTCCAAGCATTGATGGAAGTGATGCTGATCCCATTTTATAATTCGCCTATCGATGTCCTTAACTAGTTTGACCCCTCTTTCTGCAACAACAATCACATCTTTAAGGTTTTTTAATAATTTTCAAGTTGCAAGATATTCATAGTAACCCTTGCCATAGTTCTGGAAATTAAAAAAAATTTATTGGAATTTCAATACCTTTAAACAAAATTTAAGCTTTTCTGTGATGCATTGGCAGAATGGATTTTCTATGGAAAAACAATTATTACAAATAATTAACTATAATATAATGTTATTACCCAATTTAATTTCAAAAGTTTGATCACTTCTTTCTTATCCATCGCTGTGTTTAAGTCATCGATCTGTTTAGGGTTTATAGAGTAAATAAACTTCGGTGACTTTCCCAATTTTCTTTCTATTTTTTTTGTTGTGCCAGCTTTGACCAGCACGAGCCTTTATCCAGTTGTTGTCCTTTTTTTGGTCAGTGTGTGAGAGTGTGTGTATTTTTTTTTTTTTTGCTTCTCTCTAATATTTTGTGTGTATTTTAGTGCGTCGTCTCTGTGCCAGGGTGTCCCAGTGTCCTGATGTCCTGGCTGGAGTGTGTTTATGTTGGCGGATTCATGTCGTCACTGCGTGAAATGTGTGTGGCAGTTGAAGCAGCCCCTCCAGCCCCGCTCTAGCTCACTGTGCTAAACTGTGCCCAGGCTAGTTTTGAAATTTATGTAGCGTTGGTGAGTTGGTTGATTTTTTTGCTGCTCATGTGTGTGTGAGAGTAGAGCATCATGACCATTAACTGCCATTGTCCAGTTGCACATGTCACAGGCAAGTCCTGCTCCTCCAGCTCCAACTGGTGTTGTTGATGGTCGTAAATGTCAGATGCGCGTGTTCGCTGGGACAGTAAATGTCTTCAGCTGCAATTACATGATCTCCTTCCTCTAGTTTTTTTTCACCATAAATCACACATCGCTGGTAATAATCCGATTTTTAAGGGCTAAATGGATTTCCTTACAAATTACAATAATGACACATTTATGTCCAGGTGCGGGTTTTTAGCTGACTCAGTGGCCGCAAATTTATGGCCGATCATCATGCGAACAAATCACGTCATGTCACAATATTGACACTCAGCTGATACCTACCAACCTTCCAGTTTAAGCTTTAAGTTTGCCAGCAAGTGATTCATTTCAAAATATATATACATAATTTTTCACATTTCACAAAAATCTAGCAAATCTGTAACAAACAAAAATTTTGCTTGACATGATGAATATTTCATGGCGCATAAATTGCCTCCACAAAAAAACAAGGCAGCAGCTTACTGGGGTTTTTTTTCGACTCTTTGGGGTTGATTGTTGACTCTTTTGCACGAAAAAGGTGAAAATACATTTTATGCAAAAGGTTAAATAAACTGCAAACTGCAAAAATTCACAAACGAATGGGTGAGCTGTAAGGGATGAGTTATTTGTATTTCATGTGAATAAGGAATACTGATTATAATGATGGTTTGTTTTACTAGTACAACAATAAGTAATTGCTATTCTAGGCATAATGATACGATTTGTCTGAATTTCAAGATCAATTTTAAGTTTACGGCTAAATGTGATTTTAATAACCTCTATCAAAGTTAGTTAATATGTAATTTCTGATTTATTTACTATCATGGAATATATCAATAAATAAAAAAAATTTACCAAAGCTATAATAGAAATAACATTGGGCGCATTCAGCAGAATCACATGATCACTGATCAGCTTAATAAAACTACTTGTATTACCTGGCATACTTTTAGGAGTTCTTGTTAAATTGACAATTGAAAAGACTTCATGTAAAATTCATATTAAACATAAGAGGAAAAGTAGGCTACGTAAATTACCAAGAAACATATCATTGATCAGGAAGCAAGTTCTTCTGCTGAACTCGTCCAATAATAGCTACACTCAGAAAATAATTGTACGAAAAAGACCGAAATCACGCACATACATACGTGTTAAGTAAAGTAATCCCACTTTTTCTTGAACCGTGAAAATTGTTGTCAGTTCATCATAGAATAATTAGCATAGAAAGGCAATTTGAGACTCCGCTCTATTTTGACTGATGTTAAGCTCTTAATATCATGTATATACTATACGGCTGTTCGCTTCCTAGTGTCATGTAGCTAATTTACTCAAAATATTTGTTCCTATATTCAATAAAGAACTTAGCGAGCGAACTTGAAAACGAACAGCTGACTAATTTTGACTGTAATGGTAGGCGGAGTCTCAAACTGTCCTTCTATGTTAATTCTTCTATGATTTCATAAGCCCAATTCTTAAGCCCGCCGTTCGATCTTCAAGAACTATTCGGTGATGTGTTAATATCATTTAGGTGCTCAATTTGGGAACGCATTCGGGTCGTTTTGGGACCTTTTTGGCCTCATTGAAAGAACGATTTGTTATAAATTTTTGAGTTCAAATTAAACTTCGCGACAAACAGAAGCATATGTCGTGTATAAATCCCCTGAAAACTAAGATGGGAGTCAGAAATATATTGGGATACAGATATTAAACTTGCGTTTCATTACCCGGGTGGGACCTTGAGCCAGCACAACAAAACTTCGTATTAACGAAGAATCAGGTCGCTAAAGCCAACACAACATTTCGGAATATTTTTGTTAACATTTAGATAACATTTTGGCTATACATATTAGTGAAACATTTCGGGATCATTTAAGGAACATTTTAGTTTAATTTTGTGTTATTTTTGGTAAATTTTTTTTGGGTTGAAATAAGTTTTTTTGCAATCTTAGTAAAAAAGTATAGGGTACGTATTTTCAGGGTTTTTCCGAAATATGACAAATTCACGGTCAAACAATTTTTTGAAAATCGAAGATTTCAAAAATTTTTATTATTTATAATTGCTTGATATGTTAAACCATTGGTAAAAAAATATGGAAAAATCTGTAAAATTGCAGCTGATCCCAAACTACTTAGATACTCACACTTTAAAATTATCCCAATTTTATTTGCCAACAAAGTAGCGAAAATTAGAACAGAAAAATTAATTGCCTCGAAAAGGTATTTATACAGTATATTCCTGGATACTAGAAGAAATTTTGAGAAAAAAAATGAGGAAAAAGAAAAATACCTTTTCGCGGCAAATAACTTTTATTTACATATTTTCGCGATTTGGTAGGGCAAAAAAATTGACATAATTTTCAAGTGTGAGTAATTTAGAAGTTTGGGTTTTGATGCAATTTTACACATTTTTTCCATATTTTTTTTATTAATGGTTTCACGTATCGAGCAATTATAAATAATAAAATTTGTATAAATCTTTCATTTTAAAAAATATTTTTGTTCGCGAATTAGTCATTTTTCGGGAAAACCCTAAAAATACGAACCCTCTAGTTTTAAACTAGAATTGGAAATAAAATTATTTCAACTCAAAAAAAAAATGCGGGTGAGAAATTTTTCGTGGAATCACCCATATACATATGTATATCTTTATATATATATGTTTCTTCAGTCCCAGCGTTTGCCACTGAACTCCTCCTAAACGGTTAGACCGATTTAGCTGAAATTTTCAGTTAATATTAGTGTGAATCCGTAGATGTTTTAGGTTTGCAATTGCACCCGCTAGGTGGCGCTTCTATTGGCTTAAAACCGGTTCTAAGGGTGGTTCAATGCCATATCTCTGAAACTATTCAAGCTATATACTACAAATTTGGTGTGTAGGTGAGTATTATGAAGTTAAACATTTTACCGTTTCAAGACCGCTTTCGAACCGGTTCAAAAGTGGCTTGGAGCCATATCTCTGAAACTATTTAAGCTATAAACTTTCAATTTGGTGTTTGGGTTGATAATATATAGTTATCAATTTTCCCGGAGACAAACCAGTTCTGAATCAGTATTAAAAAGTGGTTCCAAAGTGGTTCGGAGCCATATCTCAGAAATTATTTAAGCTAGGAACTTAAAATTAGTTGTGTAGGTTGATAATATGGAGTAATCATTTTATTGATTCAAGACCGGTTCCGGACCAGATTGAACCGGTTCAAAAGTGCTTCAGGGCCAATTCTCAGAAATTATTTAAGATTTTAATTGACAACTTGGTGATTGAGCTGGTACTATCTCTCAAATTATTTAAGCCATAAAATTTCAATTTGGTGTTTGGATTGATAATATAAAGTTATTATTTTCCGGTATCAAACCCGGTGGTTCAAAACTGATTTAGAGCCTTGGTTTTTGGAATGATAATATGGAGTTATTTATTTTCACGGTGACAAACCGCGCTTGAACCAGTTTTAAAAGTGATTCGGAGCAATATATCAGTGATTCTTTAAGTAAAATAATTATTTAATTATTTTAAGTCAAACACTTAACCATATCAAGACCATTTGAGAACCAAAATGAACCGGTTAAAAAACATTTTAGGACGTGATTAAAGCTTTAAACTTAAAGTTTGGTGTGTAGATTGGTTATATGGATTTAGATATTTTCCTGGACCAAACCCGGTTCCGAACCAAAATGAACCAGTTTAAAAAAGTGGTTCAGGGCCATATAAGAGAAATTATTTAAGCTATGAACTTAAAATTTGATGTGGATAGGTAATATGAAAAAAGATATATTCCCTGTTAAAAACCGGTAAAAAAAAGAGGCTCTGATCTATATGTCAAAAATGAATTAAGCTTTGTATTTGCAATTTTGTATGTAGGCTTGCAATGTGAAGTTGGATATTTTTCCGGATTTAAAAGATTTAAGTTAAATTACTCAAAAATGGTAAACTTTATGTATAAAGAGTTAAGGTTTAGTTTTTGGCCTATTTATTAGCTGTGATTCCGTTTTCGAATATAATATTGAAAAAAAACTATAGAAATTTTTAATTTAGATAAAAAAATTAATAAATAAATATTTTTACCCCTGAAAAACTAACAAAAATTGGTTCTGACGTCTATATTTTTGCCTGTTGCTTAGTGTTATGGGACAGCTTTCGTAATTTCATTTGTTTGACTATCGAAAAGCACCCCATTTCCACCTCAAGTAAATTTTGTTAAACAAATTTGTCTGCCTGCTATCACAAATGTGCAATTTTGGGATTTAATTTGTTTGTCCAGAATCCAAAATGTAACATCCTATTCTCTCTTTAGTCAATTCGACTGTCCGCTGCAGACATTGGGCCAAGTTGCCAATACTCTTGGCCATATATTGTTTTGAGTTGGGCTCTCCCAAAACTCAACTTCAGAAGGGAAATGTTATGTGTTTCTTTATTTTTTTTTTTGGGGTAAAATTATCCAATTTTGTACACTTGATTGACTGCACTTTTGATGCCGCTGCCAGAGCCACAAAAACCTCAATGCAGATGCAGCATCCCCGCCCTTTGAGCTGCTGGTTGATGGTGCTGGGAGCTGTTGCTGCTTTACATGGGCCAGGCGGCCCGTCAAGCAACTTAATGGACTTTCGCAATCAGCTGTCAATGCCTCGCCCTGGCTATTTATTTTTGCCTCAGTGCCAAGTGTCACCGACTTTGCAGCGATTCCATCAATCAATCGCTGCGAATTATAAATAACCCAACCGAACTGAACCGAACTGACCCTGAGGCGTGCCTGGCCGAGTTCGTGTGATGATTTTGAAAAATTGCCCATCAAAGAGAAAACCGCAAAGAGTTTCAGTTCACGTTGCAGTTGACATCTCTCGCTGGCCAAAAACAAAGAAATGTTTTCTGGTTCTGTTTCGATTTCTCTTTTGTTGTTTTTTGATGAATTACTTGTCCATTGACAATTGTCAAATGTCAATATGGCAAATTGTTTTTGGGGGCCCGGTTTAATTGCTTCAATTGTTTCTATTGTTAAGAGAAGGGGAACTCAATGGCCATTAAATGTGCAAAATTGTTGTATTTGCTTAGACCGAATATTAGGGCTATTTATCTTTGTTAGATATGCAAGAGGCCGATAATGCAGCTGATCATCTGTGGGGGTTGATTGTAGAAATGCTATGCCAAAGGCAGGGCGAAATGAAATTCAAATTGTATTAGACAGGGCTATACGCTAATTTTTTTGGAAGTCTGAGCAGACTTATTTTTATTACCCGAAACTTAAAAGGAATCAAAATTAGATGTGTTCGGTTTTAAATATTTTTTAAATTTGCTTAGACGTTTTTTACACAATCTTAGTTTCATTCTTTTCTTCAAGCTTCTTTAATTTAATTTTTTTTTGATTCCCTTGCACTTAACTAAAAAAAAAAACATTTAACCGGAAAGTACATTTTACCTTGAATTACAAATTTGAACATACAAATTTGAAAAGGTTTGCAGCTCTGTTCTCCTCCATAGTTACCTCTAGCTGACTCCAAGGAAGCAGAGCTTGTATTTTTGAAACTTGATCCCACAAATTGCGGCTCGTTCATCAATTGTGACAACGGCTCAAGTAATTCCCTCGGACATTTCACGCCAAACTGAACGCAGACGACACCCAATCAAAGAGGAATCGCCAAAGAAGCAACAAATACAACAACAAAACAACAACAACAAAAGTAAAGGTGCCACCAATGGCTTGCAGTTTTGCCAATTAAGAGAAAACGAAAGCTGAACCACGGAAGCTGCCCCCTTCTCACAGAGCGGGAGTTGGCATTAAGGTCCTCTTCAAACTGCTGACGTTTATTAATTTCCGATTAGCGACATGGAATTTATGTGCTACCGAAAATTTTGCGACGATCTGATTTAAAAAATTTTAAAGCTCAAATTACCTGCTACTGATGTCGATAACTTCTAATGCCGCCTGACACTTGCTGCCATGTGTAAACGAAGCCGCTTGAACGAACATTTAGTAATACTTTTATCCACTGATTTATGACCAGTGCAGTCATAAATTAGTTAAGACATTTCTAGTCTAAATAGGTTTAAGGAATAGAAGTGTAGGTGGAGTTGAAGTTAAAGTTGGGCCTGCTGATCGTTTTATTGGCACACAATTAACTGTGGGGGTCCACGTTTAACCACGTATTTGTATTGAAGTTTCTTTGTTGGGCTTAACGGTGGCTGTTGTTATGTCATTTACGATATTTCTAATTGGAATGTCAAAAAGTATGATAGAAAAAAACAATCACGACTCTGCTGCTATATTAAGTCCTCTAAATAGTACACAACGTTTAAATAAATTATATTGGCCAGTCTTAGCCAGATCGAGTTTATAAAAGTTATGTTTTTTGTAACTTTAAAAAACATGCTACCAAAGTGAGCAGAACTGTTAGTCAAACAGCTGTACAGACAAACTGCTTACTTTGGATTTTGTTGGTGCCTTGATTATTTTAGTTTAGTTAAGGGGATAACAATACTTTCATGTCCTCGATCCGGTTAATATAAATAGTTCCTTGAAAAACTAGATTTCATGACTGGCATGTAAACATTAGAAAGGTTGTATAGAACTGTAACAAGGCAACTACTTTAATGTATAATGAATAGCAATTTAGGATGCGAACTTCCGAAATGCTACAGAAGGCTCAGGCCGGAAGTTTAAGTCCTTTTAAACGCGTAATAAAATATTGAATTTAATTATTACTGCTTAGTTCGGTAAGTATTAGAAAATCATTGAAAATTCAGCCTTATAAAAATACATTTCTTGAGTTTAACTTGTGTCTTGTTTTCAAAATTTAATTAATATTAATTTTGGACTTTCTTTGTGCGACTGGAAGAATCATCTTTCACTTAATTATTCTCTGTACCTATAAAAATGGTTTAAAGTAGTGCAAAAGTATGTAACAGACCGAAGGAAAGTATATATATTCTGGATCCGTATCAATAGCGAGTCCGTTTGTCTATTTGTTTAAACGCGTCGATCTCAGAGACTTATAGACTTATAGAGTTAGAGACCTTTGCTTTGGAATGTAAATAGGGGTTCTAAATGTTAGAGCCTTGTGGCTTAAATCATACTAACTTATGCCTACTATCTATCTATTCAGAAATGCATAATCAGATCGGTTGAATAACACGGATGTTTTGGAAGAAAAATGGTATTCAGCCATCCAACTGACAACGGGGATCCCTCTCCCGGAACTACCGCTAAGTATTACTTCACAAATATTCCATTAAGGGGTCGAACCCAATTCGCGCATGTTTATGAAAATTGAAATTACACATCTTCAAAAAAAGATTTCCCAATCCAAACTTAAAAAAAAAAAATGGTATCCTGTGAAATTATTTCGACGCAACAAAATTAAACAAAGGGCATAGCAGAATAAGCATAGGAAAACTGCCCCCGCAGTTCTTCAGAAATAGCAGTTTTTAGGTTTAGCTTTCGGGCCTCATAACTCCTGTCCAATAGCGATTTGGAGACTAAAATTTTTGGAGAGTGAGTTTCTTTTAGATGTTAATCAAACATGTGAATTTGGTGCTGATAACTGCGGGGGAAGTTTTCCTATGCTTATTCTGCAATACCCTTTGTTCAGTTCATAGGAGGATTTTGTTTTATTTGATCCAATAGTCTGTACAAGTGTATTTTTTGAGCATTTTGAGCCATGTTTTGTGGCCAACCTATACGTGAGTTTTGATCGCCCTTATTATTATCGTGCAGTACTGTTCCATAGCTTTAAAAAAAAATTATTCCAAACATTGCTGGTGTTTTTTCAAACGAAAATATACAATTTTTAATAGAATTGCAAGAATTTACATTATTTACGACTTATTTTTGGTGTCTATAAGTAGGCAATGCCGAAAACAGTACAATCGGCTTGTAATATTTGAAAATCATCTAGAACCAACACAACTTCTGTTAAAAACTGGACGAATTGAAGAATTTTTTAAAACGAATCCATTCCTTAAGGGGTATTCTACCTTTGCACCTGATTTGAGAGTTTTTTAAAAAAAAATTCTGGAGAGAAGACCATAAGACATTTTTATACACTTGAAAAGTGTATATTAATTTTGCAAAGAAGTTTGTAACGCATAGAAATATTCATTTCCGACCCCATAAACTATATATATTCGTGATCAGGACGACCAGCTGAGTTCATTTCCGCTTGTCCGTCCGTCCGTCTGTCTGTTCGTCTGTCCGTCTGTCTGTCTATTTCTACGCGAACTAGTCTCTCAGTTTTAAAGCTGAAATTTTGCGCAGAGTCTTCTTTTTACTGCACGCAACTAATATGTCGGAACCGGCCGGATCGGATGACTATATCATATATCTGCCATAGGAACGATCGGTCCAAAAACTAGTTCTAGTGAGAAAAACTTTTTTGTTATCTATCGTAGCGTCATTAATCTTGGTATATGTTAGTTTTATATGCTTTTACATAATACTGAAAAAATTTATCAAAATCGGATCACTATAGCATATAGCTGCCATAGAAACGGTCCGTCAAAAAACTGGTTCTAGTGAAAAAAACTTTTTTGTTTTCCATTGTAGCGTCACTAATCTTGTTATATGTTAGTTTTATAGGCTTCCACATAATTCTGGAAAAATTTATCAAAATCGGATGACTATAGCATATAGCTCCCATAGAAACGGTCGGTCAAAAAACTACTTTTAGTGAGAAAAACTTTTTTGTTTTCTATCGTAGCGTCCCCAATCTTGGTATATATTAGTTTTATATGCTTTCACATAATTTTGAAAAAATTCATCAAAATCGGATGACTATAGCTGCCATAGGACCGATCGGTCGGAAACTAAGAAAAGTTTTTTTTATGGTTTACAATTTTTATTATCAATGATTTAAAAATTTTAAATATCTGATATCTATATCCTATATTTATTTTACCGGTTAAATCAGTTGGAGTAAAGTTTTTCAAGTGTATTAAAACTTCGGCACAGTCGAAGTTAGCTTTGCCTTCTCGTTTAAATTGGTTTTTTGCTTCGTGTTATGACTATATATAAAAAAAAAATAAAAAATTTTCGAGTTCGAGGGCAGTTCAAAAAGTTATCGGCCTGCCAAATAAGGTCTCCCAAAATAAGGTGTAGAGGTGGTCGCCATGATTTCGGCACTCCAGAATATCGAAAATTAATTCGATAAATGAGGTTATGATCAGAACTAATGTAATTCTGGCTCGTACCTCAATTACAAAACAAAAATTTGTTATCATATTTTAGGAGGTTATTTTCATATAAGTTTAAATGAAAGTATGGCTTAACCAATTAAAAGACGCCAACGAACGCAGGAAAAGTATACCAGAAACTATTTAAAGCTAATTAGGATAAAATTTCTTCTTAAAGGAAACCTCCCTAAAAATGTTGTCTTAAATTTTGTTGTACTTTCTAGCAATAGCAACAGCAGAAGGAAATAAAGTGCCTTAATCTATAATGAAGAAAATTACAAAACACGAAACTCAACTTGTTTACTTCAAATTATCTGATCTTTAGCTTTAAAAGAGACCTTGTAGCCAAATGGCTAATGTTCGATTTCCCACACTGATAGAGAGGCTAAGTTGCAAAAAAAAAAACGTTATTTATGTACCTTGCGGCGCATTTGCGTTTGTACCGACAAATCAAATTATTTCGCCGCGTGAGACATTCGTCATGTCTAAACTTGGACGTGGCCAAGGTCTGTTTTTCGTCTACATGGGCCCCCAGCCTTGTTTTGTGGTCCGTCATACCATGTCGGCCACAGTCACAGCCATCCGTCATGAATGGTGACGTTGCCATCATCCTCATCCTCGTTCACATCCCCAACCCATCTTTGGTTCAATGCATGAAATCGAGTGCAACGGGCAACGGATTTGAACAGTTTGATGGATCAACTTGTGCACGTCCTCATCATAACTCACAACACTTTCCGTTCCGTTCCGTCCGCAATGGCCTTACGTTTGGACATTTGACGTGAGAGCACGTTTGATGGAAGATGTGTCAGGGCGCGGGCATTGAGCCAGCTTTATGCTGTCTGTTTCAATGTTGGCCAATTTGCACACTGAATGATTGGCGGTGGCTTTTGTTCTTGGTCTTCGACTAAGAGACTGTATGTAACGCCGAGATGGCCCCTGATTTATTGGCAATTAATAAAATTGAAGTGTCATAATTCATGAGGTTAAAGGAATAGGCAACGAGGTTAAAGAACTAAAGAGGAGTTTATCGAATAGCAAAATTAGCTAGTTAAAAAAAAATATAGTTCTAAAATTTAAAAGGAAAGTAGTAGAAATTCTTATATTAAAAAGGACTTGGAAATTTCTTTCGGCTCCATTTGCCAACTAAATGCTCCCATTGACAGAGATAAGCACATTTAATCAAGCTAAAATGATTGACGGTACCCAAAATAAAGTACAAACGCTTAGGATCAATTGAATAAACCGCAACGCAACAAGCCAAGTGGAATGAGAAGTTTGAAGGCAAACTCATCATGACAAGGATTGGCGAGAGGGGGGAGATGGAGATGCAGATGATGATGATGACGATAAGTGCGTCTGTGTGTGTCGGGGCCACAGGGCGTATGCGGTCGGGTCGCCTTGATTGATTGATGACGCATCGGGCGTCGTAATTCATGTCGGTGAACAATTTGCGTCTGTCCTGGTCCTCCAAAAAAAGGTGGAACAATAAAACGTCAATGGCTAGGCTTGTTGCTTCCATGTAAATAGAACCTGTGGGAAAATTTTCTACGCCTACATAGCAGGGAGACTAGGACAAGGCCACAGCGGAAGCCCCCACCACCCCCCAACCACACCGCACAAAGAGACAAAGAAAGCAGCAAAAAAAGAACCTTCAGGAAAAATTGTTTTTCCAGCAGTTCGGGTTGCCTTGGCGAGGCACAAAAACCTCCGAATAGCGATTTTTTCACGTTTTAATGTGGGGCTCCTTCATCGTCCTTGTTTCACACACACACACACACACACACACTCACACGCAGCGTCTGCCTGCCGTCTGCTTTGGCCTGGCTTTGCCCGAGAGTTCAAGTGCGCCTCCCCTCATCGAACCCGATGGCAACTTGTTGATTTTGTATGAATTTCACATGCAAAAACCAAACCAATTTCGCCCTTCATTGGCGTTCGCTTTCCTTTTTATTTCTGTTCGTCCTGTTTCGCCGTGTTTGTTTTGTGTGTGTCCCTTATATCCTCCTTTTTTTACCCCCATTTTGCGCCAAACTAGGCTGCTCGAATTGCCAAAAAGGAAATCAATAATCGATTTTCAAAGTGCCGGCAATTTCTGTTGTTGTTGGCCTTAAAGAGTTGGTGTGTGTCATTGAAATTTATACGAAATGAAGTAGAATTTATGGTATTTTTTATGCTTTGCTATTATTTGTTTATATTTAAGTAGATTTTTCAATGAAAGCGCAGGGTGTGAATTACTAGATAAACTCAACTGTTGTCTATTCTTGCATTCAACTGTTGATGATCCCCAAAAGCAGGCAATAAAACTTGTAATTGGACACTGAAACCTGCGGGACACCTTTTAAAAGGGCGGGTGTAAAAATGCAAAATTGCGCACCCTAAAAGGGAACTATTTGAAAGAAAACATTGAAATTTTGACCAATGGATATTTGGAAATTTTACTGTGCCAGACCGGAGACTTATTGAGCCTTGTTATATCTTATAGTTGCCTTTAAAAACAATCGGTCAGAAAATGTGATTAAGTAGGAGAAAAGTTAGTTTCTTAACGATTCGGAATTAAGGCAAAATCTGTCAAACACTCCTGATCAATGAAATAGACTCAATATAGTTTTTGTTTTACACTTTAATTCTTTCATTTATGCAGCAAACATTTACCACAGTATTTGTAATATTTCTTAGACAAAATTAGGAGAAGTTTTACTGTTTTTTATTTATTTTGCTTTGCCCAACAGAAATAGGAAAAACTTGCGTGATCACTTGAATAGACTCAAAGTCTGCAATTTTAGTTTCTAATAAGTTGGTCAAGGTGATGCAAACATTTTATTACCTCTTGCAATATTCAAATATAAAAAACATTATTAAAATCTTAAAAAAGTTCAAACAGCGGAGGAAAGAGGCAAAATTTTGACAATCAAGACAGCAATCTTACAACCAGGTAGATAGCAGAAAAAATGTTAAAGGCCAGTTTGTGTGTGTTCATTTTCTAGGAAATTAATCGTATTATAAAATTAAAAAAAATTCCGTGAGAAGCCACACAGAAAAAAAAAGATCAAATATCAATTTAATCTTGGCTGATCAATATGATATTTTATCAAATATCAATTTTTTCATATCATTTTGATGATAAATAATATTTAATTAATCGTACTAATATCAAATTGATAAGATAATAAATAAAATGAGAAAAAGGAAAGAGACAAAAAATGCTTATTATCGAAAACTTAGGCACCGTGAAAAATAAATAGTCCCTTAGACGTTTGCCCGCACGCGTGTGCGGTGGTTCACTGCGTTGAGACGTCATTCCATTCGTAAAGTGCGGGTTCGATCCCCCAGACAAGGTAATGTTTGTTAACTAAGAAAAATGTTTAAATTTCTTTGCTTTCCAAACGGCTATGGCTCTAATATTACATATATTCATTAAAATTCTGAGCGGGAATATATAATATACGATATAAATATTATGCGCCCAGCCTTCTTTTTTTTTTTTATTACAAAAGCCACTTTGATCTTAAACATATCATTTATATGATCGAAAATATCGTTTGATATTTTCGAACGGTCAATTCACTGACTTATCGCTTTTTTTTTATATGAAAAAAATGTCATATTGAGTCCCAGATCATATCATTTTTTTTTCTGTGCAGCAACTCAAAGTGCTCTATGGTTAAAATTCAATCAAATTTGGGAGTTAAGGTATTTATAGCTACCACAGCCGAGTTGTCACCAGTATTAAATTTTGTGCACCTTTTACCTTAGTTTTTTGCAAATTCGAATACCTTTTATTTTACCTAGGTTAAAATTTTCACATACTTTGTCAAAAGGTAAGGCAAGGTATTTAGGTTTCGGGGGGAATTAATATGTCCACAACCGTATATCAATACCAATTTCAATATCCATGTGCCATTAACATTTTTTTAATGTATCCTCATTTATCCTTATCCTTATTAAGTCCTTATTTCTGCCGAGATAACTAACCAAATGAAAAAGTTGGGCCAGAATATAAGTAGTTTAGATATAAATAAGAACTTGGAGAAAATATATAGGCATGCCTTACGCGTTTTACATATGCTCATTTACACGCTATTTTATATTTCAGTCAAGAGAAGACTACAGTTGGCTGTTCTATTTCTGATATTCTCACTACATCAAAGGCAATAAATCGCAAAACTGTTCTTGAACAAAACCTTTTTTTCAATAATTGGGCTTTACATATTTATTTATGCACATTATAATATTCATGGCTTTTTATAAATGAAGAAATAAGTAAGAGTTTCAAATATTAATTTATTTATTTATTTTGAAAGAGTATCTTCTAATGATTTTGAGATGGCCTTCCGTATTTAATAAAAGAAAACCTGTTGCCCTCTCTCTAAGTTTTTTTTAGCACGGTTAGATCCCATTCTTTCGAATTTTCTGTTGTATGAGAAATAAGAAAATTATGCAGAACGCAACCCCTCAAGGCCTTTACCCAGATAACGAAACCTTTCCATGATAATTTTACCGTTTCTGCTTCTCTGATGCTGCGCTACCACCGAAAAGGGGTACGACTACATTATTCTGGGGCTGAATCGAAGGGCAGAGTCCCCAATCGGAAGAACTGGCTTTGTCCTTGCTTTGCGGTGGATTAGACCATTTGCTTTGGTAGTCCTTGCACTTCCAAATGGTGCATTCAATTTAAAAAGCTTCAACACGAACGTATATTTTCTGAGATAATCTGCCTTAACTTCCATAAATTTGCGCAATTGTAATTAAATTTAGTTGTCAAAATCAAAAGTAAACTCGAAACATAATGTAAAAAAATTAACTTTCTTGAATCCTGAATAACATAAATAATTGTTTTCAATATTTATTAACATTTTAAGGCCTGAACTCAGATGAGATCAAAATTTAATTTTTCACAATACTTCATATAAATAAGGAAGCTATTCAATAGTTTTCAGCTTTCAAAGCTGCTTGAAAGTGTTTCTATTTATATAAAGTATTGTGAAATACAACATTTTTATCTCATCTGAGTATAGGCCTTTAATAGTAAAAAGTTTTTAAAGTACTGCTTTACTTGCTTTAAAACTAGTGTTAAAAATTATAAACTAAATTTTAAAAATTTGTATACCATTATAAAAGTACTTTTATTATATAAGTGATCTGATGTTTGTAGCGCATACAAGAATACATCTCCGACTCTATAAGGTATTGTATAAGAGCTAAGTAGATATAGCCATGGCCATCAGTACATATGTAGCTATTTAAACTCAACTTATCACGCTAGACAAGAATATCTCTTTTTGAATGGGTCAGAAATACTTCCTTCTATGCTTTACAAGTATTTGGAAAAAAAATTATAATGGGATAGGCCTTTTAAACCGTTCCGAAATTCCGATAAGGTAATAGTCGGAGCATCAATCTTATTATCTTAAATTATTACTAACAGTTCCACGCCGAATCCAAACTTCAAAGTTTAAAAACCTATTTCGTATCAAATTAAACAGCAGTCGCTTATAAACTAGATGCTTCGCAGTAGATTCAACACTCTACCACTAAGCAAAAACCGCCTAGCTAGTATTTAGACAATTGGAAAATGAAAGTAAGTTGCTGTTATTGCTCTAGTTTTCCATTCTTTAAATCAAACATAATCTTAAACAAATATTTCTTTTATTATCCATAGTTATAGTTGACGCACACAATTCCCCCTGTAGCTGACAGATGAATCAATTATTTGGCATAACAATCAACCAGAGTGAACCTGTATTTATGAAGTGGTGAGTCCAAACTAATTACAACTTATACAAGATTCTTTTCTGTCCACATATTGTCATTCAAATTCTGGGGGCACAGATGAAATGCGTCATTTCCGATGACAATAAAAATTCTGCACACATTTTCGATGGACTCGGTCCCTCATCAATACACTGCTGCGGTCTGTCAGCGACCATTGAAACTTCAAGTGTAAGACATGTCATGTCCACTCAAATGGGAATGGGAATGAGAATGGGGAAATGGGGAACGGACTACGTCCATTTCGAGGAGGGGTCGTCATCCAAACACATACACACACTTATCTGTCATATCAAAAGCATCAAAAGTTTTGTCATGTCGAAACTTTTTGCACCTGCTTCTAATACAAAAAGCATTGACATATTAATCCTAAATAGAAAATTTCATCAACAGCCATTCGAGAAAAATGTGTGACAATGACAGGCAGCAGGCAGATGGAATGGGAGACTGGACAAAACTTGCACTTGACTTTGGCAAAAATCTTTAAATTCCCTTCAAGCACGCAACAGAGCTTTAAGTTTTAACCCAAATTGAAAGCACGGCACACATTTTCAACAGCCAAGCAGGAATGCAATCTCACACCGATATACAAAGGACGCGACGCACAGTGGGTCGATGTTGAAAAACTCGGAGCAAAAATTATTTCTTGAGTTGAAGAATTGGAAAATTTTGAAATTTATTTAATTACTAAAATTTCAAAAATTTTATCAAATTAAAAAAGTTTAAAAAAAAAATAAAAAGTTTGATAATTTTTAAACTTTCTTCAAAAATTTAAAAGTTTGGTTTAAAGGAATTACGTGACTCTCAACTACTTAAGCTAAGTGACTAACATTATTTAATGTTAAAATGAGAGAATTTAGAATCGAATTTGCAATCTGAGAAACATAATATTTGAAAATTTTATTTTCCACGATTTTTTAAGTATTTGAATCCTTCTCTATTTTCGAAATTACAAATAGGAGCTTTGAAGTAGAGCTTTACAGATGTTCGAGTAGGTACAACTCTAGTCAATACTTCAAAAAAATCTACGATTTTAACAATGACTCCACAGTGCTTTGTCGAAGGACTTTCAGACGCAGGAAGAGGGCACTCGCTGTGCGGTTGTGGAATACGCAAACAAAACAAATTGCGAACAAAGTGCGTCCTTCTTCTAGCCCAAAAGGGAACTGTGTGAGTGCGCGAGTGTGTGTGTGTGTGCGTAAAGTCCTTCTTGAGCACCAGGGCGGATTTATTATGGAGGCAAAACGTCGGGCAAGGACAATGAACTTGTCGCTTTCATCGTCGCCCTGCTCGTCAACGTTGAAGTCAAATGTCAGTCAAAGGCAACGACGAAGACGACGACGACGAGGACGACGAGAATGAAGTCGTGTCGTGTCGCGTCGCGTAGAGTCGAGTCGAAGGAAGGCTGTCAGTCATCCGGCGACAGGACCGAACAGGGTCCTGGCATAAAGGATGATGGATGAATTTGTGATTTGCAGGTTAAATAAATATGTATGTCTGGGCTGGTCTGGCCTGGTGTGGATTGGGCTGGGCAGGGGGTTCTTGCTAATGAAGTGATTAGTGCAACGCCTTTGCCTTGCAACAATATGGCTTATTAAGGCAAGGGAGTGGCAGGAGTTACGTCCTCGTCTAATAAATTGCCCCTGCCAGTGACTTGAGCTTTTGAGATATATTCCAAAAACGGAAATAAAACAAAGCACTTTCCATCGATCACAAATATTAAGCACATTTGTTATTAACGCCCTCGCCCCCAAAACTATGCGCCCAAACAAAACTTTGCTCCAACTTTAACTGAGTAGTGTGTGTGTGTGTGTAGGAGTAGGGGGGCTCACATATGCCATAGATGCAGATAAATATGTGAAACGTGCATTGGTTGAGGGCCTGGACTGGGCTGAAGATGTGGGCGCTGCGAGTCTAATCAATTCCAATTAGTTGCCCAGCTCTCTGATGTATTCGCTGAAATTATTATTTATCATTCGGTTATTTGTTATTTATTTCCAAGCATAATTCGTTCGCATTGCCCGGGCAAAGACTTTCTTGCTTGTCCTCAATCTAATCCATTGACCATATGGTTATCTAATGACTTGGTTTAATTTGACAAACTTTTCATACATTTTTCGAACGTGCAGTATTCGTCACAAAATTCTATTGTCTACCGAGCAGAAGTCGTAGCTATCCAGGAAGCTACGAACCATTTTCAAGAACTTGTGGTCAAAGAGGAAAATGTATTTATTTTTTTGGACAGTCAAGCTGCACTAAAAAGGCCTTAACGGTTATACTTACAATTCTAAAACACTAACTGAGTGCATCAAATCTTTGAATGAGATGCAACATTGAAGGCAACGAGACCAGCCAGCTCCTACCGTATAAGAGTACTATATGGGTGCCTTTTGCGACTGGTAAACTAAAAACAAGGGAAAATACCTGGAATATGACCACGAACCGCTGGAGACTAAGTCACACTTGTGAAATCTCTAGGCTAACTTGGCCCACTCTTAATCTTAAAAGAACATTGACGCTACTAAGTCTAGGCAGACAGAATGGACGCGTTCAGCAGAGACAATTGATCACTGATCAGCTTAATAAAACTACTCGTATTAAGCATACTTTTAGGGGGTCTTGTTAAATTGACATTTATAAAAGCTCCATGAAATATCATATTAAACAAAGGGTGCAAAGTAGGCTACAAAAATTACCAGAAAATATATCATTGATCAGGAAGCAAGTTCTTCTGCTGAACACGGCCAATGTCTCCCTTCTGAGATATTGACCATAATCACTACTGTAGAAGTTCTTGCATAGTTGATGCAGAAAAAAGCGTATTTGTCACTGCCTAGCTCTCAGTAAGAGACGATATGCAATTCTAGGTCAGCCTTTTCTACCTGACATTTAAGCAGTGGTTTAATAGAGATGACTCTCCATTTACTGTCTAAGAGTAAAAATTAAGTGTTAAATGGTATCATAATAGGCCTATCTATGGACAAAGTAAAGATGCTTCACTGCCTCTACCATCGCAACCTAACCTAACTTAACACTTAATAATATTTATATGAAAATTTTTGTTTCGATATTAAATTTCTTATATAGTCTCACATTCCGACCTAAATTCAAATTACATATAGCTTCCTGTAGCAACTAAAAAAAATTCATACAAGTGCAAAATATTTCTACAAGCCTAGCAAAAAACTTCTAAAAAGTTATCATGAAGTTGTGCAAATGTATGTACAGACAGAAGATAGTATTTCCGACTCTATAAAGTATATGTATCAGGGCTTCAAATCGTTCCTGGACCGAACCTTAAAAATCGGTTCGTTTCGGGGTTATTCGGTGGCCCGAACTGGACCATGAACATTTTCATCTCTTACAATTTTTTCCAAAAATAGGGTTGGGTTCACAATAATAATTAATTTTACAATCAAAAGAAATTCAAAATTCAAAATTAAATCTTGAAGTGTCACTACATCTGATTGTAAAGAAGGAAATAATGTTATAGATTCCTTCGAAAAAAAAATTAAACAAATTTTGGAAAATATTTAAAATCGAAGACCTTAAAAGTAGTGCGCTTACTTAGTTTTCGTATAGATGAACTTCTCAAGGAAGATGAAGTGCCTACACAGAAGAAAAAACTTGAAATATTTTCACTAAAATCAATTCCAAACGAAGTCAAGTACGAGAGTATAAACTTGTATAATGGTTATAGGACTGTTTTAATCCTTCGTACTTATTTTAAGTACCATCAAGGTCGACTCTTCTTAAAATTTTTATTTAAAGGTCGGAACTAGAGATGGACGCGTGTCGGACACGAACACGAAAGGCGTATTTCAAACATGCACTCCACACTCACGGCCAAAAATTTTAAAAACACGACACGACACGCACGACTTTATTAAAAGTAAAAAAATAGCTTAAGAAGTTTATTTATATACATATTTTTATACATAGAACATTTTTAAAATTATATTTATATTTTTAGACTTTCAGTCAATTTTAATTTTTAATTTTTACACATTTTTGTTTAGAAAAATAAGTTTATCAAGATTTGCGCTTAACGATCTAGTACGCAGGTCGCTTAAGATTAGGCCCGAAGTGGAAAAGACTCTCTTACTAGTGGCAGAGCTAGTCGGAATATTTAAAATTTGCTTAGAAAGTGTTTGCAGCAGCTTTAAATTATTTGCATTTTTCCAAAACAGTAAAACATTATTCTCATGCTCATTTGAGCTTCTATAGTAATTTTCAATTTCAACGTCAATTGCGTTTTGATCGAACCTAGGTTTGTCCAAATAAATTCAATATATTTAATTCTGTTAGGTCCAATTGTTTTTCCGTGTTAAGTCGTGTTAAATCGTGTTCGTGGTTAAAGGGCTTAAAACTGACTCTCACGTGCACGCACGAAACATGATGATGTAACACGAACACATCGTATTGAGTCGTGCGTGTATGTGTCACGAAATAAACCACGACACGCGCCCAACTCTAGTCGGAACCACATCAGTTTTAACTAACTAATTGACTAATGTCGTCTTAATGATATGTTTCTTTACACATGTTCTCAATTCCACTTCCACAAAGTTTTGTGATTTGGAGACCAAATTTGGTGCAAAAACCGGTTTTACATAAATTTAATTTTCTTTTAACCAATTGATACGTATAAATAAATAAAAAAAAATCAAACTAACCTATTTTGTTCAAGTGAACCGAGTTCCGAACCAAAATCAGCGGTTCAGAGGATCCAGGAACCGTTCCGCAAACCGAACCCAAGGATTCTACACGGGTTCGACCCTCCAAACCGAATCTACTCAAAAATTTGCATGGTTTGCAGCCAGGTTTGATATAGCCAGGTCCGTCTGGCCTTCTGTATGAACGCGTTGACTTCAGAGACTTTAAGAGATAGAGTCATGTTAAAAGGTATAAACCATTCGCATATAAAGTTTTTTTTTCAAGTTTTTTAATCGTGCATTATTCGTGCGTGACTCGAAACACTCAAAATGTGGTGGCGTTAAGACATTTTATGTATTTTAATATATGTAACAGCAAGGAGGGAGCATCTCCCCGTATAATTTATATATATTCATGATCAGCATCAACAGTCGAGTCGTCAGTCTGTCCGCATAAACGAAAAAATCTCGGAGATCATAAGAGCTAGATGTTCGGTATGGAATGCCTGCATATCAAGTTTGCCACGCCCCCTGCCACACCCGCAATTTAATTAAAGGTCGATTGATTGATCGGACCTTATAGACATTTATACCATTGAAAAGTTCGTTTAATCTAGTTCGCAAATGTATTATTAACGCTTGTTTCAAGCAAATTTTAGTTTAATGTTCATGTTTTTAATCTTTATTGTCGAATTATCTCATACCTTATGAGAACGTTTTTTCTTGTAAGCTCGTTTGTAATGCATCTCCAACTTGTTTACCTGCAGCAAGAGGCCGCACGGGAAGAGTTTTCAGGCGAGAAAGTAAGGCGGAGGAGGCTTGAGAGCCCACAGCACGGCACACGTAGACCCCGGACGCCGCACCCCGCCAGGTGGAACCCCAAGGCCGCCTAGGACCAGCCAACGTGGCCAGTGAACGCCCACCTGGAAGGCCCGGTCGCCGCCCGCCACCCCCGAGGTGTGTCCGCCTGGGGGGACCCACACCGCGCGGGGCGGCGCGCCCAGGCGACCACCGGGGAGCCACTCCCCACGCGCAGAGACGCAGGACCCGGACGTGGCCGCCCGCCCAGCCAAGCCCGACGACCCAGGCACCGCAACGACCCCCAGAGGGAGGCCCGACAGGGACGAGGAGAGGGCCAACCCCCACACGTCACCGCCCCCAACAATCCACCAGCGCCCGGCTGAGAGCACACCGCCCACAACGGGGGACCCCCGCACCCGGAGGAGGACTCCCCCACACGAGGCCCCGCGAGGGCAACCTGAGGGCGGACAGCGGGGGCCGCTCCCTCAGTCTAAGAGGCGCAGCACCCCCAGGCCGAGGACTCCCGGGGAGGCCCGACGCCCCCACCGGGGGGCTCCTTCAGACACTCCACGCCAATCGCAAAGACGTGTTAAGCGTGGGCGAGGACTGGAGAATATCCCCCCCTTGGAGAGACCGCGCGGGGGTGCAGCCCACCAGAGGAGGATGTCCTTCCCCTCCGCGCGACGGCCAGTGAGGGCGAGCCGCCCCGCCACACACCCACCCGCGCCTTAGGGAAGATACCCCTCCGTCGACACCAGATCTCCACGGAGGTCCGGAGGGGCCGACGAGCACTCTCTCCTCTCGCCGCCCCAGAGGCGCTCCGCCCCAGACGCCCCCCCAAATAATACAGATCAGCATCAACGTCGAGCGAGCGTCCCTAACGAAAATCGGAGATAAAGAGCTAATGTTCGGTATGGATGCCGATATCAAGTTGCCACGCCCCCTGCCACACCAATAATTAAAGGTCGTTGTTGATCGGACCTTATAGACTTATACCATTGAAGTTCGTTTATCTAGTTCGTGTTTTTAACGCTTTTTCAAGTTTTGTTTTGTTTATGTTTTTAATCTTTATTGTCGAATTATCTCATACCTTAATGAAGAACGTTTATTTGCTTGCTAAAGCTCGTTTGTAACTTTTTGGCAATCGTTCGTCAAATGCTCCTTTTTTGTACGCTGACGCACACTACGCATCATCAAAAAACTGAGTAGGCGTAATACGCAGAAGCATTTGGAAAAGGACGCACTGCGTACGTAGTTAAATGGAGCAATAGGCATATTTGTTTTGTTTTTATACCTGGAAAGTGTATATGAATTTTGAAGTTTGTAACGCTGTAATTTCCGACCCAGAACGGAGTATCTTTCGGACGACTAGCGAGTTCGATCCCGTGTCCGCCATCCGTCCGCTGTCCGCATGCCCTGTCCGCGTCTGTCCGTCTGTCCGTATCTACGCGACGAGTCCCTCAGAGTTGCTACAGTTGAATTAGAGCCTGTTTTTGCTGCACGCCTGAATATCTCGACCGGCGGATCGTTGCTATATCGTTTAGCTGCCACACCGTCGGTCGGAAAAAGTCTTATGAGCTTTTTTGTTTTCCACGCCCCCGCCTCCCACTTAAAAAACGATAACCCCCCCAACATAAATAATAGGCAAACCATGCATATAGTGCTACTCACATTATCACCGACCGCCAAACTGTTTCATTTTTACCTTGGTAGATATTAGTTTTTATGCTTTTACAAATTTTTGAAAAAATTTACAAAATCGGATGACATAGCATATAGCTGTATCGGTCGGAAAATGTGTTTTACTAAGAAAAGTTTTTTTTTATGGTATCTAATTTTTATTATCAATGATTTAAAATTTTTTAAATCTGTAGTTAAGTTAATCAGTGGGTAAAGTTTTTCAGTGACTCGGCATTCGGTTAGCTTTTTTTTTTTTTTTTTATGAAATATTAAAGTCTTTATATTAAATAGCCATAGTTTTATTAAGCCTTCTTCTTACTCATTTAAAAGGTTCAGTTGGTGGTGGTTTTTGGGTCCCTCGAACCTTCTAAATTTAAAACCACCCTAAAAAGGTTCGGTTCAAAAGTTACTTATTTTAAGATATTTTAAGATCTTTGATATCAGTGAAACGAGCCGCAACAACTCCAAGCTTGGCCGCATATATTTTTCAAGTGCAAAAATAACTTTCTAATAGCTTCGCTTCGTGGTCCAAGAGCAAACACTAGCCCTCCAGTTCACCATCAATATGGTGCGGCATCTAAAGATATTGACAGGTTGGCGGGGCGTAAATATCCGACTGGCAAACCCCCAAAGGACTCGTCATAGTTCGTGGGAGATGTTCTTGGTAAGTTGTTGATGTGGCTATTAATTAATGCGTCATGGAATGACACACCCAAGCAGGGCCAGCAAATGTGTATTTGTTAGTTTGAATCATATTTATGGATTATGAGGGCATAAATCTCAGTTGTGTTTCATCAGCCAAGGAAAAGTATAAGTTTTGGTGCCCACAATGATGATGGAATATGCGTATTTTTTTAATTAGCCACATTTGCACAGATTTATGAGCGTCCTTAGTGCGTGTGTGTGTGTGTGTGTGTGTATCTTCGCACTCGGACTTTTGGGAATTATCTGCAGACGTGTGCCAGGGGGCCCCAATGATTTATGCATTTCGTTTAATTGAGAAGTTCGAGACTTTGATGGCAAAATCCTGCTCAAAGCTTTGATTCTAATCGCACCTGAGAAAAAAGTAATTAGCGCGTCCATCGAGTGGCATGGGGAGAAAAATCGAAAAATACATAATTGAGATGATAATTCCACATAATTAGCAAATCTCGAGTGATGATTTTCAATTATTATTTCCTCATCTGCGCACATTCGCCCACATTCTCTCTCACATTTTTGTGTTGCAAACTTTTGGGGCGCATCTTAATTAATTCCTGTTTGATGAAAAACACTTTTACAAATTAATGTAGCTGAGGCACAAACTTTTACCTGTCCAACTTCACTCCGGTCCTTGTCAGCTTCAATGACCCTCCATTTTGTCAACTTTTTACAACCCACTTCTGCATCCCCGCTGCTCTCGTTTTTTTCGTTCTTTCTTTTTCATAATTCTGCCGTGTGCACACATTGAATTCGTCCTTTCAATCAACTCGGTTCGCCTGCAGGACACGTCCACATCCGCGTCCAGCTGTCAGTCAAGTGGCAAACGCCTTGTCCCATCCCACCCAGTCGGTCTGCTTGGCTGTCTGTCCGTCCGTCTGTCTGTCACTTCACAACTTTACTTGCAGCGCTCATCCGAGTCCAAGTGGAAGTCGAAGTCAACTCGGTTGAGAGACATTGATTGACTTTCTTAATAGACTTTACGTCTTGTCAAAATTAAAGAAAGCTTTTGCTCTGCTAATAACGTACGTATGTGTGTACCAAGCATATGCACTTCTGCCAAAGTAAGTGGCGAAGGAAGAAAAGAAAATAAAGAAAATTAAAGAAATTCCTAAAAGAATCCGAAAAAATGTATAAGAAGCATGAATGGTAACCGGTTCAGAAACCGATCCTTAACAATCCCACCCGAACCGAAAATTCGCGTTTGTAAACCAGGTTAAATACAATAAAATATGGGATAATTTTGGCGGTATTTCTAAGTTCTGGATGGAAGTGAAAGACAAATTGCCAGTGCTTTTCAACTTAGCGTATGGGCATTACCTGAGATACGTACGAACATTTTTGCTCATTGCTGGCGATCTATGTGAAATATCGTTCTCATAAACATAGTGGTACATAGCGTTTATAGAGTAATTTCAAACAAAGTACAAAAGTTTGGTCAGTTCGCTTAAGGGGGTTTACCTGTGTTGAGGTCAAAAAAATCGACCATGTTTTTATACACTTGAAAAGTGTATATTAATTTTGCCCAGAAGTTTGTAACGCATAGAAATATTCATTTCCGACCACATAAACTATATATATTCTTTATCAGGACGACGAGCTGAGTTCAATTCCGTCCGTCCGTCCGTCTGTCCGTCTGTCTGTTTCTACGCGAACTAGTCTCTCAGTTTTAAAGCTATCGAGCTGAAATTTTGCACAGAATCTTCTTTTTACTGCAGGCAACTAATATGTCGGAACCGACCGGATCGGATGACTATATCATATAGCTGACATAGGAACGATCGGTCTAAGAACTAGTTCTAGTAAGAAAAACTTTTTTGTTTTCTATCGTAGCGTCACTTATCTTGGTATATGTTACTTTCATATGCTTCTTCTTCACTTCTTCACTATAGCATATAGCTGCCATAGAAACGCGTTTAAAAAACTAGTTCTAGTGGGAAGAACTTTTTTCTTTTCCATCGTATCGGCACCAATCGTGGTAAATGTTAGTTTTATATGCTTTCACATAATACAGGAAAAATTTATCAAAATCGGTTAACTATAGCATGTAGCTGCCATAGAAACGGTCGGTCAAAAAACTAGTTCTAGTGAGAAAAACTTTTTTGTTTTCTATCGTAGCGTCTCCAATCTTGATATATATTAGTTTTATATGCTTTTAAAAAAAAAAATATAATTATTTGATATCTATATCCTTTATATATTTTACCGGTTAAATCAGTTGGAGTAAAGTTTTTCAAGTGTATTAAAACTTCGGCACAGTCGAAGTTAGCTTTGCCTTCTCGTTTTTTCATAAATCGTATCTATAACTTATGCAGAATATGTGGTTAAAAGGATTTTTCGATATTCGATGTCGTTAGAGAGTTAAAGCACTGAGAAGGAATGCGTTTGAACGCCCGGCAACTTTCAAACGCGTTTTTCTCGAAACCACTTTTTTTCATCATGATATCTAAAAAAACGACTTGACCGGATCGCCTTGAAATTATATATATATATTGAATTAGCACATATGTGGCCGGAACAAAAATAATTGAAAAAGGTCACGTCGTTATTTTTTATACACAACAAATTAGAGCAACAAAAACGTGTTTTTTTAGAATCAAAAATTTAAAGTCGTGTAAAAATTTTATTTTTTAATATTTTTTTAAAATTTTTAGTTTAGTCCAAAATGCTTTTTGATTTTTTGATATCAGATCACCCAGTTTGACGGAATCGCGATAGCCAGCGGAGATCTTCTTTGTTACATACGAGGGTTGCTATTTAAGTTTCTGGCCTAGGTCACTTCTAGCCATTTTAGGACCAATTGGCCTTTTCCCAAAAAAAAGTCCATACAACTCTTTCATGTGTGACCACGTTTGATATCGATTAACGATTAATCAAAAACTTACCTCGGCAGAAAAATGGAATTAACTCGTGAAAATTTTCGTGCAATCATTTTTCACAACTTTCGACGTGGATTATCACGACAAGAGTGCAACGATAACCTTAAATCTTTGTATGGCGATGAAGCACCATCCTATAGCACTGTGAAAAGTTGGTTTAATGAAGACGAAGGACGTCCAGAAACAGTCTTGTGCCAGAAAACATTGATGCCGTGAGTGAACTGATAATGCAGGATCGTCATGTGACATACCGTGAGATAGAGGCATCCTTGGGCATTTCTTCCACCAGCATACATTCGATATTGCATAAACACCTGGGCGTAAAAAATGTTTGTTCTCGTTGAATCCCGCACAATTGGACAATCGCTCAAAATAAGGCTCGTGTGGATTGGTGCAAAGAAATTTTGAAAAAATATAATCGCGGTGTTTCAAAAGACGTTTAAAAGATCGTCACAGGTGGCAAATCATGGATCTATGCTTATGAGCCTGAAACAAAACAGCAATCTACCAAGTGGGTCTTCGAAGACGAGCCAAATCCAACGAAAGTCGTTCGTGGAAGAAGCATTTCGAAGCAAATGGTCGCTTGTTTCCTCGGTTAAACTGGTCATGTGGCGACTGTTCCGCTTGAGCAACGTAGGACGGTCAATTCTGAGTGGTACAAGACAATTTGTTTGCCTGAAGTCTTCGGAGAAATTCGAAAAAGGAACAAGAAACAATTTTTTTTCAAAACATGACAATGCGAGCTCTCATACATAAGCTCACACCAGCGCCTTTTGAACCCAAAAGTTTTTTTGGATGGGTCATCTGCCGTACAGCCCTGACATGGCATCCAAGTCAACTTGCAATGGATTCTTCCTCACATTCGATAATTTTTTCGATTTTTTAATTGAAATTTGAAATATTTTTTTCTTACTTTTATTCAAATGGTTCTTCTTTATCATCTTTTTAACTCTTTTTAAATGTTGCCATGGACTCTCTTGGATACAAAATCGCAGTCTATCCATCTTACGTTTATTTAACTGGTTTCTACTATTTCCTTAAGAATACATGTGTTCGAACTGAACAAATGGTGCTTAGCTTACGAAAATTATTTAGGTTCACCGCCGTTCTTCTATAAACTAAATAAATTTGTCGCCTTGTGCCATTAAATTAATTTATGAAATTACATAAAGTCAAAGAATCACTTACAGATCGCTGATCTTGGAGGATCAGGAAGGAATGGTTCGGAAAAATTTCTGTAAAAGTTTCGGAGTGGCCTTTTTGGAGAAAAAATGTATTATTTTCAAATATTTTTGCATAAAGCATTTATTTTTATTTGTATTTGCTAATTGTGGGTTCAATGGTCAGTTGACTGACCCCCCCCCCCTTTAGTATCAAAATTTTTGATTGACTGGCATTAATGATTAATTCAATTGCATTTACTAGTATACAAAATGCAGCGACTATCGTTATGTTTAATTTTGGCTCTTTCAATGAATGTGACATTTGAAAAACCATGAGACTGCGGCCATCGATGGTCGGTCGTCTGATATGTCAAATAAATTAATTTGTGCAACGAGAAACGTCAAAACTAATTACGGCAATGCCGATGGCACGTCAATTCAATGAACGAGCATGGGCTGCGGGGGGGGGGGGTCATGGCGTAAGGCGGCGTAGCCGTGGTGGGCGGACAACATATATTAATGACGTGTCAGAATTAACATTTCATTATGGCAAATTGTAGTTAAGTTTTGGTTGCAATTTCAAATGCAACAAAGTTATCGTGGCTGACCATTAATCTTGGCTAGCCGATATCCAAACAAATATGTCGGAGGCCGATCAATCAACTAGCCCCCAATTCCAATTGATTTCGTCAATTGATTTTAACACCCGTCAGATATCAACGTCAAAATAAAAACAGCAACAAAATGGCGTCCCTACAGACACTGTATATGTGTGTGTTTGTGAGTGTGTCCGTGTGTGTCATTGTCAACGTCAGTGACACGTCAATATTTTATTAAATGACATTAAACTGTCTCTATCGGCTTAATTAATTTATTGTTGCTGTATTGTCGATGCGTGTGTGTGACATTTTTATTATGCAAAATCAATAAAGCCATCTCCCACTCATTCACTCACTCACTCAGTCAGTCATTCGTTTTCGGCATAGCCTTTGGCCAAATGTTCGGTCATGTCCTTTTTGACACCGACAGGCGAGGCCGCAGAAAAAAAAATCGCTTTAAATTGTTCAATTAATTTTGCATTTTTTTTTCTGTGTTGCCTTCTTCTTTTACCTCGTGCATTGCATCAGCATTCCCTGACAGTTTGTCAATCGCATTTTGCCTGCTACCGATGCGACAAATGAGTTTGCCCCGGACGTTAACCATGAAGCGCACTCGTACCTCTCTACTGGAACAGGGACAACAATGCGCCACTCGCATACGTTGGAGTTCATTAAATGTGCAGTTCGTTTTGTTTTTGTTTCCAAAAGTGGTCATTGGAGAGTAGTGAAAAAGTGGCCTAGAATATCAATTTATTTATCTGAAGAAAGGTCAATGCAAATAAGTTAACGTTTGTTTTTTATTTTTTGCATTTGGACATGATATTAAATAAAGGGTCGATTAAAAATAACATATAGATAACACCGGGCAACAAAATTACCACTTTTGTGAGCTCTGGCCTTCTCGATGCAAAAATTCTGTTCCTGTTCTGTGCCCTGATTCCAAAACTGGTCTCGGTTTTTCTCCATCAGCTCTTGTTTTCAAGAAATCACGGAAAAACCATTTTGCTGTTTTTTTAGCTTATGGAAAATTATGGGGGACACTTTGACTCTGTCGATCGTTGACATAGTCCTTGGTTTAAAAAACCGGGCAATCGTAAAAAGTTTTGCTCTTTATTTTCTTAAGGCACTGTTCACATATCTTGAAATGGTACAGTGATCTTTTTTCAAGTCGATTGCCATGAAATATGAACGCTTCCATTTGTATACTCTTTATCAAAGGTACAAAAAGGAAAACGTATGTAGATGGACCTGCGAGATATACGATAGTTTCTCTTAAGAACAAAATTTGATTTTCTTTAGGGAACCGGGTTTCCAACGGGCGTTTGATTTTTGCACTGATTGTGACAGCAGCTAAGAAAAGAGGAATGATGGTAATACTTTTTCGAAACGAAGTCGGATCACATTCTCCATTGTTTGGTAAAAGAATTCTTTGAGAAAATGTCGAAAACAAATACCATTTCGTGAGTAAACATTTTCGATCCGAATAAGTATCTATGTATATTCTTGATCAGCATCACCAGCCATAACCGTAGAGTTAATCAGGAGAAAACCTTTTTTCATTCTGTTAATAAATGACTTATCGCAAGTGTTATCCTTTCCGGGTTTTATAAAACGATGGGAAAATGAAGTTGAAGATCCTTATACCATAAAATCCCTTTATGTCTCCTCTCATATCCTATTCTCGAATATTGTTCATGTTTTCTCACCTCAGTATTCACACCAAGACCGTATTAAATCTGTTCATATTTTTTGCTCTCCGAACGCTCGGATGGTATCCAGAAATAAACCTTTCTCCCTATGCTGACAGATTACGTCTTATAGATTTGCCCTCCCTACAAATCCGACGAACATGTTACGTAGTGATTTTTATACTCTGTACCGAAGGTACACAGAGTATATTGGGTTTGTGCAAATGTATGTAACAGCCAGAAGGAGGCATCTCCGACCCCATAAAGTATATATATTCTTGATCAGCATCAACAGCCGAGTCGATATAGCCATGTCCGTCTGTCTGTCCGTCTGTCTGTCCGTATGAACGAAGAGATCTCAGAGATGGTAAGAGATAGAGGTTTGAGGTGTATGGAAAATATATTTCTTATACTTGCACGCAGATCAAGTTTAGTTTTAATTTTTGCCACGCCCTGCCTCCCCGCAAATAAAAAACGAAATAACTCCCACAATTTTCAAGATAGATAGTTCGAACATTCTAGACATATATTCTACTACTTATTTTGAATCGACCCCCATACATCGATTTTCGATCAGATGAACGATATTAGAGCTATACGTAAAAGAAAATAAAACAACAACAACAACAACACCTTAGCGATTGGTAGAACTACGGAAAACGGCAATAGCTAACTGGTAATTTCCCAATTGGACCTTGGAGGAGCGATGTAATTGAGATGGCTGTGTCAGAAATCACGCGTGATTCCCGCGTGACAATATAGATACGTTTCGTTAAAAGGAAATTATATACAAATTTTATAATTTTACGAGTTATGTACTAGGGTAATTGTACTCATCATTACTTATCAAGCCCCCATACATCGTTTTTCAACCAGATGAACGATAGTCGAAAGAGTTGCCACCCCCAGATTTTGAAAAAACCTCACACTTTAAAGTTATTAGTTTCGTACAAACAGGTACAGAGTATATTACAGTCGGGCTTGACCGACTTTCTTACTTGTTTACTTTTAAATTTTATGTTTTTAAAGAATTAAAAGCTCAACTTTTTTTTGCACTTGATTGCACTCGTTGCACTTAAATCCGTTTTAAAACAACAATTAACTGAAAAATGTTGGGTTTAAACTATAAGGCTGGGTTCACACTGTTCGACGCATGAGACATGACAATCTAGTAGGCCCTTATAATGTTTTGTTTTCATTGTGAATAGCTTGTCATTTGACATTAAAAACAACACAACATGAAGGCTTACTAGATTATCATGGCTCATGCGTCGACCAGTGTGAACCCCGCCTAACTTAACGGATATTTTTAAATTAAGTTTAAATAAGGTTCTATTGTTATGTGCGAAGCTTTAAAACAGCATTTGTTATCCCAACTTCTGTGTAATCGAATGTAAGAGATTGAATATTCAATATTTTAAAAAATTAATCCAAATGTTGAGATTTAAATTTTCGCGTTTTGTGGATGAATCTATTTTCTGCCCTTTAGCGGTCAAAAAGCTCGCTTGAAATTTCTCATATATTATCATCAACTTATCCACTATTTATATTAAATGTTAAGGTGACTATTTGGCGTGCTTAGTGTGTATGTTGATAAAAAATAAAACACTGCAATGCCATGAGTTTGTGTCTAAAATTCTTTAAGCTCTTCATTTTGGTGTCGATAAGCGTGGCCTGCGGCTATTATCGCTTACATTCATTTACCATATATATATACATGCAAATGCATATCCATCCAAGCACATGCGAGTTTATAACATAATACCGTAATAAGGCTGTCAACTGTTGACGTTGACATTGTCAACTCACTTGTCAAAGGCGCACATCAAAGGCAGACGACAGATATGGAGAAGACTACCACCGTTTACCGCTCCCGGCTCCATCTCCGCCGATTGTTTTGGTGAATGCGTGGGTCCTTCCCTTTGTTGTTGCGTGTCATTGTTATGGGGCTTCTGTTGATGACGCCCACCCTGATAACAATGTCGAATGTTTGCCGCTGATTAATTTGCTTCAAGTTGGAAAACAAAAGGATTTTTACCGCGATAGATGGATAGATCAGATGTGCTTCAGCTTTCAAACGTAATTAGTCGTAGGTCCCCAAAGGTCAAGCATTAACATTTAAAGCAGTTGAGAAATGCAACTGACATTTATTGAGTTAGGAAAGATGCTCCCCTCCCCTCGCCATTCCTAATCACACAGAAGACAACTGCTTTTTCATTGTCCATGCCCTCTGAGCACGTAGGGTAATCCTCATACAATTGCTATACGTACTGCCTACCCTCAAGGCGACCCCATTTGACAGTAATTGCCCAACGGTTTTCGCTAATGCCCCAAATTGGCTGTTGACGCCAAATCTTGCATTCTCAGTTGGCCGAGAAAGCAGTCACAACTCCTTCCTGCTGTTGCGTGACATATGAGCAGCTAATTATGTGCTCGCAATCGCATTTGCCTTGTGTGCGTCCGTCTGGTCACCGTCACACCGTCAATTGATTCATTGTAGGTTTGCATAAGCCAAATCAACAGTTCATGGCACGAAATTATTGGTTAAGGTTTAAGGATTTTAAAGACTGCAATTGGAAAATGGATATATTGGTTCAATAAAGCGAAAGAGAAATAAACCGTTTCAAGCCACGTACCGGTATCAAAACCGGAACCGATATTAAACATTTTTTGAGAACCGAAAACCGTTAACCGTTATAATAGGAACCGAAAAAACCGGAACCCTACCAAAACGCTAATACCGCTACTGTTTTGGTTTTTTATTTATTTTTATTGATTTATGATTATTTGAAATATATATTTCAACCGGTAAAATAGCAATTATATAAACTCAGAAAATAAATCTGACTTTTCAGAAATTCGGCCAGGATATTTTTTAAAGATATAATCGATATAGACAAAAATGTCTTAAAAGGCAAAAAAACTTTTCTTTCGTAAATATAATCCCTCGAATTAAATTTAAGGGATTTCTAAGTCGGGACTTACACCATGAAGCAAACTTCATGAAGTTTTCTTAGTAGGCGTCGAATTGAAAGCAAATCTTTCAGACCTTTTAAAGGATAGTATAAGACGGGATTTACATGATGAAGCAAACTTCATGAAGTTTTCTAAGTAGGCGAGAGATTTATATGTACTTCTATACTTTTCGTTTGAAAGGTCTGAGATAATTCCCCTGAATTTCACGCCTACTAAGAAAACTTTATGAAGTTTGCTTCATCGTGTAAATTCCGACTTAGTCTTAGTAAAATCCACCCTGAAATATAGAAATGTTAGAAAAATGGTAATATAAATTTTAGAAATTAAGTTTCTTGATTTAAATTAAATTTCGCTCGCAAATATTAAATATTAGTTACTATTTGAAGAAAATTTCGTTTTGAAATATTTAAAAAAATGTAATGTAAATAAAAGCTCGGGCAGATTTTAGGTTTTTAAATGTTTTAGAGCATTTTTAGAGCGATTTATGGGCTATATTAGAAACTAGTCTTACAAATTATATCTTAAGGAATACAGAAGATTTAAAGACCGATTATTTCGAACCATAATTAAGAAAGATTTTTCTGATTTAAGAAAGATTTTATATAAAATATACAGAAACGTTTAGCGAAATTGTTTGTCCAAAAATAAAAACGGATAGAAATTGGTATATTCTTAAAAAACGTTGTCTCATTTGGCATAGTCTTAAAATCCATTTTTTTGGATACAATTTTTTTTTGGAAAAAAATTTTACTTGTACCGAAATAAAAATATGGGTACGGTATCGGAACCGGAAACCGAAATTACTTGAAAACCGAAATAGAACCTTTAACCGATATTTTCATTTCGGTATGTACCGGAACCGGTACCGGAACCGATATTCATTTCGGGATTAATCCCTGCATGTTACTATTACTTTGAATGTAGCGACGGAGGTATAAATGTATAGTTGCTTTGTTTAAACCAGGGATGCAAATCACTCGGGAATTAAGACTGGTTTGGTTCAGTGGTTAATGGAGCCTTCAAACTACCGGTTCGGTTTATAACATGGTTTTAAGAGCAAACCAAAACAGCGGTTTCGGTTTGGTTCAGTGGTTCACACTGAGTTTTCAAGCATTGTACTTTCTAATGAAAACTCTTTTTATTCTTTTTGGTATTATTTTCGAAATTAAAGTCGTAAAAATAATATAATATATTTATAATGTCGGTCATATAAGATTCAGGATTATCGAGAAAAGCTGGAATGCAATGGATATCATATTTTTTAGATTCTCAACCACCAGGTCATACTCTGGCTGAAATTCCTTTACTGACAAGATCACATTCCAGATGGTGTGGAAACACCGAAAGCCGACTACAACCCCATTAAGAGGTAGTTAGAAAAACCCTATATCACTAGAACTGTGCAAGGCTTATTAAAAAGTTGATTTTCCTAATGTAGGGCCGAATATAAGGGCCAAAGATATGAAAGCGAAATGCCTTAAAACCTGATTTTAAAGTGCACTGCAGCTAATATAGACTATATCGTCAAGATATGAAAGCGGCCCTAATTCTTTTTTGACTTTGTTGTTCTTGTTTCTGCTTATAATAAAAATATTTAATTAAAGAATAACTTTTTCTGATTTTAGAAAAAGATCTGTTTACAGGTCCAAATTTTTGAAATGAAAAATGTAGGCTTAAATGCCTAAAAACTTAGAAATAGACAGACATCGTCTCTGCTCTGATACTCTCTGATTCATTCAATCTAATTTGTGCTCAGTTTAGCTAACGATAAATCAAGTACAGTTCTTAAGAACTAAAACTCAGATCCAAAAAATTGTCTGTCTGACTCTCCAAGACCAAACATTGTTCGTGGCAAGACAATTTTTGCTTAGATGTTGTCAGTGAAACATGCAAAATCCTTTTTGTTGAAAAAGACGAAGACGAAAAAAGCGGGCGACGACATCCAAGGAGTTTTTGTCGCCAAAATGCAATAAAGAGTCAACTTCTCGTTCATTGTAGTTCTTCGACATTGTCAGTGAGTTCCGCCCACCAAACTGACTGAATGACTGACGAAATGACCAGCAGCTCATGGCAATGTTATGCAACCAGCAGTCGGAGCCGGAGTCGGCTGCTGATGCTTCCTGCCATATACTTAAGGATTAGAAATTTACTGAAATGCTTTTCTTTCCGCTTATGTGCCAGAGTCGAGCCAGAAGTTGGCACATACTCGTAAAATGCAATGACTGCAAAAAGAAGAAGCAAAGTCAATGCGCAGTCGAAGAGTAGAAACTTGTCAGTTGCCGTCAATCAGCGGACAGCCGGACGGACATCACGGAAGGGGGAGGGGGACAGTGGGAATATTAGAGGGTTGCAACTTTTGCTCGTCAGCAACAAAAATTGATGTGCTGCAGATGAAACGCCAAAAAGTTTGCCCTCAGCAGCAGCAGCAGCAGAAGCTGAAGCAAAAGGCAAAAGATTAAAAAACGGAAAATGTGCAAGAGGCCAGGCCAAAGGAAAGAAAAACATTGGAAAAGCAGACCAGACCAGACAACGACAAAGACGAAAACGAGGTCGTCCCCGAAGGATGGCCAAAATATTTTACTGATTGTGTGCAAACTTCGATACAAAGTTGGAGCTGTAGAGTCGATGGCGACGACGACGACGGCGACGTTGACATTTTCTGACAATATTTGGTGATTGCACAAGATGCAAAGTGTCAACTGATGGCCCAAAGAGCGGCAGGAGGTGGTGCAGGAGGCGCTGGTGGTGGATGAAAGTGTAAAGGAGTTCAAAGTTGCTCGGGGCAAAAGAAATAGAGAAGCAGAAAAATAGTCCAATCGAGGGGCCACTGACCATTGATTAAAGAGTAAATAACTTTGCAAGACAAGAAACACAACACTTAATTATCTTGTAGTCCTGCCTGGGATGCAGAAATAGTTCATGGCAGAGCAAAGGGCTTTTCAGGCAGTTGATTGCTAACTCAAGCTGAAAATTTTTGATCTATAAATATTTCTTATACTCTTATTCGAAAGAAAATACAATTCCAAGATGGCTTAACTACTTTCTAGTGATCTGTAAGGGTGGATCAATGATTAGCTGTCAGAAACAATTACTTTTTAGGACCTTTTTGTCTCGCAATGACCTTATCGTTTCATCACTATATTGTTTCTTTGAGATATTTGTTTTTATACCCAATACTCCTAGAGTAAAAAGGGTATACCATATTCGTAAAAAATCTATATAACAGGCAGAAGGAAACATTTCCGATCCCATTAAGTGAGAGAGTAAGACTTAATTCAATATTAATACCCAATCACGTATCCTCAAAAGTTCCTCTAGGCAGTTATCTGGGACCCTTGCTTTTAAATTTATTTGTAAATGATAATTCGAATGCATTATCTTATCCTCATGTGTTAATGTACGCCAACGATCCCAAACTTTGCCTATCTTATATTGGTCCAGTGTCTTTATATGATTGATGATAACTTTTGACTGATTTGTGAATTCAATTTGTGCCTAAGCTAAGCTTTCATAGTCATACATCTGGCATTGCAAATAAAGCTTAGTTAGTTCTTAATAATTTAATGACCCATTTGTCACAAAACAACTGTATGTCTCTGTGGTTAGGCCTATTATTGAGTAGGGATCATGATCATGTGTCCCACAATACCAAAAATATCACAACTAACTCGAATCTGTTCAAACAGTTTCTAATTTTCGCCTTTTGTGACCAACATATGGGCATAGATTGTGCTTTTTGGATCTACCATCCCTTAATAATCGCAGGATTAAGTACAGCACCGACCAAGTAAGGAGAACTTTTTTACGATGAGCCCCTACACCCTGAAAATTATATTTCTAAAACAGTTTGAAATTGCCCTAAAATTTAGAAAATCACCCTTAATATTTGGTCAAGGGCTATTAGCACATGTTTTTAGAAAACTTAGGCTGCGTTCACACTGTTCGACACATGAGACATGACAATCTAGTAGGCCCTTATGTTGTCTTGTTTTCATTGTGAAAAACTTGTCATTTGACATTAAAAACAATACAACATAAAGGCTTACTAGATTATCATGTCTCATGTGTCGAACAATGTGAACTAAGCCTTATTTTTTAAAAATAAGTAGATCCATTTTTTTACATTTAGGAACTTTTAAGTAGTAAAATGTGAAACAAAATTTCTAAAATTTAGAAAGGGTAGCCATAAATAATAAACATTTGCCTTCAATATATTATGGTGCATTATTTCTGAAATGTAGAAAATAAATTTTCCATATTTATAACACGCTATACATGAAAATGAGAAAAAACATTCTGAATTACAGGTCAATCCTTTCTAAAATCAAGAAATTTAGTGTCTTACGTTTATGCCATTTTATACATAAAAATAAGAGAGTTCTTTAACCCAAGAAAATTTTTTCCTAGTTTCTTGCTTAACTATTTTTTTACAATCGATTACTAATTATATATTTTTTGTTATTAGCCGTAGATTTCTCGTTGCGACGAAACAATAAAATTTAGTGGAAACTGAATAATGAGACAGTGAATGACAATATATGGTATAGACGTTAAACACGAAGGATCATCTCGGGCATTGGATCTACTACTAGAGTCGGACGTAGCGGCAATTACGCAGTCTTTCCAGTTTAGTAGATTTAAGACAGACGAATCGCCTATTTTTTATGCAGGAAATAACACCATGACTGGCCCACCGTCTTTTAGTTTAGGACGGCCTCTAAGAACAAGGAGCTGAAACTGCTTTAGAACCGGTTCCAGTACATTTTGGTAGAAACAATAATAATACAAATAATAATTTTTTTTTAAATATTGTGATTACAATTAACATAAAACATTATTTTCGAAATATATAAATATGTATATGTGATTTTCCATATCAACTCGGCCACCACAAAAAAATTATTAATCGGTATCATTTAGAAGGACTATATATAGATGAATGAATCGAATATCGAATGGTCCTTTCCAAGAAAAAGAATAACATAACTCTTAGGGCCGTTTTCTCATCTTCATGTTTTTGAAAACTAGGTGCTTTTCGAGAAAATCTATGTTGCCTACTCTTATGCAGCTTTTAAAATCACATCCGGGTCGTAGTAGAGACAAACATGGACAATTAAAAGCGTCCTAGAAGTAGGCAACACAATTTTTCAACCTGGATTTCAAAATCAAGGAACATATTTTTTTTTCGAAAAGTTTACTTAAAATTGACAGAAATAAGTCCAAGGATCGTTTTAATCCGATGTACCGTTCAGAAGATATGATTTTTTGAAAATATCAAGTCCTTTTCGCAATAATCTCAAGAAATATCTACAGTGGGGGAAAACCATTTTAAGGTATTCGCATCTATATGTAGTCCTTCTATATAATACAGATTAATAATTTTTTGGAAATAAAAAAATGGGGGTGGCTGAGTTGATATGGAATATCCCATATATCCCTGGTCTTCTAAAGAGATTAGACCATTCGGCAGAACGGAGATTTAGCTAGTGCGCCAGCAAATATTATTTATATTTAGATTTAAATTTAATCGTAATCTAAAGTGTCTGCAGGATCTCTTTCCTCTAGAATAGCGCTTTTCCATGTATGCTAACAGTCCTTCCTAAATCTCGAGTAGAGTTAAGTTATAGAGGAGCGCACACTTTATCTAGCTCTTTTGCCTAAAAAACGTTATTTCTTATTTATTCAGCTGAAAGGAAATGAGGCAGTTGACTATCTTCATATAAGTTAAAGTTTTTCCTATGTATCCCAGGTGTTAATCCAAAGTGTAGTAAAACGCATCATTCATGCAAGTCCCCAAGGAGAGGTGGTAACCTTAGAAGATTCTTTAAAAGTACGTCTGCAAACTGTCTACCACATCAAAGTATACCCCCATTCCTCACCGGAATAGCTCTGGACTGCCCTGCATACAGCGTTAGAGAGTTTCCATTTAGCACAGATTTTTAGTGAAGTTTTTGCCAGAAAGAAGTTCCATTTGCAATTAATACTCGCTTTTGCTTCAACATTTCGTCTCAGTAGGTGCTTCTTAAAGGTTTTTATTCCACAACCATAACCTGTCGAATTTTTTTAGGTCAGCCCTCTTACCTCGATCCAACCAATAAACGAGAGCAAAATACATTTTAATAAAAAATTTAAACACTATCTTTTCCTATTTAATAACCCGCCACTGAGAAGTATTAAACTTTTCAACGTTTGTGTCCCTCCCTGCACTTGGAAGCACTTCAAATCTTCATCAATCAATATACCAGACATCTAATGAAATATACATAGTGCAGTTGAAAATGAAGACGAGATGGCGATGGCGACGAAAAGAAATGCTCTTCGCTGCCCGGGGGCAAAGTTTAAACCTCAACCTCGCCCACTGAAACTTCAACTTCGACTTCAACTCGGACGTACAACAAATAGCGCATCAGTCAAAAACTGTTCTTGCTTGTCATCAGGAGACGTGCCTTGTCCAGGCCAAAAGGAAGGAGCTTGAAGGATGACGCCGCGTCGTCGTCGTCAATGAGCAGCAGAAGGAAACTGTGAAGAAAAACTTGGCGAAAAAAGTAGTGGAAAATGCATAGAAGTAGGAATACCCTGAATCGAAGGCAACATTACAAATTACAGACAACTCAACTGGCATACGTTGTCCCGCTGGACATCGCATTGATGAGCTGACCGAATAGGTAGGGTAGGGTGGATTGGAAATATTGCTTGGATATATCTCAACATGAAACAAAATGTCGAACTAAAAAGAAAAGAGAATAAAAAAAAAACGAGCCACGTCAGACTAATCCTTGAGCCATCATATTACAGCAGAGCACAGCCAGCAACCAGAATCTCGTCTGGAACCCATAACCCTCGGAGCAAAGGAAGAAAACTTGTGAATAACCCCTCTAACACCCACCCTCCCGCTGTCTCTCGCTCTCGTTCTGTCATGGAAGCCATCAATCGTTTTGTTGAAATGTGCAATAAAAGAAAAGTCATGAAAACTTTCTGCGCTGCTCGCAGATTTCATGAGTTGGTCAGGGGTGTAGGGAGGGCGGTAGAATTTCTTGGGTTAGTTGCCTAATGCCTGCGACAACATGGCAAGGCTTTCCGTTCCCTTTTTCCCCCATCCCATCGCACACGCCCCCTCTCTCAATTTTCTTGCATTTGACAGCGCCGTGGCGACATTTGACGATTGACGAGGACGTCGAAGACGTTGTTGGGCTACCCACAGCTCCTTCTCCCATTTGCTGCTGCTGCTGCTGTTGTTGTTGTTGTTGTTGTTCAGCTCTTCTCTGCATGGTATAGTGGTAATGGCCAAGACGTTGGCCAGAATAGCAGCTCCATTATGGCACAGGGACGTTTTAATAAGCCAAAAGGCCTGAAAGGCAAATATTCGAGGTGAAGCATCTAACAGCAAATTTACAAAGGGTATAATACGTTTGTGATATATAGTGATTCACTATTTCACTTCGAACTTAAACGGAATCTACGGAATACTAGATCAAATGTCGAAAGTTAAGCGATTTGAAACCGAATGCCGAAAGCCAAGTAGATTTCATTCGAACGGTTTTCCTTTATTCTTGTTATTTCACACATATAACATAATTCAAGGTTGTTTCGAAATGCAGTAGTTTATACGAAAATTTCTATAGATTACCAGGACACACGTGAATATACATATGTCACAGACAGTAGACAAATTTTGGTACTTTGAACCCGACCATGATCCGAACCTTCTAAACTTATGACCTCCCAAACCTGGACCAGACCTGGACCCGAACCGCACCCGCTCGGTTTCGGTTTGGAAAAACTACTCAGATCTCTTTTAATAATTTTATATAAACTTCTTAAGATTTTGGCAAGCAACCGATTGGAGATTGTTCTTCAACTAGATTATTAGGAATTGCATACCCTTTTGATTAATCCCTTGCTTGACTCCATCTAAATTTTTTAACTCGAGATAAGGCTTAAAATGTAAGTGTACCTACCGAAAAACTAAAAACAAAATTCAAACTCAAAAGCGTATCCATACAAAAATTTTTGAAATTCATTTTTGAGTTTAGCATTCCAAAATACATCATTAAAAAATAGAAGGCTAACATCGGCTACGCCGATGTTTTAAATACCCTTGCAGTTTTCGAAAGGCGCTACCATTGATAACAAAAAAGTTTTTCTCACGCGAATTAGTTTTTTAGTAGTAATTATACCACGATTGGTGATGCTACGATGAAAAACAAAAAAGTTTTTCTCACTAGAATTAGTTTTTTGACCGACCGTTTATATGGCAGCTATATGCTATAGTCACCCGATTTCGATAAATTTTTCCAGAGTTGTGTGGAACTTATATATACCGTTGGTGACGCTACGATTTAAAACAAAAATTTTTCCCCTGAACTGTTTTGGACCGACCGTTTATATGGCAGCTATATGCTATAGTCATCCGATTTCGATAAATTTTTCCAGACTTATGTGGAATCAAAAAAAATTATATATACCACGATTGGTGACGCTACGATGGAAAACAAAAAAGTTTTTCGCACTAGAACTAGTTTTTGGACCGACCGTTTATATGGCAGCTATATGCTCTAGTCATCTGATTTTGATACATTTTTTCAGAATTGTGTGGAAGCATATAAAACTCATATATACCACGATTGGTGACGCTACAATGGAAAACAAAAAAGTTTTTCTCATTAGAACTAGTTTTTGGACCGATCGTTCCTATGGCAGCTATATGATATAGTTATCCGATCCGGCCGATTCCGACAAATGTGCAGCGTATTTGTATTTAAAGACTTTTTGCAAAGTTTGGTCAGGATAGCTTTAAAACTGAGGGAGGAGATAGCATAGAAACAGACGGACAGACGGACAGCCGGAAATGAGCTCAGCTCGTCATGCTGATCAAGAATATATATATACTTTATGTGGTCGGAAATGCTTCCTTCACTGCGTTACAAACATCTTGACAATTTTAATATACCCTCTGCAAGGGTATAAAAATAATGGCTTCAATGGGTCTTTTTCGCTGTAAACTAGTGTAATATTTACTTTAAAGGGTCGGAGATCAATCTCATTATTACCTTTGATTCGTAACGATTTCTTTGTAAAAAAAATGTTCTTTGGTGCACGTGTCGTATGATTAATTTTTATACACTTGAAAAGTGGATATTAATTTTGTCCAGAAGTTTGTAACGCATAGAAATATTGCTTTCCGACCCCATAAACTATATATATTCTTGATCAGGACGACGAGCTGAGTTCATTTCCCCTTGTCCGTCCGTCCGTCTGTCTGTCCGTCTGTCTGTCTGTCCGTCTGTCCGTCTGTCTGTCCGTCTGTCTGTCTGTCCGTCCGTCTGTATGTCTGTTTCTACGCGAACTAGTCTCTCAGTTTTAAAGCTATCGAGCTGAAATTTTGTACAGAGTCTTCTTTTTGCTGCACGCAACTAATATGTCGGAACCGGCCGGATCGGATGACTATATCTTATAGCTGTCATAGGAACGATCGGTCGGAAAATAAGTCTTAGTGAGAAAAACTTTTTTATTTTCTATTGTAGCGTCACCAATCTTGGTATATATTAGTTTCAGATGATTTTACATATTTGTGGAAAAATTTATTAAAATAGGATGAATATAGCATATAGCTGCCATATAAACGGTCGGTCAAAAAACTAGTTCTAGTGGGAAAAACTTTTTTATTTTTCATCGTAGCGTCACCAATCTTGGTATATATTAGTTTTATATGCGTTAACACAATTCTGGAAGATTTTATTAAAATCGGAGGACTATAGCATATAGCTGCCATAGGACCGATCGGTCGAAAAATGTGCTTTACTAAGAAAAGTTTTGTTTTATGTTATCAAATTTTTTTTATCAATGATTTAAAAATTTAAAATATCTGATAACTATATCCACTATATATTTTACCGGTTAAATCAGCAGGAGTAAAGTTTTTCAAGTGTATTAAAACTTCGGCACAGTCGAAGTTAGCTTTGCCTTCTCGTTTTTTTTTCAAACAACAATTAATTATACAAAAAAAATTGGGAATGCTGAGTCATACTTTTTTGCTGAGTCCTACTTTCTATCTAAATTCGTATGAATGTAAACACCCAAAATTAAGGATACAGGGAATTTTGTAGTCGAGTGTATATTCTCTCTCTTACTTGCTCTTATTGGTTTACTTAATGGGTTTACAAAACGTAGCACACAATATTGCACTGATTAGTATTACTTATTATTCCATCAAGCTTGAAAACGTTCAGATAATCGATAGTGGATTTATAAACTAATCAAAATTCGGAGCAATAGCGTCATTTTAACGAATTCAGCAATGGCGATCGGCGGCATTCCACACAGTTTGTGTGGCGCCACATTTGAAATATTTTGATTTCCACTGCGTCCGCAAAAATTCGATCAAAGTATGGAAACGTTTCTTTATCACGGTATTTAGAAAAGAATCACTCCTTGACAGTCGAGTCACTTTTAGATTTTTTTCCAACCTTTGCCTGAGAAGCGAAAATTTTGAATTTTTACCTGCGTTAAGCACAATTCGTCCCTGAGATTTTTCCCTGACGTTTTGCCACCCAAAAAATGTCTTGGGTCAAACTGTCGTTCGCACGTTGAATTGCGGTTGGTTGTGGAGGTGAGTTGAGGGAAGGATTGCAGCAGGACTGGCTTGAGGGTTGGCGTCTTAGTGTCAGCGGCCGAGCCATGACTGAGAAACTCTTCGTTTCCGCCAACTGCAGGCGACAAATGCAGGCAACCCCTCCCCCCCAGCCACCGCTTCTCCCCACCTCCTATTCGACTCGCTCTATCAATCCGCAGAGCGCATTGAACGACAGCGTCAGGATTTTTGCAATTTGAGAAGTTGCTACGTGACATTTCAATAATTTTTGAAAAGTTTCTTACTTTCCTCCTGCTCCGCCGCTGTACCGATTTCTTCTCTTTTATTTCATATATTTTTATAGTGTATTTTGCTCCGCCTTGTCCTTGGACACAAAATCGAAGCGAGGCCAGGCCAGGCCAGGCAGCAGGCAGGATGTGGTCCGTCGCCGGAACTAGGAATTTTATATTCTGCAATTTTCGTGACAACGTCATTTTGTCCACGACATTTCTGCGTCGTTTTCGTCTTCATCCTCTCGTCAGTTGGCCAGCTGCATCTTTCTCCTTCCACTTTTATGTCTTATGTAAGAAATTTGTTGTGTGCATTAGGAACTTTGACGCTTGACTGGGTAAATGTCAGTGGGTTTGGGTTGGGGGGCTGGGGGCCGGGGCCGGTTGAGTCCTCGTTGCCTCGTTTTGACGTTTGAATTTTGATGCTCCGACAGTTTATTCGATTGTTTTTCTCGCTTTTGCTGGGCAAAATTACGGAAGTGCAGCAGCAGAAGTCATCGTCTGTGGGCCCCATCTGGTTCTGCTTTTATGTAAGATGAGAAAATTGCTAGCACAAATGGCGCCCGAGCTGGGTTTAGGTCTGGCTCTGGTGCGCCATGCTGGCCGGCCATCTTCATTAGAATTTATTTTTATTGTTTTGCGCAACTTTCAACTTTTACAACTTTATCAATATATGAATATAGATGCGATGCCACGATGCTTTCCGTCGCTGGAAATCCCTTAATTATGGAAATGAAGGCTGCCGGCCAAGATGATTATTGAGGCTTAAAGGTGACACTTTTTGAATTCAAAAGGGACATTACTGTGTAGACTAGGCTAACGTTAAAAAATACAAAGATTTGAGTTACTTATGGAACTAAGTTTTAAGGAAGTAACTAGAGAATGGCGAGAGAAGGTTTCGCGGAACCCAAAAAAAACTTAAGGATCAGGCGAAAAGAAATTTTGAATACCAAATTATCAACCCAAACACCGAATTTTAAGTTCAAAATTTATATAAATTCAAGGAACCACTTTTGAACTACTTTTTTGAACCGGTTCAAAACCGGTTTTTATCCGGTAAAATAAATAACTTCATATTATCAACCTATACACCAAATTTTGAGTTCAAAATTTAAATAAATTCAAAAAACCACTTTTGAACCACTTTTTGAACCGGTTCAGAACCGGATTTTATCCGGTAAAATATATAACTTCATATTATCAACCTAAACACCCAATTTTGAGTTCAAAATGTAAATAAATTCAAAGAACCACTTTTGAACCACTTTTTTGATCTGGTTCAGAGCCGGATTTTATCCGGAAAAATAAATAACTTTATATTATCAACCTAAACACCAAATTTTGAGTTCAAAATTTAAATAAATTCAAAGAACCACTTTTGAACCACTTTTTTGAACCGGTTCGAATCCGGATTTTATCCGGTAAAATAAATAACTTTATATTTTCAACCTAAACACCAAATTTTAAGTTCAGAGCTTTAAAAATTTCTTATATATGACTCTAAGCCACTTTTGAACCAGTTCCTTCTGGTGAGGAACCAGTCTTGAAATAGTAAAAAAGTAATATTGCCTAATATGTCTATCAAATTGCATTTGAGATAAAATTAAGCACTCAAAATGTAAATTCATAATCTTAACATTTTCCTTTTTTAATACTTTAAAAGCGTTTCGTTTACATTATGTTTCCCTGCCACCTCCACCTTAGTTTATGGTTTACCTAAATACTCACTAAAATATGTGTCTACACATTATGATAAACAATTCGTCCCTACTCAGATAACCACAATAAATCGCAACGCCAACGCCGGCTCAGAGACTCACTCTGACCCGGCCAGCTCGGGGGATCGGCTCAGCTTGGAGCGCATTTATTATTTGATTATAAACAGCGGCGAGCGGTGAGTGTCGAGCTTGGCCATAAAAATCACCTACTGACAGATTTATTACACCGCGAGAAGGAGAAGTCGGGGTGAGCAACTGCTGCAACTTCACAAACTCCAAACTCTCCAGCCAACCTCTGGGCCAGGGCCAGACTTTGACAACAAGCAGATACGGCAGCAGCATCAGCATCAGCAGCAGCAGCATCCCAGCCAGAGAGCAACTGCGGCATCCTCGTGCTCTCTCATCATCGTCATCATCAGCAGTGATGCTGACAGCTACACGGCAACGCCATCAGTGTAATCAACTTCGTGTCGAGCGGCAAGCGGCAAAACTGAGAGAAGGTTGGCGAGATTTCGCTTGATGGGTGGCAACTTGACTGCCAATTCCCTAACTCTTTGGCCTCATTAAGCAAAAAAATTTCACAGAAAAAAAAAAAGATTAAACAAAACAAAGCAGTTAATGATTAGTAGATCGAAAGGAGAATACACTAGAATTTGTGAATATGGAGGAAAGTTAACTTTAGCATCAGCGAAGTTTGTATACCCTTTAACACACTCAGACCGATCGTTTCTATGGCAACTAGCCGATATATTCATCCGATCTAAATCAAACTTGTCCGCAATTTCTGGAAGCATAATAAATTGATGTAAGCCAAGTTTAATAACATTGAGAATATACAAAATTGTTATACAATTGACTTCACCATATTAGTTATGCCTAGAAGATTGCATCGCATAGATCTATTTATTTCCGACTATTTAACTATTTATATATTTTTGATCAGGACGACAAGCTGAGACTATTGAACTTTGTCGGTCATCTTTAAATAATCCAAAATGGGATTATATCGCGCAACTGTTGAGAGCAGCGGTGGGCATGAAATTGTATTTCGCGGGCAGTCCAACAACAACAGAGCCGCCGTCTGTCTGTCCAATTCTCGATCGCTGCCGACTAAGTTAAACAATTTACCAAAAACAGCTGCATACAAAAGTGGGAATCTCTATTTTTTGAAAAAAATTTTTCTATAAAATTAATACTCCTGCCCGAGCTGAAAACTTAATCGATAACATCAGAAAATAAAATGTTACTGAAATATTTAAATTTTACATAAAAAATACCCCGACCTCGTAGTCTCCTTTTGATAATTTTTCGAATTAAGAATAAAATATACGACGTAAAAACATTTTTGGTCTATATCCCTTGAAAAAAATTATATCAAAAATTTTTCTTTTAGATCTAAAAAAAAAAAATAACCAAGGGGTCGGGGAGTGTATAAAAAAAACAAAAAATCTCAAAATAAATTGGTTGTTAACAAACAATTTTTTTATTAAGGTACCTAGCTTGTAAACTCAAAAATATTTCGCCGATTAGGTATTGCAACGTCTGCTATGTATATGTAGTCCTAGTCTTTGTAGTATATTTTATTAACCAAAGCCACGGGGGCCGTAAATATTCGGCTCTTCTCACCGATACGAGGCGAACCCATGTTGAGGCTTATGCCAAGAGAGCAAATAATTTTTCAGTCGCTGGCCAGAGTTCGATGAAGTAGGTCAGCGCTGCTTTAAATCTCATTATTTTTAATGTAGAATGAGCGAAAGAAATGATGCAGGATAAATTTATTTCAACCGAATAATTGGGAAGAAAAGTATCCTAGAATTAATAGGAAATTCGATTTTTTTAGATTAGATTTTAAAAATAAAATCTGCCAATAAAAAGGTTTCCTTTATTTTTAAGAAGTGCAAGTCAAACCAATATAATCTCAAATTGTGGCCTCGCTCTTGTTGACAACCACTGAAGTAATATCTTCAAACACATGTAAAATTTTAAAAATGTACCTTATTATTGAAATAGTATGTATTAGTAATGTAGTTTCATCTGGTTCATCTGGCTGAATAAACGATCAACGCTTTCATTGGAACAAGGCAATCACAGAACCCTTCAGCTATGGTCAGTATTGAATCAGTAATTAAATCAATGCAATACTTAATTTATTGGTTAATTTCATGGGTAGTACTGAAACAGAACTTAAATCACTGAACTGGTGCAAACCTCACGTCTGAGGCTGTGTTCTAAAGGGAAGTTCTACTGCAAAGAATGATAACTGAAACAGATTTATTAGGCATTGTTTCGCACTACGTTGTAATAATTCCAAAATAGCTAAAATAACTAAACATTATTTAGAAAATGCCAGATTTATAGCTAGTAGCATTTTTAAAATTTTATTAGCATTTCGACTTTCAAAATTGCTAAATCTAGCAACTAAATAGCTAAAATGGCAACACTGATGCCAACACACGTGGCTCTTTCTTTCTTTCTTTCTCTAAGAACGATGCAACTGCTGCATGAGATGCAGTCATCTGAATGGAATGGGCGGTACTAAAGGAATCATGGGGATGCGTTGTAAAAATGTTGGCTTGATATGAGTTGTTCCAACAGCATCAATAGCAACTTTCTTACTCCTTATAACTAACCTACAAACCAAATTTGAAGTATATATCTTAAGTCATATCTGAGAATTGGCAATAAAGTGCTTTTGAACCGGTTCATTCTGGCTCAAAAACGGTCTCGTGTTTAACTCCACAAAAATTTCAAGTTCCTAACTTATTAAATTGATATTTTGCCAAACCATTTCTCAAAATGTCTCCGGGAAAATAAATAACTCCATATTATCAATCAAAAAACCAAATTTCAAGTTCATCGATAAATAATTTTTGAGATGTGAATCCAATTAGTAGTTCAGAAACGATTTTGAAATCCGAAAATATCAAAATTCTTGTTACAAGCCCAATCACCAAGTTGAAATAGCTTAAATAATTTTTGAGGAATGGCCCTTAAGCACTTTTGAGCCGGTACAATCTGGTTCGGAATCGCTCTTAAAACAAATAAATTTCGTACTTCATATTATTAATTGCAAGTTCCTAGCTTAACTAATTTCTGAGCTATGGCTCCAAAACGTTTTTGAACCACTTTTTAAGGCTGATATGGAATCGGTTTGTCTCCGAGAAAATAAATAACTTAATTTTATGAACCCAAACATCAAATTGTAAGATCATAGCTTAAGGGGGTCTTCTACCTTTGAACAGTGTTTTATGAGTGTTTTTTAAAAAAATTCTGGATAGAAAGTCATAAGAGCTTTTTCAGTTTGGTTTTTAGATTTGAGTTAATAATTAAATATATAATAAAATATAAAAAAAAATTGTCGACTTCGAGGGCTGTTCAAAAAGTTATCGGCCTGCCAATTAAGGTCTCAAAAAAAAAGGTGTAGAGGTGGTGGCCATGATTCCAGGACTCAAGGTTATCGGAATTGAAAAAGATAAATGAGGTTATGATCAGAATTGATGTAATTCTGGCCCGTACCTCAATGATAATTTTCAATATTTTTTTTTAAAAATTGGGGGCCGTTTAAAAAAAAAATTTCGAATTTTCTAGTTTTTTTTTGTGTAGTTTAGTGTAAAAAAATAGTAAAAAATTGTTTTTCCTCTTAATTGAGGTACGAGCCAGAATTACATCAATTATGCATCGATTGCAACATGGCTGATCAAAATCGGTTCAGTAGAACTGCCCCAATCATGGCTACCAGGTCAAAAAACGTGGTTTCGTGAAAAACGCATTTAAAGTTTTGAGTAATGTGTAAAATACTCACTATAGCAAGAACATTGCTCCACTAAAATAGCTATATCTGCTAAACTATTTCGAATATTGGGTTAAAGGGGATGAAAGGGGAATGTCCAAGCTAAAATAATTGGGCAAACCAAAAAAATCGAAAAAAATAATTTTCAAAGGTAGAAGACCCCCTTAAATAATTTTTGATATTTGGGTCTAAGCCACTTTTGAGCAGTGTCAATCTGGTTCGGAACCGGTCTTGAAGCAGTAAATTGTTTAATTCCATATTACGAACCTACACACCAAATTTCCGATCCTTCTTAAATAATGTCTGAGATATGGCACCAAATCAAACCACTTATTTGAACTTGTTCAGAACCCGTTTATATCTGGAAAAATATATAACTTTATGTGATCATCCCCAACATATAATGATAAATTCATTGCTGAAATATTTTCTGAGATATGACTCTTTGTCATTTTTGAACTAGTGTAGAACTGGTCCTGAAATGGTAAAATGTTTAGTCCCATGTGATGTGTTAAGAGCTTTAACAGTTTTAGAGTTTGGGTTCCTTAACCTTCGGATCCACAAAAATATTCACAGAAAATATCATCCAAATCGGTTTAGTCGTTTAACAGGAGTTAAGTGACAAACGCTGGAACAGAAAAAAATATATATTTAAAGAAGATAGTGTCTCAAATGATTTCTTCTGCCTGTTACATACATTTGCACATTTTTTTGATTCCCTTTTTAACCAATTTTATTTGTGCAGGGTATAAAAAGTGAATTGGTTCGTCGGTATAGCTATTTCCAAGCCCTTCCGTTTCTATCAAGAGAAGTTTAAAAACAATTGGGTTTTAAAATTCTAAGCGACGAATAAACAAAAAGTGCGCAGCACTAAAAATCCCAGTCACAAACCTTCTTAAACTGCTTAAATACACTTTTTTTCAGAGAGAGCATAAAATACGATGACAATTTCACTTACAATCAGCGTTGACCTCGGTCAACATACACACAAACACACACACAGAAAATGCGAACCCAACTCTGGGACACCCTCAGCCGCTTCACTCCACTTCAATACTCATCAATGGCGTTCGTAACATTTGTTTAACTGCAAAACTTTGTCCAGCACTCTCGGCTGACAGGATGGTGGGGGGGGATGCGGTGCCAGAGGGGGATAAGGTGACTGCAGTGGCATCCCAAAAGTGTCAAATGTGTTGTGTGATTTATGCAGTCAGTCGCATGATTTGTTTGCAGTCCGTCTACTTTTCGTGTTTATCTGCAAAAATATGAGAAAGATAAATTGACGACGTTTCCAGGAGAGAGGTGGCGGGCAGGCAGGAGGAGTAGATGACGACCAAAATCGCAATCAGTTGGCGATTTTCACTTGGCAACTTTTACTGCTGTCCACTGAGGCGGCTGCTTTCATTCGTCACCTGGGTTAATGGTAATTTTTTTTGTATATTTCTGGTGGTAAATTTATTGAAATGTTCGCGCAAGATGATCAGGAAATGGAGATGCGGATGCACATATAATTAAAGATTTGCCCAGGTATAAGTGTAGTTCGTTTTTAGAGTGTGAACCAACATACTTTCTGAGAGCTATGCTTTATATGTGAGAGGGGAGTACACACTCTGAGCTGCTTACTAACTTACTCAACTTGATTTCCAACTTAAATCTTTGTCCTCCTCTTATTATCATCTGCTAACATATGCCCACTGACTGCCAAATGAACTCGCCAGGGCAAAAGAAATTCTTAAATTCAAGTCTTTCGTTTCCCCTTCGCGGACTCTTTTGTGAAATTTCGCAGTCCAATTTGTCAACGCTTTGTGGCCTCTTGTTTTGGCTGTGAAAATCGCGCGACTTGCGCGTCTCAAGTGAAAAAACATTTCCGGATGAGTAACTCATCAGTCAGCCGGGCCGGGCTGTGTTGACACCACTTTGGGGGCCAAACCATCAACCATGAGAAGATGCAAAAGTTGCAAAGTGATTTTCAGGCGCAACAAGTGCGTCAGGATGGAATGGCAATTCAACGCGTGATTGAAAACTGATGGCGCTGACTGGCTGTTGCATTTGCAATGCATTGGCATTAAATATACAGAAATTGCGCATTTCTCACGCGAAAATGTTGCCGTGAAAGCGTCAAGATAGTACAGATGTAGAGTTCTTGTTGTTCCCCCCCCCCAGCACCCACTTACAATAATTTGCCAGACCGGATGCCTGAATGCCAATGCAATTCAGCCAGTGACTTCTTCTAGGCACACATTCATGTCACTTGACGCTTGACAAAATGTATCTGTTTGCAATTAAATGTCAACGCCTGAGCAGATGCTTGACAGTCTAACAAAAATTCCCCTGGAAAAGGAATGCCAGCAAAATATCATCCTGTACATACTTGCAGTATTATGTACAAGATATGATACTTGGGGCGCAAAGTGGCACCATGGAATTAATCAAATAGTGTTGATAAAACTTGATCTTTCATGTTTACGAAAATATTTAGGTGTATAAAAGATTTAGAAAAATTGAAATCATTTTCGTTGAGGGTTTACATGGGTTTACTAGGGGAAAAAAAGGTATTTTTTCAACAATTTTGTATTTTATTTAAAAAATAAAATACTTCATTCATACTTTTTACTGTTTTAAAGATATGTATTTCAAATAGAATTTCTGAAATTTTCAAAGGAAAATATTTAAAACTCCGCCATTGTGACTTCATTTACGGAGACCCCCACGGAAAAATTGTGCATTTGCACTCTAACATTTGGTAAAGAAATTGTTCGATTTGAAAGGATCACGACACCGTTTATAAATAATTCAAACATTTATTAATCTATTAATAAGTCGCTGCTGATTAAAACCAATTTTCTCCTCTATAGAGTTTTAAGTGCGACTTTAACCAAGTTAAGGCGAATCATATTGAAACTTATGGAGATCTCTATTGAAGCTACTGTTAAAAATTTTACATGATTTCTACAACGACCATTCGTATGACTGCTTTTTATACTCTGCACCGAAGGTTTGTGCAAATGTATGTAACAGCCTGAAGGAAGCATCTCCGACCCTACAAACTAAATATATTATTGATCAGCATCAACAACCGAGTCGATATAGCCATGTCCGTCTGTCGCCTGTCTGTCCGTCTGTCCGTATGAACGAAGAGATCTCAGAGATGGTAAGAGCTAGAGGTTTGAAGTGTGCTTTCAGTTTCCCCCCGCCTTCTTTCCCATAGATTTTTATGTGGGGAGGCAAAGACCAAGTATGAGAGGAGCGATGCAATTGAGATGACCTGCGGTCAGAAATCACGCGTGATTCCCGCATGACTAATATAGATACGATTATGTTAATAGGAAATTATATACAAATTGGATTATTTTACGAGTTATGTACTGGGGTAATTCTACTCAACATTACTTATCGAGCCCCCATACATCGTTTTTTAACAAGATTAACGATAGTCGAAGTGTTGCAACCCCCATATTTTGAAAAAACCTCACACTTTAAAGTTATCAGTTACAAACAGGTACAGAGTTTATTACAGTCGGGCTTGACCGACTTTCTTACTTGTTTTATATAAAAAAGATCGTATTGATATTTTTATCATATCAAGTTAGTCTTCGTCATATCGGAGAGAAATTTATATAAAAAAAATTTGGAAATGACTGCCATTTCATATCAATTTTTTTCTCTGTGTATTTATGATGAAACCAACTTCATCAACTTTCGTAAAAATCCATTGATCATTTAATTAAGACGCCAAACATTAATTAAACGCTAACAACAATTACATTCCTCGGTCCAGACAACTAGAAACTGGCGTGAGACTAGACTCGCAAAATCAACATATACGCGGATGTATCATAGATAGATATTCGCGTAGGAGTTTAATTAAAGAATGGCTAGAGATGGTCGTAGGACAGAATTTCGATTCCGAATTCAGGAATCCCGAATTTTCCCGAAAAGAAGAAAAAAGTTTTATTTTCAGTAGGAAATTAATGGCCTCTTCTGGCCTAAGTGCGTGCGAGTTAACCGTACCTAACGCCTAGTAAGTCTGTGCGTATTTCTATAAGTATTCTGTTGGATGTAAAAAACCATCCCTCGCTTTGAATTACTACGGCCATTTTAAGAATATTAAGATCATGAATTAATCCAGGGCTGTCGTTTGCAAAATTTGCTAGAAGTCGAATATCTTTCATACAAAAGCGCTTTGCCTGAGAACTGTTCTAGCTGGGATAAAAAGTAACCTCCTTGGGAATGGAAAAATTGTAAAAAAAATTTTTATTTTTTATTTTAACCCGATACACTGACTCCAGCGATTTTACAACTTTTTGATTCCGTCCGAAAAGTATTTTTCCGAAAGGTCTCCAAAATATTCATACGATGAGTCGATGATCTCCCCGAGCGAGCTGAACTTTAATTGATGACCCATCTTTTGAGGTTTGGGAAGAAATAATAGTTTAAGGAAGCCAAATCGGGCGAATAAGGTGGACGGGGAAAGCAATTGAAGACCAAAATTTTAGCCATGATTGCGATGGTCGTGATATTTGTGCGGACTCAGCAGGTGCGGCACCTTTTTCATATGCGGAATCTCTCAGTATTTATCCTTGTGGAATCAGGGTAGCTTGCGCACCTTTTCTTCTCAATCAGCTGTTAAAACAAAACTAAACATCGCTATGGACTGTGTCACCAAGTGAGCTGGCTACTTTTAAATATCTACTTCAATTCCGAAAGTGTTACTCAAAAATCCCGACACACTCACACGAAGAGAACTGACGACCGTGACCTAGTCGCAGTCTAACTTCTCCACATGACGCCCAGTCTGAACCAAGTAGAATTTGCATTTGAATGGCTTACAACTCGGTTGTAGTTGAAGGTGTTACAACTGCAAGATCAAAGACACATGCTGGCAACAAGTGTTTCCTGTTAGTAAAACCCAGCCACATTGTCCCACCCTCCCCTCAGAGTTGGTGGGCCTCACCCAATGTGCAAGTCGTGGGTGCAACTCTTTTGCATATCGCCACGTGATTCGTGTCTCTGTGCCAGGCGACAAATAGACTTGTTTGCCCAATTCCCAGACGCTAATGATGCATTTTCGATGATGTTTTTCGTGCACATGCAAATTTTCTCCTGTGTTTGCCAAGCGCGACGTATTACACAAACAGGGTGGTAGGTGAGATTGGGGGGCGGTATATAATCAGAAGTATCCGTAACGTGGCATGCGACATTTATGACACGCGTTCCAAGCTCCAAGCAGCATAATACGCCTCATCATTGCGCTGCGTTGTTAACCTCATCAGTTGCAGCCTTCGCGCCGAGATTGTCACCAGCAACGGCAGCAGCAGCATCAAGCCATATGCCATGTCCCTGTCCCGACCGTCGTAATCATGCTCAACTCATCATCATCCTCCATCCTTCTCTATTCTCCACGTCTTGGTGGTTATTCAGAACGGCAGCCAGCAGCATCAGCATGCCAGGCAACTCACATCATCACTGGGAATGCATTTTGCAGCGCTTCATGTCACTTCTTGTATTTGGTTGCTGCTGCCTGTGGCATTATTTTCAAACAGATATTTAAACATAACCAAAAAAAAAAAAAAATAAGTAAATACACATTTTTCCATTTCCCTCCATAATCAACCCGCTAATAACCTCATTTGTATGTCCAAGGCGCGCCATTAACTTTTCATTTAGCAAGCGGAGACCGAGGCTGGCCATGTCCAAGCAGACTAGTCAGCGATCCATCGTCAATCTCGCCGCCGCCATTCTTCTCCTCCTCTGCACACTCATGGCTCAGGCTCAGGCTCAGAGTCAGGCTCTGGCCATAACTTGCGTGAAACATGTTAATAATTTACAATTTGGTATTCATAAATAAAATGTCATCCCGGCTACTCCGACGCCGAGTCTCTGGGTAATGAGCGAATGTTGATTGAGGTTATATTTCATGGCAAATGGGTGCCGTTGTTGGCCGTTGCTTGGGAAAGTCGCGGTCGTCCCGGGCATCCCACCGACACAAGCGCATGTTTAACTCAAGTCTCCAGTCGGTTTGACGTTTGACACGCCGACCAAATCCGCCAACTGCTGGCCAACAACGTTGCGCCTGCGTTCCGCTTTGGCTACCAGACCAATCCGCTTCGGCCATGGCTTGGACTTCTCAGGAGTCGCTTGTGTTGTTGCGTTGTTTGCTTTTTAGTCTGATTAAAGTTCGGCCATTTATCGTCATTTATGGTAATTGTTTGAATTGAATATAAGATGATTAGGCCCGATCAATGGTGGCATAAGGTAGTACACTCTGAAAAACGAACTGGTTGGAATGTATAGCGTTTGTTTTTAAAATATCTACAATATTTCGTTGTTGAGTGTTCTTAAATTAAGTATGAATGGACAAATAATGCGAATTCAAAAGATAATCATATTTCTTACCATGGTAAATTACAAGGTAGATGTCTAAAATTAAATCTAGGTAGGGCTTAAGGTATCCCAGAAAGGGATACAAATAGAATCAACGTGCTAGGTAAAGATGCAAACAATATCTGATTGAAGAAGCCGTTTAAAGCATCCATTTTATTGATAAGTAAATGTAAATGATGGCAGAATAGCTGATATACCTTAAAGAAAAGAAAGATTTTTACGTATTATACGTTTTTCCTATACGATTTTTGAGAATTCCAGAAGCCAGAACTGTGACCGTGCAACTTGGGAAACTTTTGTTTTTTTATAAACTATGTTAATTTATCACAGAAGTTTGCAACGCAGAGAAATAAACCTTTCCGACCTCATAAACTATATATATTTTAATTATTCTTTCTTACCATCTACAAACTACACCTAGCTTTCAAAAATGCTGAAATTTTCGGAAAGTCTTGGACTTTTATCGATAAAAGCTCCATACAACTCTTTCATGTGTGACCACGTTTGATATCGATAAACGATTAATCAAAAACTTAACTCGTCAGAAAAATGGAATTAACTCGTGAAAATTTTCGAGCAATCATTTTTCACAACTTTCGACGCGGATTATCACGACAATAGTGCAACGATGAACTTAAATCTTTGTATGGCGATGAAGCACCATCCTATAGCACTGTGAAAAATTGGTTTAATGAATTAAATCGCGGGCGACGCTCGCTCGATGACGAAGGTCGTCCAAAAACAGTCGTTGTGCCAGAAAACATTGACCGCGTTCAGCAGAAGAACTTGCTCCCTGATCAATCATAAAATTTAATTGATCTTTCTGCTGACCGCGACTGATCCGGTATCATGATAGCCAATTTGAGGTATCATGATAGCGGAGCATGTATCAAAGAAATAGTACGCTCCTTTGAAGTGATACTGATACCAGCAGCTGTTATTGTATATCGATAGGCTTGGTATCGATAACATTAGGCTTGTTTTGCAAATATGAGCTTTCAATCTGCTGTAAATAATTATAAAAAAAAAAAATAAAATATAATTAAACCTAACTTTGCTATCTTCTATGCAATTTCCAGGGTGGCACAGAAAGCCAGCGTGTCTGCGACGCCATTAAAAAAAATACTGCGTTCCGTGCCTTGATTTTCTTCTAAAGGCGTTGGCTAAAAATGTAGCACTTCGTTCAGCAGAAACTTTTCGATCTATCATTCTTTTCTGATACATGCTCACCGCTCCATCATTCTGCTGAACACGGCCATTGATGCCGTGCGTGAACTGATAATGCAAGATCGTCATGTGACTTACCGTGAGATAGAGGCATCCTTGGGCGTTTCTTCCACCAGCATACATTCGATATTGCATGAACACCTGGGCGTAAAAAAGGTTTGTTCTCGTTGGATCCGCACAATTTGACAATCGCTCAAAAAAGGCTCGTGTGGATTGGTGCAAAGAAATTTTGAAAAAATATAATCGCGGTGTTTCAAAAGACGTTTATAAGATCGTCACAGGTGACGAATCATGGATCTATGCTTATGGGCCCGAAACAAAACAGCAATCGACCGTGAGAGTCTTCGAAGACCAGCCAAATCCAATGAAAGTCATTCGTGGAAGAAGCACTTCGAAGCAAATCGTCGCCTGTTTCTTCGGTAAAACTGGTCAGGTGGCTACTGTTCCGCTTGAGCAACGTGGGACGGTCAATTCTGAGTGGTACACCACAATTTGTTTGCCTAAAGTCTTCGGAGAAATTCGAAAAACGAACAAGAGAAGACAGATCATTGTGCACCATGACAATGCGAGCTCTCACACATCAGTTCACACCAGCGCCTTTTTGAGTGCCCAAAACGTCGAATTAATGGGTCATCCGCCGTACAGCCCTGACTTGGCACCCAATGACTTCTTTTTATTCCCGCACATCAAGGGAAAAATGCGTGGTCAACGATTTTCGTCGCTAGAAGATGCAGTTTAAGAGTTCAAAAACCATGTTTCGGAGGTATCTCAATCGGAGTGGAAAAAGTGCTTCGACAATAATAAAAAAGAATACTTTGAAAAACAATAAAACCATTTTTGATCATAAATATTCGCGATTTCATTATTAGGCCAGAAATATAGAGAAACATAGAGAAAAAATTGATTTTGCCACTAAAAACCATTTTTCGAACTCTCAATCCCATACCAGCTTTTATCTATAGTCATCCGACCCGGCCGGATCCGACATATTAACAGCACGCATTAAAGAAAAGACTCTGTGCCATAGTTATTTATAGTTAAAAAAAATCTCAAAAACTGAGAGACTAATTTTCAAAACAGATTAGATAATTAACATTATTTTGTTGCCATTCATTCTTTGATTACACATTCTTGCTTTTCTAGTTTTGCATTATCGCTAGACAAAATTGTGCCATCACATTAACCATAAATACAATGTACGCTCGTGTCATGGTACAAAACGCAGAAATACAACCAAAAGACTAAAATTAAACACATGTAGATACAAAATGTTGCGCCGTTCCGTCCGCTGAGGCGTTTTGTCTACTTCGTCATTCTGGCGTATGAATGAATGTCATATTCTTGGATGGAAATGACGAACTGCTGACAGGTGGCAACATCTAATTGGGCTTCTTAATTTCTGACACTCGGATGGCTCGCGCATCAAGTGATTTACATGCCCCCGGGCGAAAGATGATGATGATGACGACGTAGTCGGATTTAGTGAATGCCCAGAGAGACACAGAACAGACAATTGCTCGGGTACATGAAATTGGCTGCGAAAGAAATTCCGCAGAATTGCTACATTTCTACGTCGTCGTCGCCATGTTGACAGGCGGTGTTATGGGGGTGGGGGTGGGGTAAAGTGTGGGGCTAGCAATTGGCAAGAGGCGACTGAGCATATCGGACAACCACGCGTTCATCATCATAATCATCATAATTCGCTGCCAAAACTACATTCAGCTTGAACAGTGGAACTAGGAATGGTGTTTCCACCGAGCACTATGGGGCTAGATGAAATAAAGCCACCTCGTCCCACTGTGCAGAGTGCTGTGCCGGCCTCGCCTCATCAACCAAAATGCAGAGTCTCGACGACGTTGATGCTGAAGCTTGTCACTTGTCAGTTGTTTGTCATCTGACATATATGTGAGTGATATATAAACACATTCGGCCCCGGCCACATCCGAGTCCAACGCCCATATCCACATTCGTGTTCACATGCCCAGCACTTAGTCTAAATTCTTGCGTACTTAGCGGCCTGTACACGGTGGATACATATTTGGGATCCAACTTGCTGCTGGCTGGTTGGTTCCTCTTGTTTTTTGTCAGAGGGAAATTTATTGCTTCATTTGTTTGTGGCCAGCGACTTGTGGTTTAGTTTTTCATATTTTTCAGCAGTGTCAGTGATATATCATCGGGCAAATGGCCAGAAAATGAAATGAACTTATTGCCAACACACCTACAGATCAAGTGCCTAGTACTTCCGCTTTTGAAGATTTGAAATGAATTTCGTAGAACTACTTGCAATCCTACTCCCCCCCACTCACTCTCACTGCTGCTCCAACTACTACATATATAATTCTGCAAGTTATTTAATCTCATCTGTCCATCAATCTGTCCATCAATTTGCCAGTCAGTCGTTTTTGGGGCCCAACTCTTGCCCAGGACATTCTGTTCCCTCTCTCTCTCTCTCTCTACTCACATGCACAGACATTGTGCTTGGGAGTAACTACCGATGGCTGTCCATCATTTTGTCTGCTCTATAAATTTTCTATTTTAAATTGACAGCGACTCGTCCAAAACTGAAACTAAAACGGAACCGAGAGCTCAGGTCCTTCTCCTCGATTGGAACAAGGAATGGATTCAGTCAGTCAGTCAGTCAGTCTGTGAATGAGTGAGTGAGTGACGGACTGACATCCTGTCTGGGCAAATGAGTGAATGAGTTGGACAGATTGACGTACACTTTCCCACCGCCCCTGTCCCTGTCCCTGCCCCCACCCAGTTGGTGTTGAACTTGAGCAGCAGCAAACGATTTTTCAATTGGCAGGTTATATTGAATTATTGCCAAGGACGAATTCATGTTTAATAAGTTGAAACCATTTGCATGGCTTATACGTACAAACACACAGGAAAAAAATGCATTCTTAATTTAAGTGTGTCCGTGATTGAATTTAAAGATGGTTGTGTACTTTCTGTAGGATTTTTTGTGGGAGTAAAATTTAATTATAAAGTAACGTCTAACGCATAACGCTCACACATTCGAAATCTTAGCATGCTCTTTTCAATGGAACTTTCTTAAGAATAAGTGAGAGCAATATTGCCATGGCACAACAGGGATTCTTGAAAACAATTGCCATTAGGTTAAATTAGGTTAGGTTCGGTTAGGTTAGGTTTCCCAACCCGAACGCTCGAATATGTCTTAATAATTCGTATCCATTCCTCCTATTTACGATTTACTGAGTTCCTTTTGTGGTAGGAACTTTTTAGCGGGCTAGGTCCATCCAGATGCCTTTATCAATCCTGAGATTTGTTTTGTGTAAATTTTTTTATTTTTTCCATATGAAAATTTTTTTTATTTTTTTCATATGTACAATTTTTTATTTTCATGTCTGAAAATAATTATTTTTACATTGATGTTATTTATCATGGCGTGAAACTAATTTTTGTGAATTTTACGATCTCTGGTTGTCATCCGCCATTTATATATTCGAATTTGTTTCGGATATATCTGTTAGGAAGTATGAGCCGAGTAATTTATTTCTTCGACGACTTAGAGCAGGACGAGCAGAATATATGTGAGGAGGAATCCACTGCTTCCTCATCTGCAGAAGTCGTTTTAGGGTGCACCTAGTCTTGTGGCATTTGTTCCGACCAGGCAGAGACCTATAATGGACCTTAAAAGTGACGCCCAGTTTGCTCTGATGAGAAGTCATAGAGAAGTCCAATGAGCGTTTTTCCATGCGAATCGGCCAAGTCAGTCGCGTTGTCTAGCAGGAGTAAACTGCCTGCCATTTTTAGTAGCTTTCTGCTCAAAAAATTTTGTTTATGATGGACCTGCACGTAGCCATGGGCATACCTACATTTTTCTTATCGGGAAGGAGTTTGTTGGTAGTGCCTTGTCTCACGAGTTTGTCTACTTTGTTACTGTGTCCGTGGACAATTTTTTAGTAGCTTTCTGCTCAAAAACTTATTTTATGATGAACCTGCACGTAGCCATGGGCATACCTACAATTATCCTTATCGGAAAGGAGCTTGATGGTAGTGCCTTGTCTCGCGAGTTTGTCTGCTTTGCAATTGTCTTCTATGTTCCTGTGTCCTGAGATCCAATTGAGGCTTATGTCAGTCTGTTCTGCCATGTCTTGGAAAGACTTGTGACAACTATTAATCGATACCAAATTGGTGGATATGGAGCCAAGGGGTTTAGTGTCGGCTTTGCTGTCAGAGTAAATGCTTATTGTACTCAGGGTAAATGTTCAGTATGTAACCCTTACGCCCAAAAAATTATTTTTAAAAAGCCTTCGATGGACCGCGAATTATCAAGAATTATCGTGCAGAAACTATTTCCCGGAAAGACATGGTTCTTTTTTAATTGAATTTTAAAGTTTGCGTTTTTGCCTATACAAAATATATGTTGATCGAATATGCTTTTCAAATTTGGTTTGATTTTAAATATAAATTTACTGAGCATTTTTTATTAGTTTGATATTTACCTTCTTTTTAATTGATTTGATTTTGATTTCCACTATGAAAATTACGCGTGACATTAGATAAAACTTTTCTGAACTCTTTTCCACACCACCAATATGAGGTAAAGTTCAAGGCGCGTTTTTTTTATTGTGGTTTTCCCAGAAGGCCTAGTCCACATATACTAAACAATGTGAGATGGTCGCTGTAAAATAATATGATGTGTGTGTTAATGGACGTACAAATATAGTTCTACCATATACAATAATCGCGCGATTTTTTTTTTTTAATTTTTTTGCCTGCGGCGCAAACCTACACTTTGTTTTCGTCTGTAGTGTATTATTAGCTTACCTCCGAGAAATGGTCATCTTCATTAATTAAATTTTCCTTCGTTGGATCATAAAGACGTCCAATGGCCAGGAAAATCTCATGTATTCTCTCTCCGTGTGTTTTAAAAGACTTCAGAAAATTAATTAATCACTGAAGGACTACGAATTGAAAGTTTGCACATGATTCCACACTTGGGACAAATTTTTTCCAAAAGAATGACATTATGTTGCCATAAAAATTTGAGCAATTCGTCTGTGCTCATTTCCAAAAAGGAAGTACAATTATACTTGCACCCATTACACACGTTCATTTTCACTAATAGTCAGCAATTACAGAGAAATTAATTACCCAATATAAATTATATTCTGAAAGCATATGTGATCAACATATATTTTGTATGGGTAAAAACGCAAACTTTAAAATTCAATTAAAAAAGAACCATGTCTTTCCGGGAAATAGTTTCTGCATGATAATTCTTGATAATTCGCGGTACATCGAAGGCTTTTTAAAAAAAATTTTTGGGCGTAAGGGTTACATACTGAACATTTACCCTATAATCATCTGGTAGTCTGAAAGAATGACTGATGCCGAGTTCGTCCGCTACCCACTCTATTATCGAGTTTCGAGCAATCAGCGTAAATTTGTATAGATAATAACACTCTTCTTTAAAATGAATGAAGTCGTAAAAGGGGGTCGAGAAATACTCAATTAGAATACAGTAGTCAGTGACTGTAAGAAGGTGGGTGTTCCTCTGAAGGATGGTAGAGTGACCACCGTTGGTTGAGAGCCATTGTTTCGATTCTCTTAAGCGAAGAGCAGATTGGGTAGCTACTCTATATCCGATCTGCTCAATTGGAGATATGATTAGAATAGCGTAGAAAGCATCTCTGGGAGTGGTGCGGAGTGCACCAGTGATGCATATTTCAGCCATGCGCTGAACCTTGTAAAATCACCGCTGATGGACTGGCGACCATACAGATGTAACACACATTTTTCTTTAAGGCCTGATCTCAGATGACATAAATTTTATTTTCGGCACTATGCTTCATATAAATAAGACATCTGTTCAAAAGCATTCTGATTTTAAAGCTCTACAAAAGTGTTTCTATTCATATAAAGCATAGTGATGAAAATTTTTATGACATCTGAGAATAGGCCTTTACATGCCAGTTATTAACACAAAGTAAAATATACAAGCTGTAAAAAATAATTATTTTCCAAAATGAAAATAAAAAATTTTACATAAGGAAAATATTTTTTTTGTCATGTTACTAGTACAAGCATTTTTGACACGCCTGTTCTTAACAGGTGTAACGGAGGCAGCCCAAATTTCTGACATGCCTGTAAATAACAATCGTGTCAAATATGCTCGCATTAGTTACATGAATTTTTTTTATTTTTTTCATATGTACAATTTTTTATTTCTTCCATATGTAAAATTTTGTATTTTCATGTCTGAAAATAGTTATTTTTTACATTGATGTTATCTATCATGGCGTGAAAATAATTTTTGAGGATTTTACGAACTCTGATTGTCATTCCATATTTAAGTCCGATATTTTCCAATGCGTATAGTTAGCCCTCCAGTGGCTTTCCTAACCCGTTCGTCGGTGTTCAGATTTCAATAAAGCTTCCTATCTAATGTGAGGCCTATTTATTTGTAACTTAGTATAAGAGTTTCTCCATTGAGGATTGAAGGGACGACAGAGGGAATTTCCAATTTCCTTGTGAAATGTACAAGCACCGTTTTGAATGGATTAAGGCTCAGCTCACTTTTCCTTTCCCAGTTGGTTAGGGTTTGTAGTGATGCGGTCAGGCGACATATAACGTTTCCTGAGAAGACCAAGGCAACGTCTTCTACATTCGCAAATACGTTGCAGCCATCCACTTCCATTGAACGTAGTGGCGCATTCGCAGCTACGTTCCATAGAAGAGGCGAGAGCATTATTAATATTTACAATCTCCATCCTGTTCGTACTAGAACTCTGACAGTCGTTTTTATTCTGAGTGTAAAGTCTGATGCTTTTTTAAATTGTCCTGCAATGGTATCTGGTGCGTCACTCGTCACGCGTAACACTCAGTGCTAAATAAATAGGGGTTTCAGCAATACTGTTTCGGCAACATTGTTTCAGCAACAAAAATGCAAATATGAAGTCCATAGTTAAAATGTATTGTAAATTCTTTAAACAAGATTTTACGGTACTTGAAACATGTGCTTACAACTATACGGGGTTTCTTATGTAAATACATACAAACTAATACACCAGCTCTCCTTTCGCTTTATTGTCCCCACATGCACACATATGCACATGTGAGTATCTGCGCTTATTGGACACGGTTGACATTTTGTTCAGTTTGTCCAGTGCTGGACTTTAACTGTACCGTTACTTTTATATTACGTGTCAGTGTCAACAGCATCATCCCAGCAAGAAGGAGCCAGCCAAAGGAAGACGAAAAACGAACGACGCAAGCTTCATTCAATCTTTCAGTCATTCCATCAGAATGGCATTGACCACCCACCGGCACTCGCCCCCGCCTGTCTGAGGACAACACAACTAAATACACTTCAAAAGAATAAGTTGACAGCTGACGATGACTTGTCAGAGACAGGTTTCTATCCTTTCATACACACATAATGTGGCCTGTCCCTTTGGCGCACACACACACAACACACACACACAGACACAAAGTGAAAGCCTGGGCCAACGCATGTCCAACAGTTGACGGACAACAGACCCTGAACTTTCCTCTTCTCGCTTCACTCGGACAACGCGCTGTGTTACCTTAGGGATAATGATTTTTCAGTCAAGTGAAAATAATTTTTAAAGTAAACACACAATTTCAACTCTTTGTTGTTTGGTTCGCCCCCCGATTCCTCCCTTGATGTCCAGCACTTGCATAAATTTCCAACAGGACGCGGACCGGCGCCGCCTTGAAAGTAGAGGATAGCAGGAGAAGTGTGGGTGCCATAAACTGTTTTGTGTTGCTTGTGCTCCTGAGTGGGGGTTACAGAGGACTGCCAGGTTCAAGTCGACCAAATAATTGCGGCTCTTACAAAAGAATTGGGTGGTAAGAAGTACTTATATATCTAGTATAGCTGAACAAGTGTTTCGTTTGAGTAAGATTAGACTGTGTGGAGTACAACAGGAATTTTCCGCTTTACAAGGGTGTATCCATTGAACTGAAGGTGAGAATATGAGGAGGTGTTCCAAATTTAAATCATCAGTTAAGGTACATAGTCCAAGGAAAACAAAACTAATTATGCAAATCTATCTATATAGCCGGAGTCTCCCAGTTCGCTGAAATTCTGTAGATATTTTCCTTTTTCCAAATTTTTAATTACTTTTGATACCGTAATGATAAATTGAACACATTAGAATCACGGATTGAAACCAGTTAAATATTTTACCCCATTTAAATTTTTTTTTTAAACATAATATCATTAATCATTTCTAAGAAAGGGCTCTGAACTATTTCACAGCCAGTTGAATCTGGTTCCGAAACGGACTTGAACCAGTAAAATGACTTATTCCATATTATCAACCTACACACCAAATTTCAAGAACATAACCTGAATTATTTCTGAAATAAATTTCCGTACCACTTTTTTAATCTTGTTCGTAACCGGATTTAATTCGGAAAAAATAATTAACTCCATTAAAAGTTTTCAACAAGGTTCTGTAGTGGTTAAAAGTCGAAGACTGCAAACCGATTCAGACCCAATCTTCTCAAAACTGTTTCGGCTCGGGATTTTTACCTCTCAAATGGAACCAAAAAGAAAATCTTCGAAAATTAAGGCCTTTCGAACCTGAACCGGAACCCGAACTCGAACCGGACTCCTTAAGCTTGCTACAAGGTTCCGTTTCAAATTAAATCTAAAACATTCATTTAGAAAGAAATCCGTTCTAAGCCCGAAATCCGTGTATTTCGTTCTCCTTTATGGGGGCAAGTCCTTTTTTGCTTATACCGAAAACGGCAGGCTTAAGTTAGGAACTATTTTATGGAGTCTTGGTCTTGTTTTTGAAACGCAACATTTTTTATTGCTGACCTCCATGCACTCACACTTAAACACACTCATCTAAATCAAATTAGCAAGTTTTGTAAGCAGTAAGCAAGTTTTGTAATGTTCGAAGAAATGAGATAAAAAGTAAAGTTGAAAAATGTCAAAACAAACATTACATACTTATGTTCATAAAAGTTGGAGGCGACCTTCCAATTTTTATGGCCTGTTACATTTGAAAGCCGTGAGATATGGGCGCGGAATCTGCGGCTTTTTCGGGATAAAATATTTTGCAATACCCCAGAAGGTTCAAGAAATGATAGCGAATGCATCACAAGATGAACTAATGATCCCTAAATGAAATTAATTTTATGTAGTTTTTTATAAAAAATTAATATTACAAGTTTTAGTCCCGTGGCTAAATAAAATCAGAATTATTGTACGATATAAGGTGCTTTGAACTAAGGTTTCAACCAATACCATAGGTTCGATATGTTTAGGATCTCGCGAACCGCGAACCGAACCTAAGACTTTAAAAATTATTCGAACCCTCTGTAGAGTTTTAGAGTTTTGCAGTCTTGCATATATAGTACAAATTTCGGGGTCAGTAAGCGCTTAGTCTGGTTAATTTAACATACTGTTTATGCTGTGTTAATTGACAACGGTATTGACTATTAAATGCTTTTCCTCTAAACGGGTATATCGAAGTAGTGCAGGGTCCACATAATATACTCTATCATTTTCATACCCTTATAGGAAATATTTAAATTTTCTTCAGATCCAAGACCTGGAACGAGCACCGTGTGGACTTTGACTGAAAACGAGTGATTTAGACTCAAATGATGTGTAAGTTTAGAGCTTTCCTTCTAGTTCTAGTGTAAGTTTTATCTGACAATATATAAGATATGAAATGAAAGCTTTTGAAAAACCGCCACACCATAATAAATATACCTTGATGTAATGTATGAAATTAAAACTTTTGAATGATCGCCACACCATGTTTAAATACACCTTGACTTAGCATAGCTGAGGCAGCAAGAGCGAGTACCGAGTGAGCAGCGCTTGTGAGTAATATTAAAGGCAATCATGGTTTCTGTTTTGTTCGCACATGTTGTTTTTATTCACTTGCAAAGTGTATATTAATTTTGCCCAGAAGTTTGTAACGCATAGAAATTTTCTTTTCCGACCGCATAAACTATATTTATTCTTGATCAGGACGACGAGCTGAGTACATTTCCGTCTGTCCGTCCGTCTGTCTGAAAGTTTGAAAGCTATCAAGCTGAAATTTTGCACAGTGTCTTATTTTTGCTGCACGCAACTAATATGTCAGAACCAGCCGGATTGGATGACCATATTTTATAGCTATTATAGGAACGATCGGTCATAAAATAGGTTTTAGTGAGAAAAACTTTTTTGTTTTTAATGATACCGTTCTTAAACTCAACAGTTCTGAATATTATATGCTTTAGTTCTGGAAATATTGGTAAAAATCGGATGACTATTTCTTATAGCTGCCATTGGAACGATCGGTCGTAAATTAAGACATTATGATAAATTCTCAGGAATTATGAATAATATATGCTTTTAAACAGTTCTACAAAATGTTGATAAGATCGAATGACCATATTCTATAGCTGAAAATGTGTTTAACAAAGAAAAGTTTATTTTGTATGGTAAAGTGATCAAACTTTTATTCCCAATGATTTTGAATATATAAATATCAGATATCTATATCCTATATATATTTTGGAGTGAGCTTTTGCAAATGTTCTAAAACTTTGGCATAGTCAAAGAAAGCTTTGCCCTCTCGTTTTGTTATGGTTTTTTAATGGGTTGCTCGTGTCGAGCTGATTGTGAAGGCGCTCGTGACGACTCGCTCTCATCGAGCTATAAGCTGAACAAGCCTTTATGCACAACGAGTTCGTTGATTAAACAATCTCGCAAATTCAATAATGCGCTCATACATATTGGGTAATATAAACTTTGACAGGTACGGAGTATATTACAGCAGTGCATAACCCACTCGGGAAAAATGTTATGTTCATTTAATATTTCCTTTTTTTTTGAGATATTAGCATTTTTTGCAAACTGTAATAGAGCATTTTTATTTTACTCCTCTCAGCCCAATGGAAATCTTTAAATTTTTGCTAAGCAATCTGAAATAGTTTCTGCACACATCACATGTCCTTTTAAATAATTGTTCCTGTCAATTTTGAAAACCAGAACACACGACCTGGACTAACAACCCGTAGCCAATGCTGACCATTGGTTTTTTTCTCTTAAATTGGTATTATGTCCTTTGTCTCGTTTTAGCAATTTGTTGGCCTCGCACAACTAAAATCAACATTTCAATTAACAGGAATTTGGTAGGAAACTTTTTTTGAAAAAAAAAAAAAATCGTTCAGCTAGACAAATTTCCCTAGAACGGACAAAGTTCGTTCGTCAAAACCGAAACTCAAAAGTGACGAACTCTGTCCAGGCGACCCTTCATCAGCATCAGGATAAAAAGTACAACAACAAAAAAGAAGAAATAAATTTGAAAAGCAGAGAGAGAGAGAGAGAGAGAGCTAAAGCAAAGTACACAAGCCAAGAGGCCAAAATGGAGGCGGACAAATAAAAAGCATAAGGAAAAGGGACAATATTGGACAAGTCCCGCACACATTCAGACGAGATGTGAGGCGACAGGAGCAGGCAACAGCCGTTCGGTTTGACTTGAGATTGAGTTGATGACGAAAAAGATGACAAGTTGAAAATATTTCTAATGAAGGACCTTTGGCCAGCACAAAGGACATCAGAAGCAGCGCACAACGAAATGGAAATACCCTAACAATGTTATAGGAACAACTTTCCTTTCAATGTGGCCTATACCCCTTTCAAAATAGAACAACAACCGTAAAAAAAAAGCAAAAGACAGTCTACTTTCTTAGTAAGGGCTGAAGTGGTCCATTGGGTAGTTGGGCAACTTGGGTGGCAGCCTCCCATCATCATGTCTCTGCTGCATGAGAAATTACAAAGTTACTCGCTCGCTCGCCTCCAGTTGTCAATCCGTTGAAGGATCTTTGTTATCTGCTCCAATGCACATGCGGGATGGTCCAAGACCCGTCGCCCGGGAGGGGGGTGGAGGGGGCGAACTCTGGGACTAGACATTTGGTTTTGACGAAGTCGACAAACGGCACGAAGATGTTGTGCAAGATGATGTCGCTGAGTGGATAGATAAAGGATTTGTGATAAATGAAAAGCAAGTGGCGTATGAAAGCAAAAACGTTAAGAAAAAGCAAAATTTATATACATTGTGTGTGTGTGTGTGTTTGAATGTGCCCTGCCCTGACATCTTCGTCAACGGGGACAGCAACGTTCTTAACTTTGATGTACTCACAGTTGTGCCTCGTTCTTGTTTTTGCTTTGTCCAAGTTACAAATACGTATTTTGTGCCCTTGGAATGTGTTAGTTGAGAGGTTTTGGAATTAGTTAAAAACTTTAATCCCAAAAAAAATGCATTATATATAGTCGAGTTATTCATGAAGGCCAAAGGAAGGAAGGTTTTCCCCTCATATACCAATTAGTACTACCTATCCCACATGTCCTACATTATACCAGTTGCATTTTTGATCAAAGATTTCCAATAACGAATCCTAAATTGTTTACAAATATCAAACGAAACAACAGATTCAGCCAGGAAATAATACCGGAACCAGAAACGAAACCGTTAACCGAAATAAACCATTTCAAGCCACTTGAACCGATATTAAAAATTTTTTAAGAACCAAAAACCGTTAACCTTTAAAATAGGAACCAGAAAACCCGGAACCATAAAAAACGCTAATACCGGTAATGTTGTAGTTTAATATTATTTATTTTATTCAGGGTATAATACCAGAACCAGAACCGGAACCGGAACCGTTAACCTAAATATACCGTTTCAAGCCACGTAATGGTAACGAATCCGGAACCGATATTTAAATTTGTTTGAGAACCGAAAGCCGTTCACCTTTATAATAGGAACCGGAAAACCCGGAACCATACCAAAACGCTAATACCGGGACTGCTTCGGTTTCTTATTATTTATCTTTCTGATTTATGATTACTTGAAATATACATTTATAGAAATTTGCCCTTAAAGAAAAACTAGAATTAAACTCTTCTTTTTTTTAAGATATGAAAAAAAAATTTCTAAAAGCGAAAAAAGTTTTCTTTGGAAAATATAAATCCTCTGATGCAACAATAAAGGAATTCTTAGTCTTGGAAAATGCTCCCTTTATATGAAATATGAAAAATGTACTATAATTTTAAAAATTTAGTTTTAACTTTAATCAAATCTGCAATCAAATTTAGAAATATTATTTCCAATTTAAAAAAATTGTTTTTATATTTAGAAAAATGTAATGTAAGCGAAGTTTAAGGCAGATTTTATGTTTCGAACTATTTAAGATGGTTTTTAGAGCCCTTTGAGTATTTTACCAGCATGTTATGGGCTTTACTGGACCGTAGTCTTATAAATAGTATGGGTTTCAATTATGATTGGAGTCATAACGGGCTTAAATGACCTGTCGTAGCTTTATAAATGAGTAAGAAATAGAAAGCATCTAATACCTTTTATGCGACTGCCCTACACTTCTTAGAAATCGCACCTAGTACCTGATAAAATCATTCTATGAAGATCTAGGTTGTATTTTGCCCCTATAGAACCTGGTTTTTTTTATCGACTCCTCAACATTTTTTTCATAGCCATTGATAGAGATTTTGTGTAGAAACTCCAGCTGAAATTCTGAATATTAATTAGAACCTTTAACAGTAATTATTATTTCGGTACTTACCGGATCCGGTACCGGAACCGATATTCGTTTCGGAATTAATCCCTGATTTTATTTATTTATGATATAAATAATTAATATATACACTTAGAAAAAAGTCATACATTTTATAAATTCGGCATTAAAGAAAATGGTGGATCAAATTATTTTTTTTTAAAAAAAGGAAAAAATGTCTAAAAAGGTGGAAAAACTTTTCTTTCGTAAATATAAAGGATTTGTAAGTTTCTTAGAAGATAAAAATCCTAGCTTAAATATTGAAATGTTAGAAAAATGGTAATATAAATTTAAGAAATGAAGTTTCTTGATTTAAATTAAATTTTGCTCACAAATTTTAAAATATTAATTCCTATTTTAAGAAAGTTTCGTTTTAAAATTTAGAAAAATTTAATGTAAGGAAATGCTTAGGCAGATTTAAGGTTTCCAACTATTTTAGAGCGTTTTAAGAGCTGATGCACCCTTATAAGTATTTTACCAGCGTATTATGGGCTGTATTGAACCCTAGTCTTATAATATGGGTTAAAATCTATCCAAACGGCAAAAAATCTCTTAGACCGATTATTTCGAATTATAGAAATAATGACCCTATGAACCTAGCTTATTCGGGAAAAACGAAAAAATTTCTTAATTCTGGTCGTTTTTTTTATTGTTGGAATAGGGCAAAAAAAATAAAAAACTTATCTTTTTCTGCGTTTAGCGAAATTTTTTGTCCAAAAATAAAAACGGATAGAAATCGTTATATTTTAAAAAACGTTGTTTCATGTAGCACATTCATAGAATAGAATTTTTAAATTTAATTTCAACAATTAATTTTTTGGATATTACAAAAAATGATACCTGTACGTGTACTGGTACGTACCGGTATACCGAAATAAAAATCTAAGTACCGAATAGGAACCGATAACCGAAATTAACTGGAAAACGAAATAGAACCTTTTTCAGTACGTACCGGAACTGGTACAGGAACCGATATTAATTTAAGGATTAATCCCTGAATTCAGCTAAATATTTTCCGTTCCCATCTTTTACTCTTTGAATTTTCTACAAAATTTTCAATCCTATAGCACCTTCTGTTTCAGCTGATAGAATCTTCGACAATAAATTCGTTTTTTTTTTGGTCTTTTCACGGTTAGAGTTAAAATAAATTGCAAAAATAAATTGAAAATATGAAATATTGAAGGTTGGGACATCCTTGACCACTTTCTCTACGCCGCCAATGATTTATACTTACGCTCATGTGTGTGTGTGCGTGTGTGGCGATTTGTACGCAAGGTCCATTGTCAATTCGTTTGTTGTCCACATGGGGTGGTTTTATCCTCGTGCTCATCCGCTTCATCAAAGAAAAATGAGACGCACAGCTTTTCATGTTGATTGAAGGTTGTGATATTTGACAGATTCGATTGAAAATCCTTTGGGGAAGAAGACGAACTCGTTCGATTGAGTGACAGACTGACCAGTGAGTCCAGGACCCAACTTGATGGCTGTTTGCAGATTGTGACAGCGTCGCAAAAAAAAAGGGTAAAGGAAAATAAATTGAAAGTGCCGCCGCACAGGCAAAATTGACGAGCTGCCAACTGGAGTGCCGTTCGAGTTTTTGGGGTCCTTCCGCCGCAATTTTGTCTGATTGAGCGAAAGGTGATTGAACTTATTTGCATAAAATAGCCAAACGTAGACATTTGTTTGTCTGCTTTAATTTTTTTGTATTTTTTTTTTTGTTCGTTTTTCGTCTTGCGTCTTGCGGCTTTCACAAAAATTCCAAAAACGACATTTCCAAAAGACAATTGCCATGTTCTGTCTGTGCCGGGTGGGGGAGTAACACATCTGTTTCGCACAAATTCTCATTCATTCATTCTCACACAGACACAGACATGGCCAGGAAGAGGCATTGGTATTGAAGTGGTAGCTGGAGGTGAGTTTTTCCATTCCGTCAACAGAAAAGTTCAATCAGAAATTAAGAAAACAGGCGCCAGGCGTTGAAAAATGTCGCGAAAAAACTTGTTGGTTAGACAATGAAGGAAATTGGTTTGGGTTGGGGGAGATGCAACCGGAACATTTCATCGCGTGTCGAAGACATATTTGAAGGCCCGCCAACACTTCAGACTTCCGTTGAGATGTAATGGTTTTGTTCATTTCGCAGAGTAGAAGGATGAGAAGTCGTGGAAAAGAAATGAAAATAATAATTGAAGATGCGACAAGGATATTAAGCTTTAAATGGCTTTTAGGAATAAAATTGTCATTTTGGTATTGAAGAAATTGATTGGATGAGCCGCTTGTCTTAAGGTTTGTTTAAATTGGTTTGCCGAAATTAGTAAAAACTCGAATTTTTTTGATGTGGCTGATGAATATTGCTACATTTTGGAACCCCATAAAGATTTATTTTGTGTATGGAACTCATTTATTTTTTTATTCACGTTAAAGCTCATTAATTGTTATTAAATATTGCTTAATAAGTTTTTTTTTTAGAAATTGGGGATAGTCGGTTTAAGGTCGTGACTGTTTTATGTGCTTCCGTTTTTATACAAATGAAAAACAAAGGATTTTAAATTCTCCAATGTATATCGGATTTGTCTTCGGCATTCGTCATATGTTTCAATAATAATTCAATTTAAATGACCCTCGCTTGCTGACGCATTTGAGGCATCTTTACAAAAAGTTGTTCAGCTTGTTAGCCATTTAAATTTTGTAAGCGAATAAGTTCAATTATTTGTGCATTATTGTCTGCAATGACTTTCTGCTGACTCCCATTTTAACAGATAAGCTCCCATGCTCGGCATAGCTAATAACAATCTTCGCTGCGAAACGTGTGGCTATACTCTTACTCCAGTGTTTTTTAGCGGCGGACAATTCAAAATTCTTACGTTTCAGTGTCCCAGTTATCCAGTTTTGTCAAATCTTAAAATCAATCTACATAAAAAAACAAAATATTAAGCAGATTACTATACTTAAATACTTCAAATTTCATAGAACTGCTAACAGAAGGACGTTTTCAGACTTATTTAAACGGAGCATTATGTTCCCAATTTTTAAAAAGGAGACACATAGAATGCCAGCAACTACAGGAGAATATCCTTTTTAAACGTGATAATGAAATGTGATAAAAATTATTTTAAAAAAAACTTTAAAAAAGAATTCGAAAAAAATATAGAAAAATAAGACATTTTTTTTAAATTTGTTGGGTTATAATTTTAAAATATAAAAACATTAAAAAAGAAACAACAAAAAATATACAATTGTTAAGAATAATTCTTTTGTTACCATAAAAGTAAGCATCGAGTAGAAGTAGTACCCTTTTCAAAAACTTATTTTTTATAGATTCAACAATTATTATTCATTTGCCATTTACATTATTCGATTATCTTGGTTCAAAAGTTATAATTTTTTCAACGTAAAATCTCAAATGGCGATACTATGCGTCGACAGCATCTTTGTCCTGACATCAGTTGCTCAGTCTTACCTCCAGTCCAAAATAAAAATACACATATTTTTTATTTTATTATTAAGGCTGCATTTAATTCTGTTAAAAGAATAATTCCGTTATACAAACTGAGCTTCATCGGGATATCTACCAAAGTGCTAAAGGAAATATTTAAGCTGTATGATCCTGATTGGTTCGATACTAACTGTGGCGTCAAGCAGGAATGTTATTTCCGCTATATGACGGCGACATTCCTTACAAGGCGGCAAATAATAATATTAGTAACAATCTGGGCCATCCAAATCAATTTTGTTTTATCCCTGAAGATAATATTTCGTCACTTAAAGTCCCAAAACTAATGCATCTCTGCAAAGAGCATACGGGCGACTTTGTTCTGAGGAATTAAAAAACATTTTGCGGCCCTTTTTCAAATGAAACGAATTGATCGTCTAGAAATATTTGTTGCACTCGACGCTTCGGTTCTTGAGTTTCCTTAATTGCTAAATATTTTATTATTCTTAAATAAAGTGAATTGTAAAGTGGCTTTTTTCTTTTGTAGAAACATACCCATTTCGCAATATGGATTTATGTTTGCTCGCTTTTTATTCGAAAAGAAACGGCTTGTCTCCTATTAAATTAAAGTTCATTTAAACCATAATTCTACTGACTATAAGTCAAAACTCACTTCTTTTTTTTTTTAAATAAACGCTGCATAGAAATTTATAACGTTAGGTGAATTATTTCGTTCTGGAATGAGAGGCACATGAACTTTTTTATGATATTAACGGCACCTTGTTAAGTCTTGGGCATAATATTGTTTTGGATAAAATTTAACAAAAACATTTGACTTAAAGAAAGGTTAGGAAAGATTTGGCAGATGATCATAAAATTTTCCTAACGCAACTTTATTTAGAATAAGTTTATTTTTGTACCTCTCAGTTCTATGTAAGTTGCCCTTAGGTAACAATAAAATTGAAAATAAAACCGAAAATCAAAAAAACGAGAAGGCAAAGCTAACTTCGACGGTGCCGAAGTTTTAATACACTTGAAAAACTTTACTCCAACTGATTTAACCGGTAAAATATATAAAGGATATAGATATCAGATATTTTTAAATTTTTAAATCATTGATAATACAAATTTGATACCATGAAAGAAACTTTTCTATGAAAAACAGAATTTCCGACAGATCGGTCCTATGTCAGCTATATGCTATAGTCATCCGATTTTGATAAATTTTTTCTGAATTATGTGAAAGCATATAACACTAATATATACCAAGATTGGGGACGCTACGATAGAAAACAAAAAAGTTTTTCTCACCAGAACTAGTTTTTTGACCGACCGTTTATATGGCAGCTATATGCTATAGTGATCCGATTTTGTTAAATTTTTTCAGAATTGTGTGGAAACATATAAAACTAATAGATACTACGATTGGAAACGCTTTGATGGAAATCAAAAAAGTTTTTCTCACAAAGACTTATTTTTCGACCGATCGTTCCTATGGCAGCTATAAGATATAGTCACCCGATCCGGCCGGTTCCGACATATTAGTTGCGTGCAGTAAAAAGAAGACTCTGTGCAAAATTTCAGCTCGATAGCTTCGAAACTGAGAGACTAGTTCGCGTAGAAACAGACAGACAGACAGACGGACAGACAGACGGACAGACAGACAGACGGACAGACAGACGGACAGACTGACGGACGGACGGACAAGCGGAAATGAACTCAGCAGGTCGTCCTGATCAAGAATATATATAGTTTATGGGGTCGGAAATGAATATTTCTATGCGTTACAAACTTCTGGGCAAAATTAATATACACTTTTCAAGTGTATAAAAAGATCATAAGCTTTATAAGCTGACTTATCTCGCATACCTTATAAATATAACTGAACCAGAAAATTTTTCTTTTACTTTAATCAACCCTTTTTTCATATTTTCAGTTTAAGACTAAGATTTCATCATATAAGTCATGATCACTCGATAATCACTTTCCAAATCGATTTTTACGATAAAACGCTATCTTGAACAGGATTTGAATTTTGATAGCATATTATTGTCAAGCATTAAGATGCAGTTACTTTTGTTTGGTGGCGATTCGTGATTTATTAGCTTCCATGGTCGTCAGCTCAATTGATTTTCTCTTTTCTACCTTTCTAACCTTTTTCCTTAAGATCCGCTACGGCCCCTCTAAATCCTCAATTTACTTTTAATAAATCTTCTGAAATTTTCGAGGTTCATTCTGATCATTTAGCAATAGCTTCATAATGAGTTATTATTATAATAATTTATAATTAGAGTTTTTGACAAAAAACCTTCGAGCGTTCTAGACATCTTTGTGTAGCTGGCACAGCAGGAAGAATTTGTATATCAAAAGCATGGTAAGCTGTGAAGTTTACTGACCACCATTTAAGCATATTTCTGGGAAAGCCTGGATTAAAGCAAGAAAACTGAAAGAAGACAAAAATCTAAAATATAAATACCGCTACTCAAAAAATGTTTAATATCGGTTTTGGTTGCAGTTTCGTTTCTGGTTCTGAGTTTTAATCGGTACCTTTTGGTATACGGTGATGGGTTATGGTTTGATTCTAGGATTAACATATAACCAATTTTTTCTGTACAACTATTTAATTAATAAAACTGACTGACATTACATCCCAGTTCTCATTACATCCTGTTTTTTTGCACCATTATTTTTTTTCCCAAATTGTTTAGTTCTTTTTCTATTTTCCGCACCTCTTTTATCTGCCTTATCGTTTGCCATCTGCGTACAAATCTGCCAATCTAACATAAATATCCCAACTGGCAACTGCCACAAATTCAATTTACGATTAACAATCAATTTTTCGGTTCTTTTTTTTGTATCGAACGATCGCAGGTTGACTCTTTTGGCCCCCATTCGTTAGGCTCACCTACTCCTCCAACTCCTCCCCCCAAAAACAGTGCCAAGAAACGACATTCACTAGCATATTTCATTTTGTTTATTTGCCGTGGCAACTTCTTGACATAGCGGGAGAGTTTTGAGTTCCCATGAGGGGCGAAAAAAAAAAACTTGCTTGTCTGCGGAAATTGAAATTTGCTTACAAAGTGAAGGCGGATCGATTGCAGGCAGTGATCAAAGTCTCTCACACACACAACACCACACCACACCACACACACTGGAGGAGATGCCTGGTTATCTTTCTTCCTCTGACAGCTTCAGGTTTGGGCTTCGAGCTTTGAGCCTACTCGAAGTCCAGGCTTGAGAGTTGGTGCAAGTTGTATTGTTGGCATTATTATCGTCACATGTCGCTCACTAATTGATTTTTCTTGTCGCCTGCCTCGTCGACGATCTGAATGATTGCAAATTTTGTGCATACACATGACACTTACCCCGTGGAACGACCGAATGTGTCAAGTTGGTTGCATTAATAAATTTAACTTCGATCAAGAGTCGCTCGCTGTGTGCTTCTCTCTCTCTCTGCGAGTGTCTTGTTCCTATTGACATTTTGTCACTTAATTTGTTGTTTGCCGCTGCCGCCTCAACTGGGGGCTACAATTTGCTTGGCTGATCGTAGATAGGGTCGAAACTTTAATTGGACTTAACGGAAACTGGAAAGGCCTTTGCATGCCATGTTGCCAGCTGCTATTGCAATTGCACTACCCAGAGATTGTAGACAAACTGATGCTGAGTAGAGAGATTACTGCTTGACAAGAGTGCCCCAACAGATCGTGAGAAAGTCGCTGGGCCTTTTGGCAAGTCTCCCTCTCTACTTCAGATTGGAACTATGATGGATTTGGCTGAACAAAGTAATCTAAACTCTTTCGTCTTGTGAAACACCTGCGTCATTATTTTACGTTATTGTCGCGCAAATATATCATTGATAGCCGAGATGCCATCAACGACATCGATTCCACTCATATGCCCCCAGACACAACACACACACACAAAGCACGTTGAGTGGTGCTCCACGTTGCCGTCGACGTCGATGTTGCACATTTCTCAGACGTCACGAAAACTCCTTGCAGGCGACCGTTGGCCTGGCCAGCACGGGGATAGAAACCGAGGTGGAGAGACAGGGACTGGGACTGGGACAGGTCTGGTGACTTATGTTTGGCTGCCGCTGCAGCCGGCACATCCATCATCTATCAAAGATGAATTCATCTACGTCAAAGCGCTGGGCATGTGCTTTGAATGTGGGCAACAACATTTATGAATAAATTGCACGTACGACAAGCTGGCAAACACCTTGTCGAGTGGCCGGATAGTGCAGGCCGTTGGAGAACTAGTTCACTAGAACTTTACAAGTTGAAGTTGGAAGGATTTTAAAGTAGTGAAACGAGAATTTTTCTAATTATAGCGCGTGTTTCTAAAACAGTGTGTCCTTGCTCTTTTTTTTCAATGATTTCTGCATAATTATAGCATCCTGATCCAAGTATTCCATATTTCAAATTTCAGCATCTTGTTTTAAGAATTTTACTTACTCGGAAGATAAATCTTAAGACAAGCTTTAAATTACTTAAAATGGGATTTCTATGCTTAAATCCAGATTTTCAATCTCAAAACAATAACGTTTAAGATTGTAACCTTACCTTAATGCGAAATCCATCCAACAATATTTTATGAAAACTTAAGTCTAACGTTTGCTTTTGGTATATGTCAAATGAAGAAATTTTTTTTTTTGGGAAAAGGCGATTAGATCTTAAGATTACAAAGTTCATCTTGTTCTTGGATGAACTTTAATAAAATATGAATCATTTTATGATTGCTAATTTTACATAGTATAGCTTTAGGTGTCGTATCAAATTAGAAATAGGATTTTTTAACATAAAACTGCCAATTTCATGCGACACCTAAAAATATACTGTGTATTACTCGTACTTTTTTAAAACTAATCATTAATCGAGTGTCTCTGGTGAATGCGCCCATTATTAACTACACTAAGTAAAATTATTTATAAAATTAATTTGAATCCGACCTACGTATTACAATTTAAAGTACGAGTCGAACTTAATTGAATCCGAAAAGAATCCTTTTTCGGATCCTACTTGAAAATTAAATTAACCTGCATCGAGAGTACGGTTTTCTTATGTCAAAACGAAGAAGCGAATGGAAACGGAGAGCGAAAACGAAATTGCGCTCTCAGTCACTTTCTAAACATTACGCTTTGAAGTTCTGCTACGAAATTTTGCTGTCCTGGTGCCCAAAAAAGTGACGCCTCCCCATTTTGAGTAGAAAAGTGTTGTACTCAAAACCTGATCCCGTGTGTTATTTTAATAAACTTATTAAGAGCTAAAATCATTCTCACCCGATCAAGATCAAGGGATCAAGACATGAATTCCGGGATTGGTAAATTCGTACTTAAGTTAATGCTTTCGTACTTGGTTTAAGAAAATCAGGTATCAACATATTTCTGCCATCGTTTGGGATTGATGTTTGTCTGGATATCTCAGATTTTTTTCTGTGTACATATAAAAGTCAATATATTTAAGGAATTCCTTCCATTCCGTAGATTGGTTTTACTAACACAAGTATTAAGAATTATTGTCCGTATGTGCATTAAGCCTGTCATCATTACATAGCAGTATAATCGTTTGGTTCCTTTACAAAATATTTTTAGTTCATAATAGAAGTAGGATTAAAAATAATTTCATTTTTAGAGTCTTCTGTTTTAAATACTAAATAGGGAATTTTTTCGATATTTGTGCAAAGTTTTGAAAGAATATTACTTATATATATATACTTAATAGGCTTATAGCAACTGACTATTTATTATATTTCTGATACACAAAAAAGGCAACCTCGAGGATCCCATTGATGACAAAGTTCTAGCCACACTAAATAATAGAGAAAGGATCAGAAATTTTGAACTATGGGTATAGAACGAAAAATCTTTTAAGTTCCTGAGGGTAACCATGAATGCGAACATGTCGCTCAGCACCCACTTGCAGCTGAAATATCACGATGCCAACAGAGCCCTAAACAGCACTAGGACGACTCTTCTAAGCAACGCAAATGTGCTACAGAGCATCAAATAAAGGATGTTCCAAGCTTCCTCTAGTTAAATATTAATGTACGGTCTCAATATTAATGTCAGGTCTGGGGATACACAGAATTTGATGAAGAAAAGAAGCTTCCTTTTTGGATTTTTTTTTAATGTTCAGGTTACCTCTTAATACTCCAAATTATGACCTATTTATTGAAACGGGCCTTTCACCTCTATTCTGTCAAACATTGAGCATATATGAGAATGATAATGGCCTTGCCCGATACCCGATTGGTAAAAGACTTTTCAAATGACTGACAGTTAAACCGTGCATAGTGTTTTTAAATCCGGAGTAGCCTCGCAGATGTACACGGTGTCGAAATCAGGTCGATTTGAATTTACGCGTTCTTTTTTAAGCGTTTAATAAATATATGCATTATGGATATTTCTAAGTCCAAGTTCGATTAAATCTTGAGAATAATATGTTTTCATCTTGAACAGGGATGCAAAGCGGTTCTGAATCGCTTTTTTGTGCTCCTAAGCCGAACAAAGAACCGAACTGGTGTTCTTCCAAAAATGATGAACCTTTCGGTTCAGTTTATCGATGAATTTAATGATGTAAAGACGATATTGCACTTAAGAATTTCGAAGTTTTTCGAAGGTAGTAGTAGTGTTTCCTCATAAATCATATTTTAGCCTTTGCTGTACCTTCAAGTTCTCTATTTAGCGATTGTAAACAGATTAGTACGCGTTCTTCTTGTTCAGAGTAGGGACTGAAATCCAGTTGATATGCATCGTTTACGAAATATGGCATAAATAACATGTTTGCTTGCCAACAATCCATGAACTTAGCCTTTACAACCGTATTTTTATAAAAAAATTTAATTTCTAATAAAATCAGCTCGGAAAGGTAATAATGGATTTAATGCGCGATACCTGATTTCTGTCTATAAAATTAATATATTTCTATGGAGAATCCAAGTTATTTTAATGCTTTCTAAGAAATTAATTTCAAAAATTAATGCAGAATGTTGTTAGTTTTTTGTTCGAAAGTTCCGAACTTTGAAAACAGGATCTTATGCCAGATTCCGTTTTCAAGCTATTTATTAACCGTGAACCACTGAATCGAAACAAACCGCGATTCGGATTGCTACAAGAACCATATTATGAACCGAACCAATTTTTGAAAATCTTTGTGAACCACAGAACCGAACCACTCCTTATTTCCGAGCGGTTTACATCCCCGATCTTGAATGAGTATTACTTTATCGTTAACTAATATTTTTGACAGGATATATATAGTTGATAGGAAGTCAGGATTTATCCTTAATTCAGAATCAATATAAATTTGATTGCATACTTTAAAATTTGAAAAACTAAAAAAAAAATTCCACTTAGATCCCTTTTTTAACCAATCAGACAGCTTAATTATTGTGAAGAAACATACAGATGAATATATATATATGCTTGTTTGAACTTCATACAAAGTTTTCGTAATCTTGAACTGAGAATGGAAAACCTTTTTAATTCAATGTAGTTTGTTTTGAAATAAAATCTATAATTATGGGAATATATTTCGAAGTTTTTGATGCTCTGATCACCTTTAACAAGGTTTAATTTCGATAAACTAAGAACTAGTTCTTCAAAATGAACCCCAACTACCAGTACTAATGGCTGGAGTTGATTTTTCTTTTGCTTTCTGCTTAAGTCGGGAAGCAAGTGCACCGGCAGTAGCACCAGCAGCAGCAGCATCTTCGTCGTCGTCGTCCGCGTCACCATGTCAACCCACTTCTTGGTCGGCCTAGTGCCAAATAGTGGCAGCTTCTGCCTGCCGCTGGCAGGAAATTTCAAATTTATTATCACATTTGCCATTATTTATGATTTGTGCAACATCTCGTCGTATATCAAAGTCAATGGTGTGACATAAACTATCGATGGCTATCTTTCAAGAGTGTGAAATTCACGGAAATGGCTCATCATCAGCATTAATCTTTCCCGGGCGAAATTCAATTAAACAAAACGGCGCAAAAACTATTTCAGTGAACTTTCTTTATTGAAATCGGGCAATTATTGGGACATCGAAGTCAGAACAAACATCAAAGTGCCTTCAATTGCAATGGCTGGAACGACTTCAGAGCAGAGAAATATATGGTTGCATTATACGAAACTCCTCGCACACACACACACACACACAGATGCAACTTGTGCCGGGAAAAATCTCTCACATAATCATAAAATGACTTGGGCCAAAGGAAATTCCAGCGACAGATTTATGCACTCGAGAAAGCTTTTGCGTCGTTGCATTTGGCCCTTGCTGCGAATCCTGCCACTGACTAGGACTACAGTCCTGTAGTTGGAGCTGGGGCTGGGGCTGAGTCGTGGGCCATTTCGTCGCAGAAAATGTGACGGCGGCGCAATCGCTTGGATTTAGTTGCAATTATTTTTAATGTTGTTTACTTACACTTCAATTGATGATGCCAATAACTGTTTCACAAAAACTTTTCGTCCCAAATCGAACCAAAGAATATTTTTGCTTTTAGAATTTCTGTAAATGGACGGCAAGTGTTGCTTAAGGCAAGGAAGTGGGCGTTATAGTAAGGTACGGGACAATAAAGGTAGGGTTGCATAGGATACCAGGATACTTAACAAAGACATCAAATTAAAAATTTCAAAAAGCAGAAGCTAGAAGAGGGACAAAGGGGCATTAGGAAGCAAATAAGTTGCGACTTTTTTCGAATCCTTTTCGGTACAACAAATATGAAGATTTTACCTTTTACTCATTTGCCACCTTCACTAGCTATTGGGATCAGCTATAAAGTCTCTTATACGTCTCTTATAATTCTTAGACAAATCTTTTCGGAAAAAAATCTCCATCTTTCTCTCTGTCACTTCATCAAACTAAATGCAAATTGTACAGCCAGCAAAATATTATTTGAAGTGGGTAATGATGAGCTTTCTCATAAAATGTGCGTATTCATAAATAATCTTCAGAAATTACCACACGCACCACATATTTGGCATCGTCCTCCTCCCCTTCTGACCAGACTTTTTCTTGTCAATTACCATTTTGGGCTAAAACAAGGCAGATAGACATAAGTCGATCTAGTCAACAGAAAAAAAAAACTAATCAAATGTCACAGATGAGTCCCCGTCTGCCAAAAGTCTACGTGGACTGTGTGCTCCAGGAGTATGAAACATTCATTTGACGCCTGCGACATGACACGTCAGTAAGCCACCACCACCAGGCCAGGAGTAACATCAGCCTGGCCATAAGTATTATTGTATATTGGTGTGCGTGACGTTGCACCATGAATGGAATTTGTGATGGAAGCGCGTCGAGCATAACAAGGGAACATGAAGGAATTGGAGCAACTGACGCCTGATGCTTGCATTGGAATCACATCACATCAGGGCAAAAACATGGGGGAGTAACATTTGGCCAAGGCAATTCACACGTACCGCTCATATATAGCATACAGACCCCCCCCCCTGCACCCCATCACGCCAGCACATTAGACTGATAACTGAGAGAGGCAACCACTCAGGGTGCCGAAAACAATGAAGTTCGCTTTGTATGACCATAATGAGGTGGCTAAAGTGAAAATGAAGTGGAAATGGAAAATGCTTTAAAAATGTTTCCAAATATTTTTGTAAAACTCTACAATCTAATAACCGATTTAATGACATTTTCCGAAAGGTACAATTTAAAAATTTAACTCAGTTTGGGTATAAAAAATCGTCTGCAAAATTTGTAGGGTGGGACAGATAAAGATGAAGAAAGATAAAGAAAAATAATTACGCATTATTTCAAATTACTAGATATTGAGAGCCTTTGCTAGTTTGAAATAATAAATAAACAAAAAAAGAAAAGAAAATTGGTATCCCATACTCAAAGAAAATGTGGGTTCTTGGAAAGATCCCAGGTAAATATAAAAACAAAGAAAAAACAAGTGCTTCGGTAGCCAGCTATTAGCTCTACCAAAGCTGGCTATAGAATGAGCTTCTAAGGCAACTGAAGGATGAGGGTCTTTTGAAAATCAAGGCCAGCTAAGATTTAAAAGACAATGAAACAGATTTAGTTCCTATATCAGCTACAGGATGTAGTCATCCGATTTGATTTCACAGTCGGTCCTAGTAGCACCAAAGAAGTACTCCACAGAGTAACTAGATATTGAAAGCCTTTGATAGTTTGAAATAATAAATAAACAAAAAAAAGAAAAGAAAATTGGTATCACATACTCAAAGACAATGTGGGTTCTTGGAAAGATCACAGGTAAATATAAAAACAAATAAAAAAAACAAAAGAAAAAACAAGTGCTTCAGTAGCTAGCTGTTAGCTCTACCAGAGTTGGCTACCGAATGAGCTACTAAGGCAGCTGAAGGTTGTCTAGTAAAGCCAAGGCATGCTTTTTTTAGATCTTTTGAAAATCAAAGGGCTGCTAAGATTTAAAAGACAATGAAGTTGTCAAGGACATATTCCCATGCGAAACGGTGTGGTCCATTTGATTCAACGTCCACTGATGATCATCGATACGACCGTCACACAATTCCTACAGTAGTTCTCTGAATTCTCCAGAGAATGGAGCTCTGCGTAAATTCTACGAGGTTATAAATGGACAATCTGTCTAAAGTGACCATATTGGCGCCCAGCAATGAGGCCTGTCAGAGACCGCAAGAAGATGAGAGAAATTTTAAACATGCACATTATCAAAGATCGCTTAAATGTGGAGAAGATCAGACAAAAGAATGCCAATATGATTGCCCAGGTGCCGACTGTCAACAATCACTCGTTCCCGTATTTCAACATCAAGGGTGAGGGTTCGGATGCTGTGATCGCTGTAGAGGGTGGCGATGTCAATGCCACAGTTATACAGGCTGATGTGGCTCAAACCAAGTCTTCAGAATTTGATTTAAATGGAAAGACTGTACAGTAGAGTTGAAGAATCTAGTTCATTTTAATGACTTAGTTCAGTAGTTCATTTTCTTATGAACAAAATAATTTTCTAAATCCACAGAGTAATTCAAAAGATAAAGAAAAATAATTACGCATTATTTCAAATTACTAGATGTCGAAAGCCTTTGCTAGTTTGAAATAATAAATAAACAAAAAAAAGAAAAGAAAATTGGTATCCCATACTCAAAGAAAATGTGGGTTCTTGGAAAGATCCCAGGTAAATATAAAAACAAATAAAAAACAAAAGAAGAAAAAAGTGCTTCGGTAGCCAGCTGTTAGCTCTACCAGAGCTGGCTACCGAATGAGCTTCTAAGGCAGCTGAAGGTTGCAGGTTGAAGGTATTTTGAATATCAAGGCCTGCTAAGATTTAAAAGACAATGAAACGACGACGACTCAAGGAAAATTATTGTGACAACAATGCGAGTTTTGATTTATGATAAGAATTAACCTTATCCAAGAAACGTAATCGGATAAACCGCAAAGACGCTTTTCATACTATTTTGTTCCTATGTGAGCTATATGATGTAGTCATCCGATTTGATTCCCCAGTCGGTTCTGGTAGCACCCAAAAAGTACTTATATTTAAGCTTACTTCCATGTAAAAGCAAACATTCTATATTTATTTTTATATACTTCCAAACAGAAATTTCAGAAATTCTTTTTAAATATATATCTTTAAGGGCCGATTTCTCATCTCCTTCATAGCACTATCTGATTAAGTGCTTTATGTTTATCTGACACATTGCAGCTATTATAAAGATGAGAATCGGTAAAAAGTTATAATAAAATATTTTATTTTTTATATAAAAAAATAATTTGTTGAAAATGTACCTTTTTCCCCTTTTTTAACCTTTAAACCCATGTAACCCCTTAAACCAAGAACATTTTATACTTATTTTATGTACTCTAATTTGGATTCAAGAGAGTTAATGGGAAATAATTCAGAATTCATTAAACTTCAACGAAAAATATTTTGTTGTTATTTTGGGTACGCAAATTCTTGTTTTAAGAGTAAATCGGGATTGACCTAAGACTTTTACGACCAAAATGTATGATCAAAAAGATCTTAATACAGTTCGAAATGTACTTAATAATTATATCTTGAAACGATATGGAACCAAGAATTTCAGGATTGAAAAAATCGTACTTGATATAAGAACTTTGTACTTGAATTAAAGAGATTAGATTAGATTTAAGCACAAAGTTCGTGGTTTTTTTTCTGAGTGTACTTAAATCAGGTACACTCAGAGAAAAAAGCGAGCAGATCGTGCTTGATATCAAGCAGATTTCGTGTCAGAAGTTCGGCAACACAGAATCTTCTTGGATCAAAAAAGAAAATACTGAAATCAAGCATGCATTTTGAAGCTCGATCTGCTCGGTTTTAAATTAAGTCGGCTTCACTTCAAGCATGATTTATTCTCGAATTCAAGAATAGATCTTCTTGAAAGTAAGCATTTTAAAACAAAGTTGCCAGAGAGCGAAAGAACGAAATGCTCTCGTTTTCTCGTTCGCTCTCCGCAATGCGAACGCCTCACCTCTCTTGCTACCAAACTCAAATCGAGCGCACAAGTCTTCTTGATTTCAAGCAGATTTCTTCTTAAAAATTCAAGACGAAAAAAAACTAAATTGAAGCCGATTTCAGTCTTGCCTAATCGTGCTAGATTTCTCTGGGTGTACGAAATACTTGAAAAATTGGAATCCCAGAATTCTTGTAGTAATACGAAAAGGCTAATTTTAAGTTTGGATCCTATATGAAAATGAAATAAGCCTGCATCAAGATTAAAGTGAGTACGGATTTCTAAAGAGCTATAGATGGGCTCAAAACAAGAATTGCGGTATTGATAAATTCGAACTTCTGTGTACTTGATTTGGGAAAATCATGGTTAGACCTACTTTAAAAATCGTTTAAGAATGATCTTCGTCTTAATAAATCGAATTTTTTTTTTGTGTGTACGAAACATAAAAACTTACAAACAAAAATGCACTATTTTTTAAGTCAATCAGCTGATAAGACATTGTAAGAACAAGAAACTTACTTAACTAAATTTTTATATTGTTCGTTAGTGTTATTAATCAGCTGATTGCTGGTTACAAATATTTAGCCTATAAGACTTCCTATAAAGTTCTCGTTCTTTTTGTAACAAATTTAAGACCATTTTTTTAATACCCTCTGCAAGGGTATACAGAAATATTATTATTGATATGAATTCTTAGCTAGGATTAGAACTTTTCTATCCGGCCTCGTATGGATTTTCGATTGCATTCCTCTCCAGTTTGCTCCAGCTGCCTGGTGATGATGACGAAATCATGTCAATATCCACATGCCATGGCGCAGGCACGTGTCTGAAGCGTAAATTTCTATGCCAAATGCTAATGGGACGCGGCCGCCAACTGACGCAAGCTGAGATTTCATTTTTGTTTCTCGAGTTTGATGTGAAGGGCTCCACTGGCCATTAGCACGTGCACGCATTCACAAAGATTGGTACCGATGGCGGCGGCACATAATTTGAGCAAATTACCGCCAACGCTTTGCCATATTTTTCATGGGCAATGATGCTGCCGCTGCCGGAGGTCTCTTGACTTTGCCTCTATTTATGCGACTGAGTTGGGCTGGGGCTGGGCTGGGCTGAGCAGGGCAGGGCAGGACAGGTGCGAAACAAGCAGGACAAACGTTTATCAGCCACCAGCTTCACTGGGTCTGGCCTCCTGGCGCACGAACTGCACAAATCATTTCCGAATTGCACAAGGAAAAGTTTCGTCTCGCTGTGGAGCAGCTTGATCAGGACATAAGCTGCGGCGTACATAACTTTCGCTTGTTTATGTTTGTGGGATGTGATGCAACCAAGACGACGAGGCTTGCAGCTCGCTACAAAAATTTGGATGAGGTCTGGATGGAAAGTCCTTTGGTGTTTTACTCGAAAGGAAAGGAAAAATACACACAAAAATGGCCACAAAATGAACTTGAGTTAGCGCACTCGATAGAGTATAGCATTTCCCTATAGGTTTATCGGAAACCTTAAGAATTGAAAGATATGGCCACCAGATTCATAATAAATTAAGAAACTGACTTTTGCAGCCCCAAAGGGCGCAGAAATGCTTTTCTCAATAATTAATACAGTTCATTTGGCTGATCTATTTGCATTACCTAAACCATAAAAATCTAAAAAATTTTACTAAAAGACTGCGGGCATATATATATTTATAAGTATAAACTAGATAAGACTTAGCCTAAAGAAATGTGACTTTGGGGCCTACATTTGGTCAATTCTTACATACCCCAACCCCCACCCACAGTTAAATGCATTTGTATGCCTGTCAGTGTCATCGGTTGAACGACACAAAACACAGACGACGAAATAAAACTGAAAATGTCAAATATTTTATTTTCTATTTTTCAACCAGTACAAGACCTTACGGATGTTATCTAGCTGCCATGTGTGTGTTTGTGTGTGTTTGTGAGCAATAAAATAATTCATGTACTTGGGGCCAGGCAGGACTTTTGTTAGTTGTCAACCGCCAGCCTTTTGCTCATTTCAGTCCAATTGATGAACATCTTTCGAGTGCAAAAATGAACTTCCTTTTAAAAGCTGCTGCTGCCGCCGCTGCATTCCACCTCCGCTCCTGGGTCTGGGTCAAACGAGTTGCTTGCACTCCACTCTAGAAATGAAAATCTATTCCTCTATTCCGGTGCATCATTTGCTTGTCTTTCCCTTTTTCTTGTCATTTGTCCAAACTGCATCCGCCATCTAAAGAGGGAAGGCGGAGACTTTATTGGCAGTTTTTCGAAAAGTACTTTTTGACATATCAACGTGTTTCGTATGAGTGTGCATTTGTGTGTGTGTGGGTTGCCATCTTAACATTTTCAAACTGAACATTGTGTTGGCTGTCTTGCCGACTGTCACTCAGTCAATGTTCATTTGTACAATTGTCCCTGAGCTGCTCCTCCCCTCTCCCTATTTATGCAGATTTTTAACAAGACCTTGAATATGAAGAAGAAAATATCTCTAATGTTTGTTTGTAGAAATATTTTAAAATTTTGTTAAACATTAAAAGGTTTTCTACAAAGTCAACTTGTGTCTGGATGACCACATTCAGACAACATTAAATAAACACAAGTCATATCATCTCACATAAATCCTTACAATATCGCAGGGAATAGAATGTATAGAATTTAAAACTGCACGCAATCAACTAAATGAGAAAAATCTCTGAGACGAGCCTGAAAAAGCTCAGCGGTCCCAAAATCTGATTCACAGACACACTTTTAGAATCTCAACTTTTCAAGACACTTAATTTAAACAAAATGGCAAAACAGTACCACTAATAAGAATATGCCATTGAAAATATATTCGGCCGTCTTAAAATTGAGACCTGAACGACTGTAGGAATTTTCCAAGTCTGAAGCAAACATGAACTGCGTACAGTATTAAAAATAATAATAATACATCTGAAATATGGAAAATTAGAATTAAAGTAATTTAAACTAAATTTCGTTTAATTTTGTTGAAAATATGTCTGTGCTTTGTCTTTCGTGATATGAGTTTTTGTTGGCTGCTGTTTTAGGCAAGCTTAACCACAAACTAATTTTGTTTCGTGGAGTAAAAGTTTTAACTGTTAATGCAATTTACAGACAAATTACAAATTAAAGTTCATCAAAGTGCTCACTACACAATAGTTTTTTTCAATTTTGCCCGATTTTGCCCGAATTCGAAGAATCACAACATTCTTTCAAGCAACTTTGATTTTAATAATCAAGATCTGCTTGAAGTGTGAATATCAAATGGTCGTCAAACATCAGCTGTTTTCGAATTTTATACTTTGTACCAATATACTCTTTGGATTTGTGCAAATGTATGTAACAACAATGAAGAAGCACCTTCGACCACCGCGCAATTAAAGGTAGATTGTTAGGTCTTTCTAGACATATAGTTTAATCAAAATCGATCCTCTATACATCGTTTCCCGATCAGATGAACAATAGAAAAGCTTTAGGAAAACAAAATTGAAAACAAGAACAACGCTTGTCAGTGCTTGCATTGCTTGAATTTTAGTTCAATAGTTAAAAAAACATTAAAGATATTAAAAGTCGGCCAGATCTGTTATATGTTTGCTATATGAAATTGATTCGCAAATTGAAATTGAATTGAAAAAACTTCAAATACGTGAACACACCTTCATATTCGTGTATTTACACTGCCCGCCAATTATTTAGGACACCCCTAATTACTACGCTTTTTGCCCCTCAAAGTATGCACTTTATTTTTATTTTCTTCAATTACTATTTTTTGAACGTGATAATATAAAGTCAGTTCTGGCAGCATCGATCATAATATAAATTGTGCATTCACTCAGATTGTCGGACCAGTCAAAGGTATACAAAAATAATAAGTGTTGAGACTACTAAAAAATGCATATTTTTCTTAATAATTTATATTCATAAACATAGCATACTTTGAAGGGCAAAAAAGCATGTTTTTTATTTGTGCATTAACGTAGTATATGTCTGTTAACCGAAGCATGGTGGAGACTTATTTTATTTTTAAATAAGACCTAATTTAATTGTTGAAACATATATGCAGAAGAAAGACTTAGCGACAAAGTTTTAAGTATTAACAAAAACTGATTTACCAAAAACCGAACAAACTCGGGCTCCTAATTTTGCGCCACCTGAATAGGACACTATAACAAAAATGCCATATTAGGGAATTGGAACACAAATACTGCTTAAATCCTAGGTAATTGAAGTATTTTAGATTAAAAAAAAAGTTTTGAAAGTGTGTTGAGCCACTTTTCTGCTCAAAAACTTCGCACATCCGGTTAGAAAAGGATTCATTGAAATTGCCAAAATAATTTAAAGAAATCGAGTTCCCAGCTGATTCGATGGCTTGGATAAGTTCAGGTATAGTTGAAACTATACAAGTGAGCAAACTTCAAAAATTTTGAAGAAGGTTCAGTTCGGAGTTTCAAACCTTTGGGGAATCTAAGGGTTTGATTCGCGGACCGGTTAATGGATCCTCTGAACCCATGGTTTTGGTTCCGACCTCGGTCCACTAGAAGAAAAAAATTAAAGCTTAATTTTTTCGATTTAATTATACGTTTTAATTGGTTTAAACAAAATAAAATTCATAGCAACATATTATTTAGCCGACATTAGTCATTTAGTTAGATAAAATTGATGTGATCTTGACCTTCGGACTTTAATTTCAAGTACGAGTCGAACTTGATTGTACCTATAACAGGTACGATAAGTAAAACAGCCCTCAAATTCTTCTATTAATCCGAAATGTCTTAAAGTTCGTAATTGCAATGTCAAATCAAAAGAACTAAAAGTAAACGAAAGTTCGAAAAAAAATATTCGGCCATCCCTTTTTACATTTAATAACAAAATAAAATCAATCCCGTGTGTTGTGGAAATAAACCTATTACAAGTTAAAATCAAACACACAAGATAAGAATTTCAGAATTGGAAAATCCGTACTCAAGTTAATCCTCTCGTACACAGAAAAAAGATTATTTTTTTGACTTCTTTTTGGATATTGAATGATATTTTGAGATTTAGTTTAGCTCCATTCACATCTTTATATTTTTCTCCATTGTTGAAACTGTCTTAACTTTAATCTCGGTTTAAAAAATTATATTTTCATGTTCTGTATATGGCACTCAATTTTAAAGGAGAAGTTCATCTATACACGAACTAAGTTAGCGCAATATTTTTCAGGTCTTCGTTTGGATCTTTTCCAAAAATTTTTTCAATGTATGGAAATTTTTGAATGAATTAATAACATTATTGATAGATTTATATATTTGTTCATTGCTTCCATTGCTCTTATAGACCTTCTTTACAATAAGACAAAGTGATGCTTTAAAGTTTGATTTTTAATTAGTATTCTTAGTTTATAAAACTATTAATATTAAAAATTATTGTGAACCGAACTTTTTTTTGAATAGGTGGTTGGGGTTTAGGATCGAGGGTCCAAAAATGTAAGAGGTTCGGTTAATGGTCCGGTTCAGGAAACCCAAAAAACCCGAACCGGTTTTTAGTTTTTCTGATCCATATACTTGACGTGTCAAACATCCCCAGACAATTTCGGGGATGTTCAAATCAGATGAGTATAGCTTTTATACGTTTTAACAAACCGTGATGTATGTATTGGAGCAGAAGGGTTATGAAAAGAAAGGTTAGGTCAGACAACGCATTCAGTCCCACACCATTACGAATCTAATTTTTATATGTAGTCGATAAAAATTATGAATTTACGTTCGGAGATTATGGAACTGATAGCAATAGCCATCAGTATTATCGAAATTAAATTTTTATTCGTCATGATTTTTGCCATAGGATCAAGAGAATTTACCGTTTTTCTTAATATATGTCGCCTTTCCCCATTACTAAATTGAGCGAATCTTAGTAAGACTTCTTGATGGTTCCAAATATGTGCATAAACCAAATTTCGTGCAAATATCTCAATAATCAGAGTTTATGACAAAAAAGAATCGACTTTATGATCATAGTGCATTGCTGCGACTTTTGTCTAACTCTTATTAAAAATGTTTAAATTTACTTACGTTCTACTACAAACAATGTTTGTTTTTTTCTTTGCTTCCATTTTGTCAAAGTCTGCAGATTTTGGCTTTGTTGATAGCTTTTATAGCTATTCTATCCACTGGCCGTGCCAGTATCTCAATTGTCTTCTTGTCAATCACATTGCAACTTATTCAAACAGAAAGCAATTCAAACAGTTTCCTTGCTCGTTGCAGTCATTTGTCTATCTATCAATCCTTCCAACTACCCATCCATCCATCCATCCATCCAGCTAGCAGAGCACTCAAGTGTCCAACTGTCTATTCAACTTGCCATCTAATTGCAGCAGCAACAGTCTGTGACTCAACCGGATGGCCAGCTGCTCCTCGAAACCACTTCCCTTCGAAATGTCCTTTTCACAACGATTCGTTGTCTACTGTCCTGCTTTTAGTTGTAAATTTTAGTGTTTAGTCTATTATTATTTTCACATTTTGCAGTCATTTACACTTTCGACTGTCTGTGTGTGAGTGTGTAAGGTTCTTCTTGTCGAAATGCCAGTCCATCTACTTCAGTTTTGTCTCCAGGCTGGCCATTAAGCATGAATTTCTTTCAAAATCGTTTCACTGACGAAAAGTCGCCAAGCTAGCATTTAATAAAAAAATAAATTGGCTAATTAAAGGCCTGTACTCTGTTGAGATAATAATTTGAATACTTTATATAAATAAGGAAAATTTCGAAATTTCTCAGACTGGTGTTATTAAATAATAAAACACTTTGACCTTGAGTCGTCTTAAAACAGAACTATAATTAAAAAGTTAAATAAAAATATTTAATTTCGAAAAAATATGCATATTTACCTAAAATTAACGATCAAAATGTTGGCAACTTTAAGGCTGTTTCATTTGTATAAATTTATTAAATATTTGTAAAAGTTTTTGTATCCTATTCTTTAAGTGTATTTTTGATTTAAAATTCTTGGTTTGGACTCAATTTATTCCTTACATTTGCGACGGCGCTATTTATGACACGTTTCCGTCAAAATATTCACGATTTGCTAGAACCAACATTGACACTTGCGGCAATCACTCGTGAAAATCAACAACACGAGCACTTGAAACTTCAAAGGAAATGCCTATCGCAGTCAAGGGGACATAAATTGAGCTGACAGCGAAAAATGTGGTAGCCCTGCGCTCTGGGCAAGTCTTTTCAACTCAAAGTCGTCGTCGTCGTCATCGTTGGCGCTGAAATGTATGCAGTAGAAATATTTTTGTGTGTTGCAATTGTGTGCATAAAGTCGAGACATCAATAAAATAAATAACAATAATTTTACAAAAATGGCCATAAATCCAAACGGAGAGAACGTTGTCATAACTTTCGTTTTTATGACGCCCAACTAGACACAGGGATAGGGCTTCCAGCACCTGCGGGAGGAAGCGGAGGGTTCATCAGTGTTGACAATTATATAAAGGGGACAGGAATGGCTGGAAAATACTTGGGTTGGTAATGGTAAATTTTTGTATTTGTTACCAAAATAATTTTTTTAAATTGGCTGCAAAGGGTTACGACGTATAAGGGAAGGGGGGCAGCCTACCGACGGGGATATTATAGAATAAATATATTAATATAAAACTTATCAAATTGTTAAATACTTTTTATGTACAATTTATTTATCAACTTTTGCGTTTTTCCTGACCGGCTAAATATTAATTTTGGATTTTATTTAATAACACTAGCTTTAAGAAGGTTAATGCCGTCCTAAATGATACGTGATTGAATTAAGATTGCTTTTCAAAATGATTTTTGAATCGAAATATGTAAAAAAATAAAGCCCTTTACGGACCTGCGAAGTAGCGAGAAGTTTCAGACAAGAAATTAAGGGAAGATGTAGCAGAAGTAATGATTTCTTCACCCTTTACATGTTGCCCATACGGAGCTGACAAGTAATGTTGCGCTTAACAGCACCTGAATCGAACCTATGTTAACCTATGTGGTCCTCATTTTACTTTGAACAGCTGAAGAAATATTGTTGCAATAACAGCTGATATTTAATTTAAAGCCAGTAGGTTTGTGTGGAAGTTTTAATACAGTCGTAAATTCTCGACTATATCATACACTGCTTTAAATGCGAAAAAAATTATTTATAGTCGTAGCAAAGTTTGATTATACAAAATGAATAGTCGACATTGCATTCCTATGGTGCTACTATGGTGTGTAGCTCATAAAAACAGTTTTCACAGTCATAGCTATTTTTCAAAATAGTTGTTGATCTGCCAGGCATTGGCGAAAGTTTTTTCAAAACAACAGCAACATCCAGTACACAGAAGACAAAATTGGGATCTATATACGAGTTTAAAAAAATTGATTTGATCCCGACTTTCGGGTTGAAGTTTCAAGTACGAAAAACTTGGAACAATCCCAAAATACTTGTGAATCGGAAATGATTAGTTCAAGTTCGTTTCCTACCTAAAAAAAAGTCCAAGTATTCGGGATTTTAAATCAATCCTTTCGTACTTGGTTTGAGAAATTCAGGGATCGACCTACATCTGACATTTTTTAAGATTGATTTTCATAAAATTATATGGGATTTTTTTCCTTTGTAGCGTGACCAAAATTCAATTTTCGGCGTTGTTTCTTTATAAATCTGGTCCGCATACTGCTTAATACAAAAAACAGAGGAGTAAGAATAAATTAAAATTTAATTGAGGTATTTGATAAAAAATAAAATAAAAGTTTAAATGTTTTATACGACCAACTTACAATTAGACTCAATTACAAATTTGTCAGCTGAAAACGACTATACTTAAGTTGCCCCCGTACGGAATCATTTTTCGTATGTAACCCAATCTGTTTAAAAAAACTCCATCACATTTCGGATTTTGATCCTAAATTAGTTAACAATGCCTATTTTGACCATTTTAGGCATGTTTTGTGAAGTACCTACTCTTTTGTTGGGACTTTCCATGAAATCATCGTACAGTACTGTTTCTTAGCTTAGGGCCTATTCTCGGATGACATAAATTTTATTTCCGGCACTATGCTTCATAAATAAGACAGTTGTTTCAAAAGCGATCTGATTTCAAAGCTCTACAATAGTGTTTCTATTCATATGAAGCACTACAAAGAAAATAATTTTTATCTTAACTGAGAATTTTCCAATTAAATTTTGGTCTCTAAAAGTATGCAATGCTAAATTAGGCAAGTCAACAGTAATGCATATTCTTAACAACTTCCATTGCAAACTTAGGGGGAAACACAAGATTTTATCATTTCGAATACTAAATAATATATCTTCGTTAAAAAAAATCGAAGAACTGTTTGAGAACATTTATTTTAAAGCTAAGAAATAAGTAGTACCAATTGATAATTTCAAATGCGATTATAACAAATTTTAAATAACAGCTAAATGTGGCCGTAAAACTGCCAAATACTCAACCCCATCGAGTGTGGTGTGCGGAGGCCTTTCACGTCAGTCAGCAATAAATAAATGCAAGCTGGCAGTCAGTTGGTCGTCACACGGCCAGACAGGACAAAAAATGAAGGGAGGTCCTGTGGCCCGCGGAAAATTGCAGTTGAAATTATTGCATTTAAACAGGACATTATCACACACACACACACACACACACATAGACACAGAGGTCCTGGATAGCAACAAAAATTGCAGCAACGGCTTTTTGTATTTGTTGCTGCTGCGACTCATAAATTAAGTCCTCATAACGGCAAAGTTATTGAAGTAATAAAATTTTACACTGACATTTGACAATCGATGCGTCGCCATCAGCCAGAACAGCCTGACAAAGGGGGGTGGAGGGCGGGTGGTGAGGTCAGATATAGCGAGGACATTGCCATGTCAATGGAAAAGATTGTAACGATAATCACGGTACTGAGCCAGGTCCATGGGTAGTCGAAAGTGAATGTAAGTTAATTATGAAGGGCATTGTAATGATGATGATATTAGTTGAAGAGAAAATACAAAAAAACTAAAATAATTCTTGGAATAGAAAGTAAAAAAATCGCTTAAAAATGCTAAAAAATAACTAAAATAGATTAAAGATAAGTTATTATATTTTTTAAGCAACTCTCAGAGTTATACTCCTCAGAGTTGCTATTTATATTTCTGGCATAGGTGACTTTTAGCCTTATTAGGACCCAATTGTCATTTGCATTAAAATGTTTGATATTTTTTGAGATGAACCTACATTTTGTTGTACGGTCAATTTGATTATTGTTTAAGGCCTCATTTCAGAAGGCATCAAAAATTATTAAGGCACTATGCTTCATATAATTAAGACAGCTTTTCGAAAGCATTCAGCATTCAGAGCTTTCCAAAAGTTATTCTATTCATATGAAGTATTGTAACGAAATACATTTTTATGTCATCCCGAAGGCGGCCTTAACATTGAATCATTTCGTCAAAAAAATGAAATTAATCTGTGAACATTTTCGTGCGATTATTTTTATACAATTTTTGGCAAGGATTAAATAGAAAAAAATGCAACGATGAACTCATATCATTATACGGCAAAGCACCATTATTCAGGATTGTAAAGAACTGGGACAATGAATTTTCTCGTCATCGCGGATCGAAGTATCCTGGTTTATAAGTATGTATGACTATCTTCAATAAGATTTAGCATGATCACCTCTTGGATAAAGATGTGTTTGCATTGTATCCTACACAAATTAAAAATCGGAAAAAATGAGGTTCGTGCCGATCGGTGTAAGAAAAATCTTTAAAAGATTAGAAAAATTAGATTAGATTAAATTTATAAAAGTTGTGAATAATAGCCTAATTCCATTGACACATATATGTACATATCAAAATTTGGTGATTACATGGCAAATGTAAATTCTAAAAAATAAAAATCTAAAAGTTTCAGGTAAACACATTTCGGGCTAAATATTTTCATGTAAATGTTGAATATATTCAAATGTTGAAATTTGTTAAAAAAATATTCTTATAGTAGGCCCTATAAAAATATGTTAATTTGGCCAAATATACATATATGTATGTGTTAATGGAATTAAGCTATGAGACCTCAACAGCTAACGAATCAAAATTCATTTTAGTGTTTTGGTGTTCCGAGATGAGCCAAATCCAACAAAAATTGTTTTTCGGTTATGTGTAGACTACGGATTTAGCATATTTTCAAATAGAATTTAATCCTAGTAGGCCAGGATAAACGTATTACAGGGACAGGGAAAAGCACAAAACACCTGCTCAAATCGCAAAAAGGTTATTGTAAGGCTGAGATCACATTCATCGACGCATGAGACATGATAATCTAGTAAGCTTTGATGTTTTGAATGTCAAATGACAAGCTATTCACAATAAAAATATGACAATATAAGGGCCTCCTTTTTATGCGTCGAGCAGTTTGAATCCAGCCTTAAATGTATTTGCCCTGGCCTACTATGATAAAATTCTTTCTAAAAATTTTGCAAAATCAGCTGTCTAGTCATGTGTACAGTGGCATTAAAGCAACGTAAAACAGTATATTTTGATTCGTATACAACAATTTGTTTGCCCCAAGTGTTCAATGAAATTCGCAAAATGAACAAAAGAGACGAATTTGTCTCAAAATCGGCAGTGACTTAGCATTTTTGATCGACTAAAACACCAAAGGGAAGGGCCATCCACCGTACAGTCCTGATTTGACAGCCAATAACTACGTTTCGTTTCCTTACTTTAAAAACAAATTATGTGGTCAACGATTTTCGACGCCAGAGTAAAAGGTTAAGGCATTCAAAATTAATGTTTCGGAGTTGTCTCAATCAGACTGAAGAAGAAAGTGCTTCGAAAATTGTTTCAAACGAATGCAAAAGTGGAATCAAGGAGAATATTTTGAAAACAATTAAACCAATTTCAACCATAAAAGTTCGAGTTTTTATTGTTAACTAACAGCACGTTGCTTAATGTCCCAAATCATTATAGGAATATCTTTCTGATTAAGTTTTTTAATTAGAGTTCAAGGGCGAACTTCCAGTATCTTCATAAATTGATTTTTCATTAATGGTTTTAGCGGCTTTGAGTATAAATGCAGATAACAGGTTAAAAGGTTTAAGTATATTTGGGAGATGTATCAAAAACATTTGTCCATTTTTCCCCAGAAACCCTTTAAAGATATTTGATACTTTATTTCACGTGTGTTAACTAAGCTATGTTTATATTTCTAGGTTCGATAAATATGGAGTAAGTGAAAAGTTATAAGGTTTTTAAATACTTTTGGAACAGCAGAGAACTTAGAAATGCACCAACTATTTCCAACATCAGATTCGTATCCCTTTTGATGCAAAGGTATTATAAATTATTCCTGATATGAATCAGGAAAGTAAGAAGACCTTATCGACAGATTAAATAATTTTTACAATGAACTTTTAAAACAGTTAAAAGTGATTTAAGGTGTTAAGACGAAGATGGACGACGAAGGATACGTTAAAGACCGCTTTTTCGTATTTACAAGGCTGTAAAAATTGTGTCGGATTTTGTCGATATTGGTCCGTAACATTGAGAATTTAGAACTTTGCCAACGTCTCTCTAAAACTAATATACTCCTTCTGCCAGATTTTAAAAAAACACTGCAAATTGAACTCTTTGTCCAGCAATTTTTAGTGAATGTCCACATGGAATTTCCCCCATTCTAAACTAAATAAGAAAAGAAAATAATTTTAATTTCAATTAAGCATGTGCCAAATCCTGCTCTTTTTTTGGGCCAGCCACAACGAACTTTGAAGCCGGCACTTCTCTCCCCCATCTTCACAGATTTCGGTCATGTGTCTGACCTGTCCACTTGCTGCTGCTCCAGCTCTTGGACTCTAGGACAGCTTTCAGGCAGCATGACATATCAAAAGTATATAAAATATTTTTAAAGAAATTGTGTGTGTGTGTGTGTATATTTCTAGGGGCGGTGGAGAATAACAAAAAACAAAAAGTTTTCAATTACAACATTATAAAGATCGACAAGCTGTCTGCGGCAAATATGGCCAGGACAGTGTCCGTCCACCACACACACACACACACCTGATGTGTGCCAGAAATTATTATTTATATGCTGGGCAAACGAAATTCATGTTCGACACATGTCTCCAAGGATTAAACAGGAGTGACCGCAAAATCAGCAACAGAAAGAAAAAAAAATGAAAGTTGCCAAGTTGCAAATTTGACGTCTCCTAAAGGACGTGGCAAGTGAGTAGGAGAGATCCGTTGAAGAAAGAAAAAATAAAAACCATCAGGTCAAGAACTTATTTTTTATGTCCGAGAGCTGTCAAAAGCCACTATAAACTTGTGACGTGTCAAGCGTCACAAAATGTACTCCCCAATGTCCCGCTCCGCATGTGAAACTTTTAAATTTATTTTTCTTTTTTTCCTAGCGTAAGTATGTAATTTTTTAATAACGGTAAACGGCATGCCATGAATGACATGTTGACCCAGGTGGAGTGGGAGGGGGAGGAAGAGACTGGCTTGTCAGCTTAAGTGAAAAATGTCATACAGACGCCAGATCCTAGACACAGACTGTCCTTCCCCTCGCTAGTCGGTCAGTTTGTGAACTTTTCACATCAAATTCATACGGCATGTCAACGTCATTTGCCAAACTGGATGACAGCGATGGAATCTGAGGCATTTTTGTGGCTTGAGATGAACTCCTGTCTTCATTAATAGGACTCTCTGATTCACTAAACTATAGTTACACCAAAAATTATCAACATCAAAGTGCAAAGAATAGAAAGAAAAACAAAACCCCATTTAAATACTAAGTATATAAGTTCAGACAACACACTGCTCGGGGTGGTACGTTCAGGGCCTCTGGACTCTATCTGTCTGTTGGTCAAGGCGATGCACAGTGGGACCAAAGCAAAGCATTTAAAGGTATATTCTTCTAACTTTAAAATGAATACTTATACCGGTAGCTGAGACTACAGGGTGTCTCAAAATTGTGAAAGTTCGAATTTTTGTTTCTCACTTACTTTTTTAACCGTTTTTAAATCTCTCGAGATTTGAAAAGAAATTTATTTTAATACATTACTCAAACCATTTGGATAAGCAAAAGTAATTTTGGATATGTAAACAAGATTATTATTCTGAATAGGTATTTAAGATAATGCATTAACAGTCTCAAAAATTTCCATTGTTGGTGATTTATGTAAAAAGTTTCTTCGTTTCGAAATTTTGTATTCTACAGCCTTAAAAACACCTCCATAACATAATTTCAGCTTGCAATAGTAAAGTTCCTTTTTTATTGAAATTAAAAAATATATTTTACAGTTGTTTAAGCTTTACCTTCATTTAATTCTCTATCCGACGCATTCAAAGTTTTTTGAATAAATAATTTTATACCAAATTCTCGGACTGAGACCCCTGCAGTTTTTTCGGAGTTTTTTCCTATATAGCAGGTAGGTGAAGGCGTGGTCCAATCAAGAAATAATTTTTTTTCGAAATTAACATAAGACCTCTAAAATATATGTGCAAAATTTCAATTCTGTAACTTAATTTTTTTGGTCCATTCCGACCACTGTGCGCCGTCTCGCCCAGCCGCTCCGTTCCGTTCGTCATGCCCCTTGTGGTTTGTCGCCTCTCGTCTTTGTGCTAAATAATGATGGAAAGTAAACGCCACCAAATAAACAAAAAAATAGAACGAAGGAAGCAAAACAAACTGCCAGCAAAACTTTAAGCGAATGTCCTGCATTTTAGTTTTTGATGTCCTCCGAGGATATGTGAAAGTTGAAATGTTTCAAGAATTAAACTTGCCGGGGGATAAGAAATATAAAAAAAAAAATTTGAAATAAAAGAAAAACTTTAAATAGTTCTCAAGTTTTTTGACGTTTGGTTCGTTGAAGCTGTCAATTTGCTCTCTGCTGGCCACCTCCCAAGTGAGTGAATGAGCTCGAAAGTGTTCAGTTAAGCAAGTGGAGTATATTTTTCAAAATTGTTTCAAATTTCAAATTCTTCTTAAGATTAGGCAGTAAATGGACATTCTGACAAAATAATTGCTCAAATTAAATAAAAAATGGATTTGTACTGATTTTCCCTTTTCTAGAAGGCATAAAAACTTATTTCGGCACAATCCTTCATATGAATAGATACACTTTTGTAATGCTCTGAAAGCGGAATGCTTTTGAAAAGCTGTCTTATTTATATGAAACATATATGCTATGCTCAATTTGCATAATCATTTCATGAAATGGGTCCGACGTGCATAAACACCATTTCATGAATTCGACTACACACGAAAGTTGACTATGAATTTGCCTTCAATTCATGAAATGGCGAGGCGCAGCCTACTTAACCTTGCGTTGGTGCTGCCAGATCTGAGTATCTTGTAGCAAACAGATGTTCATTTTGTGAATTGACAAAAGCAGCATAAACAAGAACGCTTTTGATTATGAAAATTAAAGAAAGCTTGAATTTCATACCATAAACGTAGTAATAGTGCCGAAATAAATTGTTATGCCATCTGGAATGAGGCCTTTACCAAAAATTGTATAATTTATTTTGCGTTTTTGATTCTGCGGGTTCTGAGATTCTCTGATGTTCAAAGAATTTTCTGTGCATTTAATCACGGCTTTTCTTTACCCTACTTTACTTTACTTAGATAAGAGAAAACTCATTCACTTGTTCTGAAAAATGGAAAGGCACTTAAAATTTTTCAGAAAATGCTGGTCAAATATGAATGGTAAAAAATTTCTTATAATTTAATATAAAATAATTCATGTTTTAGATCATACTTCTTTTTAATCTTTTAATGTGTGTTTATCTTCAATAGCTTTACAAAAATATACGTTATATTGCATTTTCATATTGAAGTAAAGAAAACTAACTAAATTTGTATGTTTCAACACGCATTTTCAAATTCGTGCATGTTCGTGCACATTCGTGCCTATTATACCTTGCCCATACTTAGCTAACCTGATAAGAAATAATATACAAATTTTATTTGTACTCTTAATAGCAAAAATCTTGACGAATAAAGCAATAATATAAGTCGGTATAAATGGAGAAGGTGATAAATTAAGTCAAAAAGTGAAATAACGATTTTTTTTTAAATTTCTTAATCAAAAAAGGAATTCACTTATATTAACTCTATCAAAGTGAGAAATACACCAATCAAATCCCAGATGATTTACAAGTCTTCGACTTATTTTGATAACTCTAATTTTTATTTTGAGTGAATAAAATAAAATCATTTTATAATTTAAATTTTTCAATCAAAAAATTAATCGTTATTTTTTTAAATTATTTTTTAAAATAATAAAATTTGTCTTATATTAGATTTCATTTTTTTTACTCCAAAAATATTGGGTTTTTGGTTAATTTAAAAATCATTAAATAACTCTAAATTGTAATTTTTTGTTTTAATGCTCAAAAAAATAATAGTTATTTCATGTGATATATTTAAAAATCCAAGAAATAATTATTATCAAGGGACTTATACGATATAAATTATAATCGTTACGATCCTTGGTCAAATGTTTTAAAGGATCTGGTATGCTGCCTAAAATATAAACACGATTGTATTGTTGTTTCGCTATAAATGTAAATCTTCTTTTACGTTTAAGTAAGTTACTCAATATTATTGGTGCGCATGATAGATATGTACATAGATGTTAACGAATGCGCGGCTTTGCATGCATACCCAATAATTAAATAGAACTCTTCCATATATTCGTGTTTGGGCAGAGTCGTGCTTATACAGTTATTGATGCGTGTATGCGAAGATATATGCTTAGTATTTACCGACCGTTCTAAAACAGTTTTGGTCAGCTCCATAGAGTGGTTCGTTAGTCCAAAATATTTAATTACATTTGCTCATATGTTCCGTATACATATTTTTCCTCTTTTATAGAACGAGCAAATAGAGCTAGGGTAAGAAATCTCGTCCACTTCATTGACTACACTGGGAAACTTGACAACACCTTCCCCTCTCGCTGTGGACACTACTTATTTCACTATTTGATCAGTTATGGTGGAAGACTACTGTGCTTTGACAGAATACTGGTTCTTTAATGGAGAAACGTGTAAACCACTTTAGGACGTAAAATCTACTTGAAAATTCTTCACAATCTCACATTTCTAAGTTTCTAGCCATTTGTTTATTTCTTTAGATTTTCTGTGCAGAATTCATGAATAGCAGGTATGCCAACAGCGGCGCACATAACAGCCGCTTGACGAAGGGAAATGCCCAAAAAATGCAAATATTTATTGAATATTTGTTATTTTCATAATTAAATTTTTTCAAAATCTAGGCAAGACTGCGAGTCGCTAATTGACTCCTGGAAGACCTTTCTTAGGGAAATGCCCATATAACAATATAAGCTAGGCTGTACCTTAGTAAAATATACCTTCTTAAACTCTTTTACTGTAAGTTCCATTTTACCAGCTGGATTCGTACGGTGAAAGGGTGTGAAAGAGTTACATCAACCTCGTTTCTTGAACCGCATTGTCCGGCGGCGCATCTGTCCATGTCTCTGTTGGGTCGCTTGATGTTGCTGCTGCTGCTGCTGTTTGCTTGTCCAATGTCCTTATTAAAGTCCTGACGGTCCTGCCTCAACTTGTGCTTGTCGTGGCTGTTGTCGTACTGTTGTTGTTGTTGTTGCTGGCCATGTCACTCCTGCTGTTGACGTTGTTGTTGTTGTTGTTGCTGTTGCCCACTTATCATCCCCGGTGACACTTTATAATTTCTTTACTTTTAGTGATGTCACTATTTATTTCATTTTTCCATCAAAACTTTTAAGTTTTACAATAAATTTTCAGAGGAAATACAAATAGAGTGTCCAGCACACACACACACACATACCCTTGCACTTGTGTGGGAGGGGTGAAGCTGGAGGATGGACTTCCATTTTGTAAGTGATGTTCATGTCACTGTCAGAAGAGTTGCCCGGGTTTTTCTTTCTTCCATTGTTATAGTTGTTGCTTTTGCCCCTCTCCATTTTCACTCAGTTTTCTGCACACAGCTTGACATTGAGTAAATCGGAGCAGCACATTATTCTTGTTGCTTTTGGTGGACTTTTTCAACAATTTTTATAAATAAATAAATAAATCAGTTTTTAACCTTTATAAATAAATTCAGTATTAAGCAAATGACCACACGTTGGTCGCCAATTTTTGCAAAAAGACAGCTGAAGCCTTTATCCAGGCTATTAACACTTCGAGAAAAACTTTTAAAGAACTTACAAATGCTATAAATAAATATATATCAGTTTCTTACAAATAAATTCGCAATTTGGCAAATATCCTCACGTTGGTCGCCAATTTAAGCATAATGCAGCTGTCACTTGAACTATTTCCCTTATAATATTTTCTGTACATACATAACTTATAAAGAATTTGCCAATTTAAAAAAATTAGTTCAACATTACACAAAGGCCCTCACGTTGGTCGCCAATTTAAGCTAAAATGCAGCTGCCGCTTTAACTTTAAAAGAACTTACAAATGTTGTAAATAAATAAATCAGTTTGGGACCTTTATAAATTTATATTTATCATTTTGCAAATGCCCTCACGTTGGTCGCCAGTTTAAAAATTATGCAGCTGTCACTTTTACTATTTCCCTAATAACTTTTCTGTGCCTAGATACTCGCCATTTACGATAAATTAATTCACTGTTAAGCAAAGGCCCTCTCGTTGGTCGCCAATTTTAGCAAAAATACCCCCGCTTATTACTTCTCTTCATTATTACTTGCATATTCTGCTCATATTCGCAACTCAAATGTTGTGCCGAAAATAAAACTATAAAATCAGTAAAAATAAATAATTATTATTTGAATATTTTTACAAATATATTTTTTTATAAAATAATAGTTGGAAGTAGCTGAAAAAAAACAGAAACAGCAAAATATACCTCTTCACCATTGAGTAATCTCGTTGGCTCATCCCGATAACTTTTAATAATTTTATCAGCGGTTGTTCCCTATAATATATATAATAATCTATTGGGAAGGGACACTTTAAACCCCCTCCCCCCCCTCCTATTTTTTATAACGATCTAATACCAAACGATTAACTAAATTTACTCACCCTGAGTTCACCCGCTTCTCATCTACGTGTCCTATGCTTGTTAAATTCTGCTGAAACTTAGCGGTCAGACCAGCCCCCATTCGCCGAAAGGTCTGATTCAGCCTGCGAACGAGGTATATTCATCATTAAGCAAATGCCCTCACGTTGGACGCAAATTGAAGCATAATGCAGCTGTCACTTTTAACATAACCCTTATAACTTTTTCTGTGCCCAGATAACTTTTACAGAACTCGCCATTTATGAACAAAAATTCACCATTAAGCAAAGGCCCTCACGTTGGTCGCCAATTTTAGCAACAATTCCGCTGCCGCTTTAACTATTGCCTGTGTAACAAAAACTCAAAAAGTAATCTTAAATATTATAAATAAATAAATCTTTATTTTAACCCTTACAAATATATGCAACATTTTGCAAATGCCCTCACGTTGGTCGCCAATTCAAGCACAATGCAGCTGCCGCCTTCATTATTCCCATTATTACTTCCTCTGTGCATCGAAAACTTTTAAAGAACTCACATTATGCGCCCCGATCCCAAAACATTTGCCTGATGCGGCTTCTCCATAGTGTGTCCGTGTCCATATGACTTTACTTTGTTTGAAGTAAGTTCCCACCAGCAAGGGCATCAAGTAAACAATTTACGACAACGCTGTTGATGACGTTGGGTTGGCGTTGACGCAGCTGTTGTGTCCAAACACTTCGCTTCGAAACTATGTTGTATTTGTGTAAATCCTGCGGCGCTTTGTGCAAAAAAAAAAGAAGCGGATTCGTTTCAACGCCCTCACCAAACGTCTGCTGGGTATCCCTGGCGGACATCGCAAAACAGCATAAAAGTCAAATGCACTTGCCTGGGCCTGAGCTGAGGGAATCATTTTTCAACACTTGATGCATTTGCCGACATAATGAAGTGGCCCTCATCCTGCTTTCCTCCTCTGCATTTAGCCACAATATCCTTTTACGCGCATTGTTTTTGCCTTTGGACTTGCTCTTGTCTGACTTTTATTTTATTTCACTTGGCAGAGTTTTGCTTTTTATACTTCCATTTTATTTCTCAAGAGTTGGCGGCAATAGATCATTGCGGTCGGCTGAACTTCTGCCAGCTGCCTGCTGGCCATTCGAAATGACAACTTTCCTTTCCTTTATTCATATATATATACATATTTTTTTTGTATTTATTTAGGTTAATCCTTTTGCTTTTTGAGCACAAATCCGCTTTTTATATTTCAAATATTTGTGCGCTGTCTTTGTGTATTTTTATGAAATTTGAAATTTGTTGAGCTTTTGTAATGCAATGTACACATAACCGGGTAAAAGGAAACTTTTAGCCATTACAATTAGTAAACGTTTCACAAAGATTTCTGGTGCCCTGACACTTATGAATAGTGCAAAGGCTATGAATGAAAACAGTTTTAGTTAGAAAAGGATGGGATAAACATGTGAAAATAGCCCATGCCTGAGCCTTTTACTTTGATGATCAATCAAGCAAAGTAAAACAATTGCAAAATGACTATTATCTTGGTTGGCCAGGTAGGAGCGAAGCTCTTTGCGAAGTAATCAAAAGCAAGGACGGTAACAGTCAAAACTTATATTATAAAGTCCACATTTAGGAGTTATTGTTAGTGTTTTAATTAATAAAGCTTCAAATAACAGTTATTAATGACTTTTATTTTATTACGCCACACTAAACAGTTTTTCAAAGCTTTGATTTTTGGAGTCCGGGTATACCAGTCATTAAAGACTTTAATTATATTACTAAGTAAATAACAGTTGTACAAAGACTTTTATTGAAAAGTCAACAAATAACAGTTACTAATTTTAAAGACTTTTTTTTTTGTTTAGAAAAAGATTATCGAAAGACTTTAATTATTTAACTCAGTAAATAAAACACATTCAGTGACTTATATTTTTAAATCACAATATAAAAGTCTTCTAATTTATCGTAGTTAATGATAAGAATGGATCATTTAAGCAAAGAGCAAACCGCTGAAGCTATAATAATGAGCTTTATTTACTGAATTTTATAATAAAAGTCTTTCGATAACTCTTTTTTCTGAGTAGTAAAATAAAAGTCTTTCATAATATTATGTTTTGAGTAATAAAATAAAAGTTTCTAGTAACTGTTATTTATTATCTTTTAAATAAAAGTCTTGAAAAATCTGTCATTACATGAGGTTAGTTATACAAGTCTTCCAATAACCGTTATTAACTGTGTAATTAACAAAAGTTTTTAATAACTATTATTAACTGAAAATTATTATAACGATAAAAAGTGACTCTTATTTTTGACTATTACAATCAGGGCTGCAAACCTAAATAATTTTTGCGGAGTTTCAAGTTTTACCAAATTTTTATAGAAAGCAATTAATTTTTTAAAAATATAAAAATATATTCAAAAATTCTGGATTTTTGTTTATTTAAACATACGAGTAATATTATCTACATATAATCTTTATTTAATATATATAATATATCTTAATATTGTAATAAAACGTTAACTTAAATATTTCAATTAAGACTAAAAATTTACCCCCTTGGAACAGAACAGACCAACTGACTATTTAAGTCTAACATATCTGATAAACACTCTTTAATCATGTTATATTATTAATATTTCAGAACAAAGAAACAATATCTAGAATGCATACTCACGACTATGCGGCCTACGTGATGGCCTCATCAATTGCCATCTGCCGTTCATTGTCTCCCATAAATCCCAACCCATTCCACCCACAATTCAACCTTGAACCAACTAACCGAAACTGTTTTCCTTTCAACTGTTTGCAATAATTTAGCTAATGTTCCATTACAATGGCGAATTTATTGTACAATACAATGCATGCAAATGCATGCAGTTTTATCAACTCTCGTTGAAAAGAATGCCAGAATATTGTGTATATTTCTCGGGCAAAAGTGGCACGTAATCAGTCGAAATAAACACTTGTGCCTCCTAAAATAGATAAAAATATCTACACTTCAATAAACATGAAAATCATTGGAGAGAGAACGAGCGAGCGAGGCGCACAAAATGTGTTGAAAATTGCACTGGCAATGCGATCATAAAGCATTCGCCATTAATGACACCAACCCGACAGATACATCCCATTGTCAATAACTTTTACGCCGCGCAGATTGCCGACGGACCCCTTGCCGCTATTCCTACGGCCCCAGCCCCTCCACAGCCACCACCACCACAAAATCAAATTCAAATTTCCCAAACGAGCAACGGCATGCAGATGCAGATGACGACGATGTCGATGCAGCAGGAACAGAGAGCACAGTGGTAAACTGATTAGAACACTTGACAAAGATTTTTATAACTTTTTTTTTAACTTAATTGATCCAATTTCTTGACTTTTCCAAATTATTTACAGCAACAGCTTTAGAAATCTACAAATGTTGCTTTGCATACTTTGAGGTGTTAAAATAAAATCAGTATTTAAATTAATTAATGGATGTGGGAAAAGTGGACTTATTAAAAAATACATCATTGATCAATGATACAGAGGGTTTGCTGAATGTACCCATTGTTTAATTTTCGAGATACAGGATGACACCAGCCTGCTGGAACAATGTTTTCCACCTTGTCTTTTTTCAGATTTGATTCTTCAGCAAAAGTGTCCTTGCTTAGACTAAGAGTGCAAATATCGGAAAAAAATTTAATCGATACAAAATCTAACATTTATATTAAACTCACAGATCGATGTCATCTATGTTAATCGAATTATTTAATAGGTGCAACAAAAGCTATAGACAATTAACCAAATTTTGTTGGATTTGAAAATGTGAAAATAAAAATGTAGAAAGTTAACTCCGCGATGTTGAAAAAAATTTAATTGAATCTTGCAAAATAGGAAACAACAAAATATTTTATTTTCCCGGACATTTTGAATTTTTTACCAAGCCCTTTCAGAACGACTACCAAAACCACTATATCTCCATGCGGGAATAAAAAGGAGTTATTGAGTGCCAAGTCAGGGCTGTACGGCGGATGACCCATCAATTCGACGTTTTGGGCGGTCAAAAAGGCGCTGGTGTAAGCAGATGTGTTAGAGCTCGCATTGTCATGGTGCACAATGATCTGTCTTCTCTTGTTCGTTTTTCGAACTTCGCCGAAGACTTCAGGCAAACAAATTGTTACTCAGAATTGACCGTCCTACGTTGCTCAAGCGGAACAGTCGCCACATGACCAGTTTTACCGAAGAAACAGGAGTCCATTTGCTTCTAAGTGCTTCTTCCTCGAACGACTTTCGTTGGATTTGGCTCGTCTTCGAAGACCCACACGGTCGTTGCTGTTTGTTTAGGGCTCATAAGCATAGATCCATGATTCGTCACCTGTGACGATCTTATAAGCATCGTTTTGAAACACCGCAATTATATTTTTTCAAAATTTCTTTGCACCGATCCACACGAGCCTTTTTTTGAGCGATTGTCAAACTGTGCGGGTCCAACGAGATCCAGGTGTTCATGCAATATCGAATGTATGCTGTTGGAAGAAACGCCCATGGATGCCTCTATCTCACGGTATGTAACCTGACGATCTTGCATTATCAGTTCACGTACGGCATCAATGTTTTCTGGCACAACGACTGTTTTTGGACGACCTTCGTCTACGAGCGAACGTCGCCCGCGATTTAATTCATTTCACAGTGCTATAGGATGGTACGTCATCGCCATACAAAGATTTAAGTTCATCGTTTCACTCTTGTCGTGATAATCCACGTCGAATGTTGTGAAAAATGATTGCACGAAAATTTTTACGAGTTAATTCCATTTTTCTGCCGAGGTAAGTTTTTGATTAATCGTTAATCGATATCAAACGTGGTCACACATGAAAGAGTTGTATGGAGCTTTTATCGATAAAAGTCCAAACTTTTTTTGTGAAAAGACCAATTGGTCCTAAAATGGCTTGAAGGGAGCTAGGCCAGAAACTTAAATAGCAACCCACGTATTAGAATGTTTTTAATAAAGAAAAAACTGTCACTTTCTGAGTCGAAAATTTTGAAGAAAAAGTTGTCTCCGTCCACTTCCCAAAAAAATAAAAATGTTCTAAATTGTTTAAAATCACGTCTCGGGAGATGGGATTATGTGCGTCCATTTTGAAATTTTGTCGATTTAAAAAATTACTTTAACTTCTTCAATATATAGTCAAATACATAGCCAAGTTTTGTTCATCAACTCCCATTCCTTCCATGATAGAAAAAATCGGAAAAAATCGCGTTAAATTGAATTGTTGCAGTGGCTTTAAACTTTAAGGAGAATTAAATTGATACTAAGGCTTCAACAAAAACTTCCAAATCCGAAACTCAATAAAAATAATTTTTATAAAAAATACACACTAAGCGAAAAACTTTGAAATTTTCAAGTCTTTTTTCAGACCACAGACGGTACTCATAAAGGAGTCTGATGAAAGATGTGGTTAAGGCAAAACAGTAGTCACTCTTACCAATTCCTTCTAGAAACTAAGCACAAATCTGTGAGTGAATAGCTCTTTGTTATATGATGCCTAAAATGGTGAATTCAATTTCATAAATAATTCACCGAGTTATTCTTTCCGCTAACAACAAAAATTCAACTAATTGTAACCACTGTGCGGCGCCTGGCAGTTACGACTGATGGCATCCGCCAAGAACGCGACGCACAAGACACTCGCACATCCGCAAATTTATCGACAAACATTTGGACAGGCCACGGGACAGACGATGGGACGACGGGGTGAAGGCGCTAGCGGATCGTCGTTGCTTCCTTTTCAATTATTAAGTGCGCGAAATGGGCGATAAAAAGAGAGCGCGAGGCGCATGTGTGAAGGAATCGTAGGACCGCATGGGCGGGGGGTAACACTCATAATTCGCTTCATAGTTGGGCGTCTTCAATCTTGTAAAATGCATCGATAAATGCATTTTATAGTGGGCCATTAATCTACCAATTGGCTGAAGGTAAATGGCCAAAATGGGAAGATAAATTGAAACAATAAATATGAAAAATGTGAAATATATGATTTGAATGATAACATATTAAAGCTTCTTAGTGCTACGTTTATTAGTCCATTTGCATTATATATTTACCCTTTATTTTTCCACCACTTTATTTACCTTTCGAAATGGATTACGAGTTGAAGCTGGAGCGCGCACCCATTTACGGTCTGCACATTTCCAGACATTTATTTACCGTAATTCACCCACACCGATGTCTAATTAAATTTACCGGCGATTAACCAACTTGCTCGGTGAAAACTCAAAACAGACGCCACACACACAGACACACACACACACATCCCCCTGCTACATACAGAGACGACAGTAATTCGTTTATAATGCGTAGGACATGTTGACAATGCCACAGGACATTCGTAATGAGACGGCGCTAACGTAGGAAGAGGGCGCGAGCTTTGCATCAAAAGCGAAGAAACTTGAAAGCAGCCCACAGACTTTGATAGACAAGATGGGTAAGAGATGGTGAGGGGTGGTCAGACAGGGGTTGGACCATCGTTGACAGTTTGGTGCCCTTCTGCCGGTTGATGTTTCAAAGGTTCGCTGCCATCCTGACACATGTAAATGTGGTTGAAGTAATGACGAAATGGGCACTAGACGTAGAAGTAACCCTGCCTGCCTGCCTGCGTCTCCCTCTACGTGCTCCACAAGCCTTTGACGTCGTCGGAGTTGGCGGCGACGTTTGCCTGTTGTTGATGTTTGCCCTCATTATTGTTGTTGTTGTTGTTGTTGTCATTGCGGTTGACATCGTTTTGTTTGCCTAAAGGACACGAGATGGCAGACACTGAGCGAGAAAATTGAGCTCATATGGTACGCAGCTCAACTGAAACGCAGCTAACGAAAATTAATGACGATCGGAAAGTTTGCAGTAAGATTTTTTAGGGAAAAATTACAGTTCTTGACATATCAAGGGCAAATCTGCTCCGGATTTCTTAAGCCTATTTTTGTACTGGGGTACAAATGTACCCCAAAAACAGTTCTAGGATTAACATGCATTGAATAACATCGAACTTTTCTTCAATTCAAATTAAAGTGCTTAATAAACTTTACCAAACTTAGTGGAATGTAATTTTCATTTCACACATGTTAAAACCTTTTTCGAAGTAAAATAACCGCTTTTTAAAATTCCCATATTATTTTCCATAAATTCTAGTATAAAAATTCTTTCCAGTGTACGCTAGTCAGGTGCTCTGTCAGCTTCTGTCCATGCTTCTGCACCCATTCCTCCTCGCTAACTTGCTTTACGCTACCAAAGTATTTGTCAACCGCGCATAAACCCTTAAATCCGGCTTCCGGGCGCCCACCCGCCCTCCACTCTCATACTCCTTTCACCTTCGGTTGCGCCTTCGCCTTGCATCGCATCGCGTTAATCCCTGATGTGTCTGTGACATTCGCACTGACAGTGACAACACTTTGATGGGTGAGACCGACAGAGTCACATAGCCCGGCGGCAGCAATGACGACAATGACATCGACAATGATGCGAAATTTGACTGCCTTGCCAGGCCGTGCCTTTGCATTTGGCCCTGGGGTTACTTTTGTGTTGTGTGTGTGTGTTGGTTTGTTGATTGTCATCGTCATGGTTGTTGGCCCGTCTCCTTTGGTTATTAGAAGCCTTTTAAGTGGCATTTCAATCATTCGAGTTAATTCTCTTAGAGTGGACTCGATTAAAAAGCTGTGATGATGTTCATTAAGTTCATTATAAGAGATGAGGTCAATCCTTTGGAGGAGGAAAGTTTTGCATAATTAATCGGCCCACTATGCAAGGCTTTTGGAACGATGAACATCTTTTGAGTTTTAAGAAAAGAATTTGAAATACCCTGACAAAAATATTAATTCAAAATCAAACAATGAAACGACTCTACGATTCCTTCACAATTCAGTTCTTAAGAGAATCCACTGATCAGCTAAATTTGTAAGTTTTCTTAACTAAGAGAGCAGCCAGATAAGTCAGTGATATTTAAATATTATGCTTAGAAATGCAACACTTCTTAGGAGAAGTCCATGCTTCTGCACCTATTCCCATTGTTCGCTAACTTGCTTTTCGGTTCCAAAGAATTTCTCAACCGCGTATAACCCTTAGCCCTTAAGCCCGGCTTCCGGATAGAAGATAGTGGATAGGTCTACTATCATCTGTTAATAGCGTCATTCAATTTGTTCCATTGAAAGCAGACAACCTAGTGATTTTTTAAGAAATTGGATGAACCAAAGAGAGTCATGATAAATACTAACGAGTGTCTGCATCAACAATTTTAGAGATTTTAAAATAAAAAAATAAAATAATTTTGCATCAACAATTTTAGAGATTTTAAAATAAAAAAATAAAATAATTTTGGAAGACGGGAGAATAAAGATGCGTTGAACAGCTATTCAAACGAGTTTCGTAACCGTGGATGAAACAAGAATCTTTTACTACACACCTGCTACCTAGGAACAGTCAAATCAGTGGTCTCCTCCGGGCATAACAGGGTAATGGCTCCATTTTTTGGGATGCAAACACATCGATTACCATGGTAATCATGAAAAGAGAAAACGATTTCCCGTAAATATAATTCAGAGCTGTTGGACCTATTCGACATAGTTGTGATGCAATAGCGACCTCATTTGGTGAAGCAAATTAAGAGCGTATATTAAAGTCGGCCCTGTTCGACTTCAATAAACCCATTACTTAGGGGGAGAAGTATTAGTAGAGAGGTATACATAGGTATGCCTATGGCAACGTGTAATTTCATTTTATTAAATATTTTCGAGCTAAAAGCAAAGAGGAAGAAAAGGAGTCCGTCTTCCACTTTTTCTGTTTTTGCCTTGCCCTGAGTCGACGGAGACAAAATGATATCGGCTCTATAGTTCTAATGGAAGTGTCTGATCTAGCTCAGACTATGACTAAATCTGGAACTGTTTTCATCCAAGCTTCATAAATGTCTTCTAGTTAATCTCACTTTTTATACACATTTTGGACTGAAAAGGTGAAGGAATGTACTGGGGCCAAATAATTATGGCTTAAGTGTGATTGGCGAAACCCCAGCAACCAAACATTTGTCTATGATGTCTTGGACAATTTTCAAATAAATATTATAGATCAATGACGACGAAATTCAATCATTACGAAGTCAGAAGTTGGTCCGCATTTACACGACGAAGATTCCTTTTTGAAGTTCATTATGAAGTTTTTATTTGCTTTCAAAACTTCATAACTGTGACATGTAGTTTTCGATAATTCTTCTTTACTTGGTTCCAATTGATCTGATGCAGGTTAGATTTGTGCTAATAGATAACTCTTGTTATCCGGCGAGTTGCTATTTCAACTTCATGATGCAAACTTTGTAATTTATTGCATATATTTGTTAAGATGTTTTAAAACCAAATCGAAGAGTGCTTCAGAAAGCAAAACATCATGGTGTAAGCCAGGGCCGGCCAAATGGAGAGGACTGAAATATGAGCATGTGTTGGTGACTGCCACAGTAGAGAGCCAACTCACTTGCAAAATCAAGTTTTTCTGTGCTCACCGATTCACACAGACATGACTTCGGCTCGCGACTGTGTGAAAAACACGAATGCGCTCGGCCCCCAGTGGCTATGAGCTGGCCGGGCCTGGTGTAGGCACGAACAGTGTCTTTCCCAGACCAAGTACGAATCCCGAAATTCCTGTCTTCATCTCATCTTTTCTTCGGGAGAGGTTGATCTTAGCTCGAAATAAGCTTTTTCCAACAACACATGGGATTAATTATGGCTTGTTTTTGCGACTACTACTCTAACCAACTCAAAATAGAAAGGCATCGTAATCTGAATGAGCGTTACGTCATTTTTGCACCCGAATAAAAAAACATTCGTATACGAAAGCAATGCCTACTGTAAATAGAGTGTTCAAGAAAGCAATTTCGAATTTGCTGTACGTTTCTTTTTGCTCTTTAGCTTGGACATTAGAAATTCGTTATCACTTTGATCTCGATGCAGCATTATTTAATTTTCAAGTAATATCCGAACTTGAAATTAGCGTTTTTAAATTTGTACAAGAAGTCTGGTATTGTTCTAAGTCTTATGTAATTGTTCGAAAATCAAGATCAACTCTGATCTAAAATTTGAATGCTAAGTTCGGGATCAAATCAATTTGAATATGCTCCCTATAAAAAGTCTCTAACTTATCAAACTCACCTCGTAAAGTTTCTTCATTAAAATCACCGACTCTTCTAATAAAGATATCCATCATCGACTCGACATTGTCTCTTTGTTTACCACCTCCGACATGACAGCCTCCGAATTTGTTAACAATTTCTTTGGCTAAACAAAAAAATAAAGAAACCAAACAACAAATTTGCTTCGACTTGGTTGTAACGGTGGCTTTCGAACAAAACGCCTACGTCGCGATGTGTGCAACGTTCGGCCGAAATGCGGGTGACAAAAGTTTTGTTGTACAAAGTGGCTTGGCACAAAACTTGTGCAAGGTGAAAGAAGGCGACACTCGTTGGAGGAAGATGCCTCAACGCGATTAGAAGTATTTGCCACTTGCAGCGTGGGATAGTTTTTGGTAGTTCGCCCAACTGAGCCGAGAGGTCTAGGACAGCGTATCTTTTTCATATCCCTTTGCCATCTCTTGACAGTCGAGCCAATAAAATTCAAATGTGTGGCGATTCTGGCTACGCGTGAACTGTCGCTTCATCTTACGAATTGTCAAAGCGAAATGAAACAAAAAACCAAACGCCAAACAATAAAACACTGTAAGAAAGACAGGCAGGACAGCAAAAATCAAGCGGCGGTTGGGGCCAGAACATTAGGCTACATGGAGTCCACACAGCACTGGGTTTTTGTTGTTTTTGTTTTGTGTTCCACATTGACATCTTGGCCACATATTTTGCTTGTCGAGCGGGACGACACAATACTGTCAACCGTAGGAATTCCCGCACATTCATTCGTCCACCCACCCCTCCCGGGCCATGTCCAATTGACCGAAATGGAGCAAAAATTCTACAAATCCCGGGACATCATTTATCAGTCGCAAGTTATTGCCAACTCGTCCAGATTTTTGCATACCAACGAAATGTGTCAATGCTTGTATCGGAATTAGGAATGCTCCCCCGTCCGGATGCCTTGTGCAATTTGTTATCCATCAGTTTTGGGTTGTTTTTTTTTATTGTAAAGTCACAAGTGTACCAACTAAATTGAAGTAGTTGACGATGTGAGAGATTAGGACTGACGGGCATGGAAGAAACAAGACAACTTGTGTAAATGCAAGAAAAATTAGAGAAAATTACAAAAAAATATATATAAATAAGTCCACAACTTTTTAAAAGACTTAACATAAGTACTCTTTAATATACTCAACAGGAAAAGACAAATATTAAATTGGGAATTATTCGATTTGAGGACACAGTGCATCACTTTACTCCTAATTGGCTAACTTAATCGTTCTTGTTGACACAGATTCTCATTTTCTATATAGAAGCTATGTGTCAGATCAAATTACAATTTACTCCGATGACAGATTGCACTATCTAGAAGATGAAAAATCGACCCTTTACGTGGGTTGCTATTTAAGTTTCTGGCCTAGGTCACTTCTAGCCATTTTAGGACCAATTGGCCTTTTCCCAAAAAAAAGTTTGGACTTTTATCGATAAAAGCTCCTTACAACTCTTTCATGTGTGACCACGTTTGATACCGATTAACGATTAATCAAAAACTTACCTCGGCAGAAAAATGGAATTAACTCGTGAACATTTTCGTGCAATAATTTTTCACAACTTTCGACGTGGATTATGACGACAAGAGTGCAACGATGAACTTAAATCTTTGTATGGCGATAAAGACCCATCCTATAGCACTGTGAAAAATTGGTTTAATGGCGACGCTCGCTCGAAGACGAAGGACGTGAAGGTCGTCCAAAAACAGTCGTTGTGCCAGAAAACATTGATACTGTGCGTGAACTGATAATGCAAGATCGTCATGTGACATACCGTGAGATAGAGGCATCCTTGGGCATTTCTTCCACCAGCATACATTCGATATTGCATGAACACCTGGGCGTAAAAAAGGGTCAAAAAATGATTCGTGTGGATTGGTGCAAAGAAATTTTGAAAAAATATAATCTCGGTGTTTCAAAAGACTTTTATAAGATCGTCACAGGTGACGAATCTTGAAACTATGCTTATGAGCCCGAAACAAAACAGCAATCGACCGGTCTTCGAAGACGAGCCAAATCCAACGAAAGTCGTTCGTGGAAGAATCACTTCGAAGCAAATGGTCGCCTGTTTTTTCGGTAAAACTGGTCAAAATGATATGTTTAAGATACTTCTTGCAACGGAATTGCATCCAGCTCTTTAAATAATTTATGTGAATTTATATGAATTTAAGGATATTTAAGTAGGCTGAGTTCACATTGATCGACGCATGAGAGTAAGCCTTTATGTTGTATTGTTTTGAATGTCAAATGACAAGCTATTCACAATGAAAACAAGACAACATTAGGTTCTACTAGATTGTCCTGTCTCATGCGTCGAACCGTGTGAACCCAGCCTAATTTCACATCTTCTATATAGCTGCTATGAGTCAGATAATCATTACATATTACTCCATTATATATAAGTTAATGGTACACATAGAAATAGCATGAAAAGCATTTTTGCGTATGTCAAATTGCTTAATTACGTTCCTTGCATAAGGTTTTTTTTTGCATAAGGTTTATTCTTATCTTAATTCAAAACTCGCGTTGTTGCCACAATAATTTTCCCTAAATCTGATTCATTGTCTTTTAAATCTAAGCAGGCCTTGATTTTCAAAGGACTTGAAAAAAGCGTAGCATGCCTTGGCTTTACTAGACAACCTTCAGTTGCCTTAGAAGCTCATTCGCTAGCCAGCTCTGGTAGAGCTAACAGCTGGCTATCGAAGCACTTGTTTTTTCTTTTGTTTTTTATTTGTTTTTATATTACCTGGGATCTTTCCAAGAACCCACATTTTCTTTGAGTATGGGATACCAATTTTCTTTTCTTTTTTTTTTTTGTTTATTTATTATTTCAAACTATCAAAGGCTTTCAATACCTAGTTACTCTGTGGAGTATTTCTTTGGTGCTACTAGGACCGACTGTGAAATCAAATCGGATGACTACATCATGTAGCTGATATAGGAACTAAATCTGTTTCATTGTCTTTTAAATCTTAGCTGGCCTTGATTTTCAAAAGACCCTCAACCTTCAGTTGCCTTAGAAGCTCATTTGATAGCCAGCTTTGGTAGAGCTAATAGCTGGCTTCCGAAGCACTTGTTTTTTCTTTTGTTTTTTATTTTGTTTTTATATTTACCTGGGATCTTTCTCTTGCGGTCTCTGACAATATTGTTAATGGCAGAGGCATTCCAGGCCTCATTCCTGGGCGCCAATATGGTCACTTCAGACAGATGGTTTATGTAATCCAGTACGGCACCGCCATTGTCCATTATAACCTCGTAGAATTTACACAGAGCTCCATTATCTGAGATCTCCTTGAACTACTGTAGGAATTGTGTGACGATCAAATGGACCACACCGTTTCGCATGGGAATATTGGCCTTGACAATTTCATTGTCTTTTAAATCTTAGCAGGCCTTGATTTTCAAAAGATTTAAAAAACCGTAGCATGCCTTGGCTTTACTAGACAACCTTCAGCTGCATTAAAAGCTTATTCGGTAGCCAGCAATGTAGAGCTAAAAGCTGGCTTCCTGGTTTTTTTCTTTTGTTCTTTCTTTTTTATTTATATTTACCTGGGATCTTTCCAAGAACCCACATTTTCTTTGAGTATGGGATACCATTTTTTTTCTTTTTTTGTTTATTTATAATTTCAAACTAGCAAAGGCTTTCTATGTCTAGCAATTTGAAATAATGCGTAATTATTTTTCTTTATCTTTTGAATTACTCTGAAAGAAAGGGCGCTTGCATGGCACTGATGTGCACATAGTTATTATTTTGGCACTGATTCTGCTAAAATAGAATATAATGCCATATGCCGCCTATGAACATCTCATTAAAGGTTTTTTTCCTTCACCTTCACCAGCTATTGGCGGCAGCTGTGAAGTTACTTGCCATTTAAAAAGCTTCTAAAACTTTGCTGTTAGGTCCCTTTTTTTTGTGCGACAATTGAAAGCACATAAGCCAAGAGATTGGCTGTAAAGCCAGATATTTATTTGTAAAATTGTCGGTACAATTATTTCAAGTTTAAGTGCGCATGCTTGCAGGTTTGAAAAACCATAGCTTGATACCTTGTGTACAAATCTCGCATGTAACAGTCGTCTGAATATCAAAAACTTCTTTATCTTCTTCTCTAAAGTGCATAGCCGGGGCTTACTAGGCGTATCGATCCCCAATCTTATTCAAATTTAAAGTACATCAACTTTTTTTAAACTTCTAGTACCATCCCTGAATTTTTAATAACGATTTTTATTAATTCCAACACAAGCGTTTTTCGGGCCATCTACCCATTCTACAAATTCCTAAATTTTTATGGCAATAGCTGGCATGTCAACACTCCCCCATAATATATATTCTGATTTTTCAGCGAAATTTTAAACATCAATTATTTTAGACTTCTAGTTGGGGTACCACTTTTGTACTAGAGGAATTTTTGCAGAATTTTTGAAGGTGATAAAATAAAATCAATTATCAGCTATGCTCCGGTTTTTACTTAGTTTTGCGAATTGCGATTTCAGGAAATTCGTACGATTTAAATTTTGTGTGCTCCGACATTCGCAATTTTTCGTTATCGATTATGTTTCATTTCCATTTCGTTCTGCAACGTTTCACATGAGAGAAACGGGGTTTGGCAAACTCATCGGCATACTCATCGGTAATCGCCACAGTCAATTCGTAAGTTTTTGTTGGCAAACGTAGTTTTGCTACTTGTGCCATTTTGGGTGTGATCAGTAAAAAATTGTTTGATAATTGAATTTAATCTGAATATAATAAGAGAGTTCGTAACAATTATCTTAAATTATCATAGAATGGGATTAAAATTGTTTTATTCGATTCCAGTCCCTTCCTCATGCCATTTTCCATTTACTTTTCATTTCACGGACTCAATTGTTACCGGTTTTAAAGCGGCGAAATTTTGCGATTTGCGAATTTCGGAGCACCAACTTACGATTTGGAGACTAAATCGCAAAATTTTTCGAGCATGGCAGTATATGTATTTATTTTTATATATTTGATTATAATAACTGGATTAGCAACGACGATTCTAAAAAGTTTACTTAGGGTATCAGCGGGTCTTATTATTTTAGACAGGTAACGAACATGTGACAAATAATAAATTATAGCTGCTAAGTGAGAGCAGCATCCAATGGTTCTAGCCATTCGCGCATTCACAGCAATAGCGACGTATTCCTGAATATCCAATTGACTGTGGAGCGTACTCAATGTAGCATTTGTAAGTTTTACTGGATATGTGCCGCGATCTTAATTTATTTTGAATTAAATTCTTTTGTGCTTTAAGAAAACGTATATTAAGGTTCCCAAGCTCATCATCATCATACCGCCTGACTAAGTTGGTACGAGACGGTAAAAAAAAAAATGTTTAGGTCCTTCTCAGTTATTTCGGGAAAGTCCATTATATCTGAAGAAGAAATAGTTTGAAACGGAACTTTAAGTCTTCCCCAGCCGTATTTTTCCACGTCCTCGTTTTTTCTCCATTAGGCATATAATCTCCTTACTAAACGTTTGCCGAATTTATTGTTGAGGAACTTGTAATCCTGCATATGGACTTTAATTTTGATAACACTTGGCTATCCATTTTTCCATACTTCTCTCTCAAAATGTAAACTACCCCACGGAACAAAAAAAAATAATATAAAAACGATAAAGAAAAATAATTACGCATTATTTCAAATTACTAGACATCGAAAAGCCTTTGCTAGTTTGAAATAATAAATAAACAAAAAAAAGAAAAGAAAATTGGTATCCCATACTCAAAGAAAATGTGGGTTCTTGGAAAGATCCCAGGTAAATATAAAAACAAATAAAAAACAAAAGAAAAAGCAAGTGCTTCGGTAGCCAGCTGTTAGCTCTACCAGAGCTGGCTACCGAATGAGCTTCTAAGGCAGCTGAAGGTTGTCTTGTAAAGCCAAGGCATGCTACGGTTTTTTTAAGTCCTTTGAGAATCAAGGCCTGCTAAGATTTAAAAGACAATGAACTAAAGTAAAAAAAAAAGTACAGAGCTAAGATCGACTCCCTTCCATTTTTTTAATTTTATATAAAATGGGTTTTACTGATTTTCTTACGAAAATTTCATTTTCGCTTTTAATTTTTCCCAAGCTAACTAACAGATAGCTCCACTTTCTGTAACCATTTGGCTGACGAAGCCAGAAAGCGAATTTATTCGATTCTGATCAAATTATATTCATGATTAACAAGTAAAAGACGCTACCATTGATAACAAAGAAATTTTTCTGACTATAACTATTTTTTGGATCGAGCGTTCCTATAGCAGCTGTATGCTAAAATCATCCGATTTTGATCAAACTTTTCAGAATTGTGTGGAAGCATATACAACTACTATATAACAAGATAAGTGAAGCTACGATTGAAAACAAAAAGTTTTTCTCGCTATAACTAGTTATTTGACCGATCATTCCTATGGCAGCTATATGCTATAGTCATCCGATCTAGATCAACTATTCCAGAATTATGTGGAAGCATATAAAACATATATATACTAAGATTAGGGACGCTTCGATGGATAACAAAAAAGTTTTTCTTACTAAAACTATTTTTTGGACCGATCGTTCCTATGGCAGCTATAAGATATTGTCACCCGATTTTGATCAAACTTTTTACAATTATGTGGAAGCATAAAAAACTAATATATACCACGATTGCTAACGCTAAGATAGAAAAAGAAAAAGTTTTCTCACTAGACCGACCGTTTCTATGGCAGCTGTATGATATAGTCATCCGATTTCTATCAAACTTTGCAGAATTATGTGAAAGAATATAAAACTAATGTATACCACGATTGTTGACGCTTCGATGCACTATAAAAAAGTTTTTCTCACTAGAACAAGTTTTAGGACCGATCGTTCCTATGGCAGCTATGCGATATAGTCATACGATTCGGCAGACTCCGAAATTAATATTTTTATAAGAAAATTAGAAAAACTCTTGCTTATAAAAATTATATTAAAACTTCGGTCGAAGTTAGCTTTCCTCTAATTTTGACAGATTAGTAAAAGTTTCCCTCTCTCATCTCTTTAAAGTCGAAAAAAAAAACAAAAAGTTATAAAAGATTTTTCATGTCATTTCAGAAAGGGACAACAGTGACAGCTACGCGACCAACTAAGGCTTATGCTAGTGTATGCAAGCATTTGAATAAAATAACACAAATTGAAGGGTTCAGGGTCATCTGTAGACGGGACACTTGAAAGCAGCGCTCTTAGACCAGTGCTGGGCAAACAATACAATCACATTTTAGCTATGTAAGCAAGGTGCTTTTACTGTCGGTGCGCTGACGTCGCTGCTGCAGCGGTTTTAGCTATTCACCCGCTGCTTTAGACTGTAACTCACATAATATTTGGAGCTTGTGCTTAAATATTTGAATTGTATCTGTACGGTTCTTTATTTTAAAGTTAAATCCATTCGTTAGTTATTGACCCATTCATAGATTTATGCAGACTCCTTTGAATAATTTTCCATGTAATGCGCTTAAAATACGTATCCAGTTTATAAGCCACCCAACTGCTGTCATAATTTGTTCCTGCACGGAGTTAAAGCTTATTGAACATATATGGGACATTTGGTCATTAATTGAGCGACAAGTTCGATGGCGGCATTAATATATCACATGACCAAAAGTCACCCAAACTCCCGGCCGGTACTGGGTCGGACCTATGCGTAATTGCGGTTGCGTGTGTGTGTGTGTATTTTTTTTTTTCGCACTGTCCACCATTATTGGCAAAAATTAATTAAATATTTTCCAAATGAATGATTCAGTACTACATGCATGCCGGTGGACAGTGGACGAGGGTGAGAGTGCGGATGTGGGTCCACAGATCAACAGAGGGCGCCACTCAAATGCAGTCCTGCATTTGAATTATGTCAAATCCATTTTGTTTTAATGAAACGTTGATTGTTTCGCAATTAATTTTCTATTGTTTGACAGTAATTATTATTATATTATAATTTATATTTGCATTGTTTTGTAAGCACAAAGCAAAAACATTTCCTGTGCCATTTTTTTTTTTTATTTGGTGAATTATGTAAATGAATGCTTATCCTAAAAACAGGTTGGACCACTATTTATATACAGCGATGGCCATCTTTTCATACATGCATGTATTTTGGCCATTTTCAAGTACGTATCCTCCCCCCCCCCACACCATAAATCACATAACATTGGCTCGTCTTCGTCAGTTAATTTAAAACATGTCAGACAACTCCGACAACTTTGGACAATTGATTGACGTTTTAAAAGTTTAGCAAAAGAGTCCAAGGCGGAGGAGGAGCCGTTGCAACAAACAGACAAGACAAGCTAAACCCCCCCCCATCCCTCTGATTCACCAAAAACTGGACAACGACCAACTGTTGGCCGCCTGACCAGAATATGCAGTGACGTTTTGGAATTGCAAAGAGGCCGAACCCAGAGAGTTCTGAAGGCCCAAAGCCAAAGTAATTTATTTATTTTCCATTTGTCTTGACGATGAGCAAACGAGCCAACTGATGGCCTCTCGGCCACGCTTCGATGAATGGCGTTGGCGTTGAGGAACTTTCCGTATGGAGACTGCCTGCACTTGGGCTGATAGGCAGAACAACTGTAACTGGTTGGACTTGAAGAATTTTTAGATTTGTTTAAAAAAAAATGTGCCAAACTTGAAGGGTTATCAAATGCCGTTGCACAATATCTCTTACTTTATATATAATTAACAGAAAAAATTTATTATAAAATTTCTCTCTACCAAAACTTTAAAAAATACGCATACGAATGATTGCAAACGAATATATATTTGCTTACACGAGCATAGAAATATTAATTTTCGACCCCGTAAACTATATATATTCTTGCTCAGGACGACGAGATGTGTTCAATTCCGTCTCTCCGTCCGTCCATCTGTCCGCCTGTCTGTTTCTACGCGAACTAGTGCCTCAGTTTTAAAGTAAAATTTTGCACGGAACTAATATGTTGGAACTGGCCGGATCGGATGACTATATCATATAGATGTCATAGAAACGATCGGTCCAAAAACTAGTTTTAGTGAGAAAATCTTTTTTGTTTTCCATTGAAGGGCCACCAATCGTGGTATATAATAGTTATATACGCTTATTCATAATTCTGGAATAAATGATCAAAATCGTATGACTATACCATATATCTATCATAGGAACGATCGTTCAAAAAAAAGAAAAACATTTTTTTCATCGTATCGTCACCAATCCTGTTATATATTAGTTTTATATGCTTTTTCATAATAATAGAAAAATGGATTAAAATCGAATGACTATATCATATAGCTGCCATAGGACCGATCGGTCCAAAATTAGATCTAGCGAGAAAAACTTTTTTAAAGTGTATCGAAGCGTCAACAAACGTGGTATACATAAGTTTTATATGCTTTTACATAACTCAACAAACTTTGATAGAAATCGGATGACTATATCTTATAGCTGCCATAGAAAAGATCGGTCCAAAAAATAGTTTTAGTAAGAAAAACTTTTTTGTATTCCATCGAAGAGTCCCCAATCTTAATTTATATATGTTTTTATATGCTTCCACATAATTCTGGAAAAATTGATCAAGATCTGATGACTATAGCATATAGCTGCCATAGGAATGATCGGTCCAAAAACTAGTTCTAGTCAGAAAAACTTTATTGTTTTCCATCGTATCGTCACCAATCATGGTATATATAAGTTTCATATGCTAACACATAGTTCTGGAAAAATTGATCAAAATCGGTTGACTGTATCATATAGCTGTCATAGAAACGATCGGTCCAAAAACTAGTTCGACTGGGAAAAAATTTTTTTTCATCGTAACGTCACCAATCTTGGTAAATATTAGTTGTATATGCTTCCACATAATTCTTGAAAAATTTTGTCAAAATCGGATGACTATATCATATAGCTGCCATAGGATCGATCGGTCAATAACTAGTTCTAATGAGAAAAACTTTTTTGTTTTCCATCGTACCGTCACTAATCTTGGTATATATTAGTTATATGCTTCCACATAATTCTGGAAAAATGGATCAAAATCGGATGACTATAGCATATAGCTGTCATAGGAACTATCGGTCAATAACTTTTTCTAGTGAGAAAAACTTTTTTGTTTTTCATCGTATCGTCACTTATTATGTTAGATATTAGTTTTATATGCTTCCACATTGTTCTAGAAAAATTTGTCAAAATCGGATGACTATATCATATAGCTGCCATAGAATCGATTGGTGTAAAAACTAGTTCTAGTGACAAAAACTTTTTTGTTTTCCATCGTAGCGCCACCAACTGTGGTATATATTAGTTCTATATGCTTTCACAGAATTAGGGAAAAATTTATCAAAATCGGATGACTATAGCAAATAGCTGTCAAAGGCACGATCGGTCAAAAAACTAGTTCTAGTGAGAAAAACTTTTTTATTTTTCATCGTAGTGTCACCAATCTTGGTATGTATTAGATTCATATGCTTCCAAATAATTCTGTAAAAATTTATCAAAATCGGATGACTATAGCATATAGTTGTCATAGGACCGATCGGTCGGAAAATGTGTTTTACTAGGAAAAGTTTTTTTTTTTTTGGTTACTCGATCAAATTTTGATTCTCAATGAATATTTGATATTTATAAATATATATATTCTACCGTTTAATATGGGGGATTTTTTGCTATCGGTTAAAAAGTTAGCTTTGCCTTCTCGTTTAAATTTAATTTTTGAAATTTAAATGTCACTTCCCATAGATTTTCTGATACATACTAATATACTTGAATTGTTGTATTAATATTTTATTTTCCAAATATGTCGGAACCGAATCCATATGCTGCCGTTTCCATACCCTCTTATGAGTCGCTGTCGGTCAAATCGGAATCCTCACATTCATCTCAGGCCGCAGTGAGAATAACTTGTGATATGGTAAAAAACTTGCAGTGCGATGCCTTGCTTGAAAGAGTCAGTGAAGAGTCTGAATCCTCCGATAGTATCAATCTAATGCCATCACTAGGAGGAGCAGGTTCAATGAATGCGAGTGGATCAAGTTTTTCGTTTGTATTTCATGAGCAGCCGCCGGCGGAGGCAGACGAAGTGGTTGAGGATGAAGTTTCAGATGTAGGAGTGGAAGAAGAAGAGGAAGGTTTCTCACCTCAATTAATGGTTATCTACCAGGAAGGGGATATTAATTGTGCTTTGCATTTTCTTATTGATTCGCTACATAATCCGTTTCAAAATTCCGCCGTGGTGACTGTACTTATTGAAGAGAGCATGCGTCAGGAGTTTGAACAACGCATCCTTACCCAAATGCATGCACTTACCGAAGAGGTGGCCGGACATCCCAACTATTTGGGAGCACTAGAAATCTTGGAAGAGTTGAATGTGCAAACAATTGTGGCAGCTATAACGCAGGGGGCTACACCCATGCTGGTATGCGATTGTACACAAGAAACTCTTGGCGGTTGTCCCACAGGCGTTGTTACTTTACACACCTTTCGCTCCACCCTGGAGGCCATAGAAATTTACCACAAGGAGGCGGAAAATGTACCCTTTGCCTCGGTCTCAATTTGGAATGAGACACTGGAGGGTGCCTACGAATTGGTGGCTGCCCTAAAATGTAAGCGTTTCTTTCTCAACTGCAACCAAGTGGACGTCTCACCCATTTTTGGTGCCTTCAAAGCTGGTGAATCGAATGCTTGTCTGGCCAATGGTTTTCACTATGAAACATTGCCCATCTATGAACAGCAGAAAATCATTGTCTTACCCGTGGGTGACTTAATTAAACAGCCAACCGAAGAAAATGAACAAGTGGAAGACCCCCTTTCATTCTTGCACTCATAAAGGGTGTGTGTGTGTGTTTGTGTTCCTTAATTCCCCATCGATTTGTGTGTTGCCAAAAATATATATTGAATAAAAAATTGTCGCGTTTATTTTTGGCATTTTATGGATATGCTAATTGACAGCTTTGATGATGCGTGCGATCTGGCATATGAGCGGCACCTGTCAGCGGTCATTAAAACATTTGGAAGTAATAATATTTTAGGGTCACCTTAATGAATCCACATTATGTAAATATGATGAGAGACAGTGGCGAAACAAGTTGCCGAGGGTATGACTAATGCGAGTCGGCAAACGGCGGGAAATTAATAAAAAGAAAGAAAGACTTCATTCAGGGCTGCAAAACGAACGAAATTATTGCTAATGAAAATTCTGGACTGGAAAAATTAGGCTTCAGATATGTTCGGAATTGGTTTTGACAAGAGATCCAGTCATGGGTAAGGTCCGGTCATCTGGTAAGGTTATAAACTGTATGTAAATACATATATATGCGTATAAATATACTGCAACTTCACTTAGTATCAAATAGATATTAAAAACTGATATGAACCTAAAAAAAAATTTTATAAAAAATGGTAAAAACTTTTTTTTCCATTTATGGCTAAAAATTTATGAAATTGATGGATGTTCTCCACCAGCAGCTTAACATGTAGCCGACCGCATTCGTGTATTTCACACGGACGCGAGCCGAAGTCATGGCGTGAGTCGGCTGTCAATTGCATCACTCACCAACACAATCACAATTTTCTATCCTCTCCGTTTAAACGGCCCTAGAGGACATGCTTCATTCAGTGTCCTCCGAGGTTGTGAGTTTGATTTCCAGAAAGGTTAAAGATAATAATAATACAAATTGAATCAGTTTCAGATTTTAAAAAACTCTAAGAACAACCATTCAACATAGAAAATAAGATAGGAATCTGATTGTTGACTTCAACATTTGATCATGCTACCATCAAAAACAAATAAGTTTTCTCTTTCCAGATGACAATAAAAATTGTATCGTTACATTACTTCATGTGAATAGAAACACTTTTGGAAAGCTCTAAAAGCTGAATGCTTTTTATTTATCTTCTTATTTATATAAAGCATAGTGTCTTAATGAATTTTTATGCCATCTGAAATGAGACCTTTAGTCGAGATTTACACGATGAAGCAAACTTTATGAAGATTTGTTAGTAGGCAAGAGATTTCAATGTAATTGTAAACTATTCGTTTATAGGTCTGAAAAAATTCCCCTAAATTTTACGCCTACTAAGAAAACTTTATGAAGTTTGCTTTATTGTGTAAATCCAGACTAAGATATATTTTCCGAACGATCGGTTCTATGGCAGCTATAGGATATAGTATCCCGACTTCAACCATATCTGTTTGAAAGCATTTAATTTTCCTTACTGCTGAGTTTAAAGGCCTGATCTCAGGTGACATTAATTTTATTATACATTAATTAATTTGCCCAAATTTTTGATGAAAATTAAGCCTAAATAGGGAATTTTTCGACACTTTTTGGGCAGATTATTTGCAAATATATCCATATCTTATGTTTTAAGTCCAGAAAAATCTAATGTAATCGTGATTTAGACAAATTTTCATCAAAATTTGGCCAAATTATTTGCCTTTGGGACCTTAGCTTAAGCTTCATATAAAAAAGACAGCTGCTCAAAAGTATTCTGTTATCAAAGCTCTACAAAAGTGTTTCTATTCATATGAAGCATTGTGACGAAAATAATTTTTATGTCATCTGAGAATAGGCCTTAAGAAAACCAAAATATTTATCTCAGTAACATACGTTGTACATGGCTATAAACCGGTTCGAAAGCGGCTTAAACTAGTTCACAAATGGTTTGAAGCATTATCTTTGGAATCACTTAACCGATCTTCATGAAATTTTCACGTGAAGTTCATATCAATCAGGAAAGAGGATCGAAGAGGAAAGGGGGTTTCTGTGAACCGGTTCGGAAGTGGTTTAAATGGGTTCAAAAGTGGTTCAGAGCAATATCTCAGGTATTATTGAAGTTATGAACTTGAAAATTGGTGTGTAGGTTAATTTTTTTGCGACCGATAGTTCGCTAGTTCAAGGTCGGATGCCAAACCGCTAAACCGGTTCAATAGTGGTTCAGAGCAATATCTTAGAAATAATTCAAGAGATGAATCTGAAATTTAGTTTCCAGGTTAGTTTTATGAATACAGGCATTTTACTAGTTTAATACCGGTTCCGAGTCCGCTCAACCGGTTCAAAAGTGATTCTGATCCATATCTTTGGAACCACTTAGTTAATCGTCATGAAATTTCACAATACATTCATGTCGATCAGAAAGAGTCATAGGATATGTTCCAAGTCCTTAAACCGGTTAGAAATCGATTTAAGCCGGTTTAAAAGTGGTTCAGAGCCTTATCTCCGAAACCACTAAATCTATCTTCTTGAAACTTCAACATTATGTTCTGTCGATCAGTAAAGAGTTAATGGCTTTGACAAAAATCTGAGAACCGTTTCAGAAGTTGTTCAAAGCCAAATCTCAGAAATTAATTAAGCTATGAACTTGAAATTTGGTGAGGAGGTTAGATTTATGCAGATAGACATTTCTGTGATTTAAGAGCTGTTCCTAATTCTGTGATCCAGCTAAAAAGGGGTGCAGAATGTTAGCTTAAAAATTTTTAAAACTATGAACCTGAAGTTTGGTGTACTGGTTAGTTTTATGAATAGTTTTTTAACCGGTTAAAATGGGATTCAGCCCCATATCTCTGGAACCACTAAACCGATCGTCATAAAATTTTTACAATACATACATGTCGATCAGGAAAAAGTCATAGGCTATGTTCCAAGTCTATGAACTGCTTTGAAAGCGGCTTAAGCTGGTTCAAAAGTAGTTTATAGCCATATCTAATCAATTATTATTTTTGCTATGAACTTGAAATTTGGTAAAGAGGTTAGTTTAAGGAAGATAGACATTGTACTAGTTCAATACCGATTTCTGATTAGTTCATGGCTGAGTTATATGGACACAGATATTTTTCTGGTGCAAGATTGGTCGCGAACCTGCTGAACCGTTTCAACAATTTTTAGAGAACCGACCGGTACCAATTTCCAATTTAAACCAAATTTTGTAAAACTGTTTGAAAGCATAAAATATTCATAATTCCTGAGTTTAGAAACGATATCATCGAAAACAGAAAAGTCGTTAAGACGTATCGGACCTAAGGCAGCTTTAAGATATAAACATCCTATCCAGGCGGTTCCAACATATTGGTTTCATGCATTCATAAAAGAAAGACTCTGTGCAAATTTCAACTATATAGCTTTAAGACTAAGAAGACAAGTTAAGGTAGAAACAGACTGACGGACGGAAAAAGCTTAATCGACTCAGCTCGTCGTTCTTCATATATAGTTTATGAAGTGCGAAATTTATATTTCTGTGCGTGACAAACTTTTGTGCAAAATTAATATACACTTTGCAAGGGTATAATGCAGGGATATATTACAATAAAGAAAACTTTTAAAAGTTTCTTAGTGGGTTGGAAATTCAAGGGACTATTAACGGAATTGTTTAATGATTTTTTTTCGCTACTTAGAAACTTCATTAAGTTTGCCTCATCATGTAACACATTTTTCACCTTTTAAACGCTTTTGCAACCCTGATTAGGAGAGACATTTATTGAAATAAAATTGCAGGGCATGTTACAAACCTTAATGAGAAAGCTTCACAAAACATTTATAAGACTTTAGTACACAAAATTTATGATCGCTCGACATCTTGAAGATCGTCCAAAAGCCGGACACTGTGTGCCCTATAAAACCTTCAGTTTATGGCATATTATAATGATGATGATGATGATAATATTACTGATGCGTGAGTGACGCCAACGTTGAAACTTTGCACTTAAGCCAGTGAGCCAAAAATAAGCCAGGCTCATCAATGTGTTCGTTCCAAATTTATTTCGCATAAATCTCTCAGAAATGACATCCCAATACGGACGCCTTCAGGTGCACTTCTAACTGCAGTCACACCCACCCACACCCACTGACACTTATGGCCATTGCCTGGCTGTATAAATTCATTATAAAATGCGGTTTGAATTATTTGTCAAAATGTCCGTTAAATGTCTGGGACCAGACCCAGTTTGGTTCAGTACGGTGACATTGATGTTGACATTGACAGACAGACCCGGGGAAATGTGCCTGGCCATGGCAAGGCTCAAACTCTCAAAATGCGATGCGACAAAATAAATGAAATTGTTAATGGTCAGTGAGTCATCAGCTGGAATAGTCCAAGTACTGGACACCACCCATTCAGACTTTATTTAAAATGTTATTTTATGGCTATATTTGTATATATACATTTTATGTTTGATGCAAGTTGTGGGAAATTAAGCATAAAATATGGAGGGATTAATTTCAGGTGGGTAAACCCACTCTTGCACTTTTGCAAGCTCTCTAGAATCCTTTTCCTGCATCTTTATGCAAAAATGTATATTTAAATAAATATTGAAGAAAGAACAGATAATCTTTAATAATATAAATCCTAAATTTCAGAGGGTCCTCCTGATCCGGAATTTCTAAAAATTTGGAAAAAGCGCTATCAATGTGTTGTTAAATTTTAACGAAACAAACTTAAGGTTTTACACTAGCGAAAAATTCTGAAACGCCTCCTTCAACAATATCTAGCTTGTTTGATGCCTAATTGATGTCCTACTACGATCAAGAACTTTTACTTTTTATAATTTACATTGTGATTTAACAATGATTTAAACAATATATTCAAAATGTTAACTAAAATGTAATATAATACGTACAGCTGAAAATGTAGTATACCGTGAGAAAAGTCACTTTTGGGCCGGTGATTAATTGGAAAACAGAGTTGGATAACAGTGATGGAAAACAATTTTAAAAAAGTGTAAGAAAATAGGGTTGGAAAACAATGCTTAAAATAGTGTTGGAAAACATTTTTGTGACCCATGTACTAATTGATAGTACTTATGTATTTAAAGCATTGGGATAATATTAATAAATTTACAAAATTCAAATAGTGTTGGAAAACAATGTTTCTAATAGTGTTGGAAAACCTTGTTTAAAATAGTGTCGCATAACAATGTTTGAAATAGTGTAGGAAAACGATGTTGGAAACAATGTTAAAAATAGTGTTGGAAAACATTTTAGTGACAAAAGTACTAATTTATAGTACTTATGTATTTGTAGCATTGGGATAATATTTATAAAATTACATAATTCAAATAGTGTTAGAAAACAATGTTTCTAATAGTGTTGGAAAACCTTGTTTAAAACAGTGTGGGAAAACAATGTTGGAAACAATGTTTAAAATAGTTTATGAAAAAATTTGTGTATTTGTAGCATTGGAATAATATTAATATAATTACAGAAACCCCGAAGGGTTCGTCTAACCCTTACCCTACTAGTTCTCCAACTGTTCCCTTAAAGCGTTGTTCGGTTTTGTTTTATATTTTATGTACATAATAAATAATTTAATAGAGTTTGAAGAAGAGTTGGCTAAAAAACTGCTGTTTTTGGCAGTCCACATTGTTGTTAGACCATGGTGGAAATATAAGTTCAAAGTATGCTTGTCATGGTAAAAAACAGTCGTAGCAAAAATTTGTTGAATTATTGAAACACCTTGCCTGTTAACATTGTACTCCCTTTTTGACCAACTTTTTTTACCATGGTAGACAATCACTTGTATATGTTTAAGAGTTCAGTACTGCAACGAACTTTGAAATCATTTTTCTTTCAGTATGATCAAACTGGTGCTTGTGGCCAGAAACCTGCAAAAAACGGCCACTTTTGCTTATTGGAACTCGGCATCCGTGTTTTAACTGGTTGATACTTTTGTATTTATCACCAAATCATTGTTTTATATGCGTACTTGAGTGTTCATCCATCTTCAAGCTACGCCTTCCCCCAACTTAGAGTACCGAACACGTTAATATCCGGAATTAGTCGAGCTTTTTTTAAATGGACCACCGAGTCTTTGACTATTTGAATGCTAAAAATTTGACTTTTAAATTAGCATTTTGACGTACAACTTTTTATAGCGTTGCACACGAACAAAATTATACCCTATGGTTCGATGCAAATGAGTTCCTTGCTTAGGTTGTGTTATTCCAGTCTTTTCGGGCGGGAAGAGTGTCGCGTCACAAGGGCATAAGATGGATACATTTTTGTTCATCAATAAAATATTTTGTATCATTCAAAGCAAAATCTGTGTTAATTTTTTCAACAATTTACGGCGGTGCAGCCCTATAATTACAAAATTAAAATAGTGTTAAAAAAAAATGTTTAAAATGGTGTTGGAAAACATTTTTGTAAAACATTGTTGGAAAACACTGTTGGAACACATTGTTGGATAACATTGTTGGAAAACATTCTTGGAAAATATTGTTGGAAAATAGTGTTGGAAACAGTGTTGGAAAACATTGTTAGGAAACAGTGTTAGAAACAGTGTTAGGAAACAGTATTGGAAAACATTGTTGGAAAACATTGTTGGAAAACATTGTTGGAAAACATTGTTGGAAAACATTGTTGGAAAACATTGTTGGAAAACATTGTTGGAAAACATTTTTGGAAAACATTGTTGGAAAACATTGTTAGAAAACATTGTAGGAAACAGTGTTGGAAAACATTGTTGGAGAACATTTTTGGAAAACATTTTTGGAAAACATTGTTGGAAAACATTCTAGGAAACAGTGTTGGGAAACAGTATGGGTAAATTGTGTTGGAAAATTATGCTTGAAAACAGTTTTAAAATAAAGTGTTTGAAACCACCCGAAAGGTTAAGTGGCGAAGAAGACCACTTGGATTGCTTGGAGTGTAGGGGAGAGTGGGGATAGGTGAACCACTTTTTTTTATTAACATTATTATGTCTGAACAATTCGACGTAAGGGTCTGCTGTATATAGAAATCTAAAAGAGCCCACATTCCTTGGAATATTAAGTATTATGCAAAAATACTATCTTTTGTTTTGTAAAGTTTATTTGCTTTCCAAATTTTTGTCTCAAATGGTTCAGGTATCCCCACCCGTGGGGATAGTTGAACCACCTATCAGGATAACACAAAAACTACAATTGTATAAAAAAAGTGTAATTTATTTCTTTGTGCATGCCTTCTTTCTGTTCGAATATAAACATTGCACCTTTACAGCATGAAATCAAACATTACAATATTGCTATTTATTCTTATTTTTGTTTTTATTCTTTCTTTTTCGAAGGTTTTCTTGAGTTTTCTGATTGTGTTTTTCCGCGATCAATTTTTCTGCGGTGAGTCTGTAGCAATGATACTCCTTCCTCGTTTTCTTCCCCGAGTCGTCTGTTTTCGTGGTTTAGCCTTTTTTTACTTCCCCACAAGTACTGGTTCATGTATCCCCACAAGTCATTAGCCAATTAGAAGTGATTTGAAGAAAACATGAAATATTTAAACTGCGTGAGCTATCCGTGGAAATATCATAATTTGCGTCTACTTACGATAAAATACAATTTTATGAAGTTCAATGCCACTGGCGAAGCACGATAAAATTTTTTCCAAGAAAACGTTAGGTCACAATTGAAGATGCAAACGGCGAATACAAACTTCGATTAGCGATAAAAACGACAACAATCGTTTGACGCGACTGTATGTTGTGAGGTTAGGATATCGACTAGCCTAACCAACCCAAATATAGATGGCGCACAAAATCATGAAGTAAATATTTGTAGTGGTTCATCTATCCCCGTGGTTCACCTATCCCCCTTTTACAAATCTCAGCCCGAAATTAAAGATGTTTCACATCAAAAAAGTGTACGGCCAGACTTAATTTAAATACGCTGAAAACTAAATTTCGTAGCTCAACAGCTCTTCTGTTCTCTCTTTTGAAGCACCCTGGCTTAGCGATATATTACCTCACAATTGTTAATAAACCACACAAAAAAAAACGAATTTTATATTTTATCTTTAAAAAGAAACTTAATTTTATTCCCCGAAAAAAATATTAATTTCTTCCAGAAGTAAAGCACACTAACTTGCTCAGGGGGATAGAAAAAAGTCATTCTTATCTTCCTTCAATTTAGCTGGTACAGTTGTTACCATGAGAGAAGTCGGATAAAGTCCGATCCTTAAATCCAAAATCTTTTGCACATTTTGCTTATATTTATAAGAAAGTGATATAGCCACTCAAGTCCTTTCATTCATTCTCACATACCAGCAAGAGCGAGATGCGAAGGAGGAGTACGAGTTAGCTGTCAGTTTCAATCGTGTCTGCAGAACTTGTCACTCATTCAATAGTTTGAAAATTGCAAATGTCACTTACAACCCAAGAAGAGCTTCCATATGTGTGTGTGTGTGTGTGTGTTTGAACATTCTAGCCAAGGATGCGGACTGAGACAATGTTGCTGGAGACGTCGTCATCGTCGTCGACGAGTAAGAATACCAGAGGATGACGCGGCAAGCAGACGCTGTGAATTAAAACAAGGCCAGGGAATAAAATAATAAAAGGACAAAAGACAAAAGCATAAGAAAACTTGAGCTCTCAGTGTGTGTGTATTTGTGTGTGTGTGAGGTTGACCCACAAACTGGGTAGTACGGGCCGGAGGTGGTTTAGCAAGTGCAATATGTTTGTACGTAGAAAGAGAGAGGCAAACATGTACGCATCAAAATCAGACTTGTAATCCAAGTGCAAGTTGCGAATCCAAAAATCCATCCATCGGCTGCAGCCAGTAAGGACATCCTTCCTTCTGCAAGCAAAACTTGAGCAAAAGGATGGAAGTGAAATGCGCTCGCTCGGCTGATGTCACGTAGAAATAGACAGACAGACATAGAGACATGCAAGTGACAGACAGATGGAGAGACACTGTGACACGACACATTGACTGACAGCTGCAGGGTCGACTGGGCGTGGCTGGCAAGGATAGTGCCTGGGTAGGAGGTATCTATGTGTGTGTGCGAGTGCAAACAAACTAAAAGACAAAAGCAAAGCAAATGATAGACATAAGACGATTGCTGAGCAGCAACAGAAGGATGAGTAAAGACTCTGGACTTGACTGCGGTCGAAGATGTGGGAGTTGGTCAGTGGCGCAGTTTTCCGACACATCAAAGACTTTTGAATTTTCCCCAGGCTATGCCCTAAAAACTATGCTATCGAAGGCAAATTAAAAGAGTTGGCTAATATATACGAGGTGTGTTCAAAAAGTTACAGGAATTTGCATTGGTGCTTGCTCTTCCATATGCTTTGTTTGCTTACCCCTGCTCTAATGTCCCAACTTCCCTTCGAATAAAGTGTAAGCATTAAAAAATTAATTCTTACAACAAATTGTGGGTGAATATTTTTTGAGGAAAAACAGGAAACAGAATCACTGGCACTCATTAACCACCCCTTAAAAAAAAAAAACTCTCCGCTTTCGCAGGTCAAGTGCCTTGTTGGTCCTTTTGATGGAACATTAGACTATGTCAAAATATGAAACGCGTTGGTGGTAGGAGAACGGACAACGCATCATGCAAAAAGTGTTTTTAATTTCATTTCTTTTTTTTCCACATTTTTTGATAAAGTTGAAAATCATAAAACACAACAAGAGTACAGGGAAAGGGCGTCTGCAATGACTACAACGACAACGACGACGACAACGACAACGGCGATGAGGGCAGTGAAAAATAAATAAGAGTAATTAAATTTTGTAACAAACATGACGAGATAATGGACCGAAGCCATTAACAGAGCCCTGAGACGGCACCCGGACTGGACAGTGACAGTGTCAGTCAGCTTCAAAAGATGACGAGAAACGAAAAAATAAAAAAACATCAGCAGTTGCTCCTTTAATATCCTAAACATTTTTCAACAAAAAAAAAATTAAGAAAATCCTTTGGCACACACTATTCCCAAAGGCAAATTTTTCTTGATTTTTTCTTCAAAAATTATTGCTTTATTTATGGGACCCACAAGCGGCAAAGCGGGTCAAGTTGAAGGACAAGACATGACGACACGAAACGTCCGCTGTTTGTAAGGAATCATGATAAATGCTGAGACATCAATAAAAGTGTAACCCCTCAAACCAGGAATCGGCAGCCAAGACAAATCATAAAGGAAGGTTTAAAATTGTATGAAAAACACCTAGAAAGATAGAATATTTCTTCTTTCCGCAATGTGATAGAAGATCTTAAATGTGATTTAATGTAATTTATCTGGAAGCATTAGACGCAATTAAACCTCTTTCGGGAACCTTAATATAACACATAAACCTAACTTTCTAACTGAAAAAGGGATCGGTTTTAAAAAATATTGAAATATTTCTCATAATAATAGGAAATTATGTATATGAATATTATGAATATTATGAATATTATGAATATTATGAATATTATGAATATTATGAATATTATGAATATTATGAATATTATGAATATTATGAATATTATGAATATTATGAATATTATGAATATTATGAATATTATGAATATTATGAATATTATGAATATTATGAATATTATGAATATTATGAATATTATGAATATTATGAATATTATGAATATTATGAATATTATGAATATTATGAATATTATGAATATTATGAATATTATGAATATTATGAATATTATGAATATTATGAATATTATGAATATTATGAATATTATGAATATTATGAATATTATGAATATTATGAATATTATGAATATTATGAATATTATGAATATTATGAATATTATGAATATTATGAATATTATGAATTATTATGAATTTATGAATATTATGAATATTATGAATATTATGAATATGAATATTATGAATATTATGAATATTAAATAAAGTATGCCACGGAAAACTCAAGGTTTTTTTACTTAAATATAAATTGGAAAGAAGGTAGAAACGTTTCCCTGATGTGGAATTCAACTATTTGTCCTACACTTCAAAAAAAAAGGAGTATAGTGTCAAAACCAAACAGTGTTAAAATTCGTCAGAGCTGCAAAAATCTCAACCCAATAATATATTCCAGGTATGCAAATCGACCGAAAATAAGGACAGGTTCGGTTCAGTAGTTCACAGAGTTGCCAAACCATCTGTACGGTTTACAAAATGGTTTTTAGAGCTAACCGAACAGCGGTTTCGGTTCGGTTTAATGGTTCACGCTTATTATGATATTAAACCAGTTCCAAATATTCCAAAATTAAATGTACTACTACTTTTATATAAGATAACAAATTTTAATTTTCAAAATTAAATTCGTAATAAGAGATTATTTTTAATACCTCAAAAATCTATATTTATTTGTATTTATTCCGGGGTTTCCCAGAAATCTCAAGTGGTTTTCGTATAAATGTTTGCACTTCAAACTAAAACTGTTTGACCTTATATGGAAGATGAAAGAAATTTGTTCGGTTACTTGATCAGATGAAGAAAGTAGATTTGGTAAGTACGGTTTTCTTCTCATTGCTCTAGTAAGCGAACCAATTCTTTTCACATTTAAAGCCATTCAAGTTTGTTGCGAAATGCAGTATTTTATACGAAAATCACTAAAAATTTCCAGGACATACATGATTAATCATATTTCGATATTCAGCCTCTTGCTAAAAGTTCCATCTCTTTAAAGAAGATGTCTGGCTATCTTCGGAGACGAAAAAGCACGTAGAAGAACAATTTTACGGAACACATGTCTGGAATATCGAATCAGATACTGTCCCGCCTTCGATGCAACCCGTCACCTTTTTTTGAAAAATATTATGTCGGTTACATAATTATTCCATTCAGCCCTATACGGACCTGCGAAGTAACTCGAAGTTCAATACAACAATACAAAAATTGTATAAAAAGTTGCAGAAGTAATGATTACTTCAGCCTTTACTTTGTGCCCATACGGAGCTAAGAAGTACTGCTGCGTTTAACAGCACATGAATGGAACCTATGTTGATGTCTGTGAAAATCTATTCACTTCGATCCGCTGAAGAAACATTGTTGCAGCAACAACTAACCTATCCAAAATTCCTATAATACCATTTCCGTAGAAGAAGTGCTAGTGTCACTGAAACCACTTAAGCTATACGATCTATTTCGTTAAGTTTATTTGCCTGATCAAATTTTCTAAATTATCAAATGTTTATTTTTACCTGAAGTTAGGCGCTTTATGTCAACAAACATATCGATGAATTACACCGATCCGATTCCTTGGACGGTTTTCGGTTTGATTCTGCGTTTTTAGAGAGCTACTGGTTCGGTTAACGTATATTAGGTTTTGGACCAGAGCATATAGCTATCGTTTTTTAAGTGTTTTTGAGCCCTGAATTCAAATCAATAGTCTTCTTTTATTGGATCTTCTTGTTCAGAAGATATGTAAATTAATTATTTATGTTAACACTAACATTTAATGTTAATATTAACATTTTGTGATTTAATAAAAAAAATTTAATTCATAATTTTCCTGAGTAACAGGTAAATCGAAGTCGAGCAGGGTCGACTTCAACCTATGCTCCCAATTTTTTGTTTATATATTCTTAAATAAAAATAATTTAATTTTTAGTTTAACCTTGATTTTTAAATTTTTTAACAGCTCCCAAATATTACGAAAACTTATTTTTTCCAACATAAAAAAATTGCTTTTGGTTAAGATTAAAACAGACAATGTTTATGGTATTATAATTGTCAGTTTAAGGAATTTCAATCAAAACAAGCTTCTTAAAAATTATTTTCAATTAGGGTTTTATATTGATTTTTTTTCTCAGTCTATATATAGATGTGGTCACCACTCTTATATTAAACATCTTGGTACTTGTAAGTAGATTTTGTTTTTAAAACTGCAGTTAGTACAAATGTATGCTTTATATTCACTCACAAAATTCGGCTCGCCTTTTAAACCACCTACCACATCCATTCCATCTGCACTTTAGCAATTCGGTATTTATGGTTTTAGAATGCCAATTTTTATCTATGTGCCATAAAACATGCAGATGACAAACCTGTGAGGGAGACAAATAAAATAAATTGAAATTAGCTTCCTTTGTTGCGCGCTGACAATTTGAATAAAATTAATATAAATTTTCGCCCATTTTTAATTAATAAATGTCAAATATTTCGCGTATGGGTATTTATTTGTAAATTTATTCGTCTGATTTGTAATTTTTTTTTTCCACTGGGGAAAATTGATTTTGTTTCTGTTTTTGTTTTTTTGGTTGGGCGATAACAAATTTAACGGTAAGGCAGTAGCCGACTGGCGCCAGCATATAAAAATGTACACAAAAAAAAAATGTTCACGGAAACATATCGAGTCGAAAACTCTCGCAACGGAAACGGAAGTCAATATTAGTAGGCAAAAATTGCAATGAATTCAACGAATTGCCAAACAATTCACATTAAGCAAAACGCATGAGGAACAATTTTTGTGAAACAACATGCAATTATTAATGGTCAAATGTATGAGCTAAAAACAAAAAAAAAAACATTATTTAGAAATATCAGGAAATCAATTGGAAAATTTATGACCCCGAAATGGCAAAAAGAGTTTAACAATTGTGGTGGAGTGTTTGATTAGGAGAATGATAATGAATAAATTCCCAGTTCTTCGGTGCTGCATCAATGATTTCACTGACGACTCGTCGTGAAGCTCCTTCAACAGTCCAACTACCTTTCATTTATTTGATAATCTGTTCCTAGCGATTTCATTAGAGAAAAGGGGTTAGCAATTTCCATAGGATGAAAACTGATTCCTTTTTTAAATTTAATTTTTCCATATTTCGGGATTATGAATGGCACTTCTCTTCATTAACTTTAGCTAGCGAATTTTCTAACGAACAGTAGTATGGGATATCACCAGTGTTTTATAGAAAGTTTTTTAGAAAGGGGATTTAAATATCATAAAGTAAGCATCATTAATCTACTATATATTCCCCTATTCGCTCTATCTATAGCAATTAAAATAAAATTATATCCCACAACTAATCGTTCCCTTCAGGCTTAGTAGCTCTCTCTTTCTCTCTCTATTTTTTTACACACCCCTTGGCGGGTGTATCTATTTAGTTTAGACCAAAACCACTAGGCGTATTATTTGTTAATCGCTAAATTTATGATCAAATGTGACAGTAAAATTAAAATATCAGCAGCAGATACAAATATGCAAAATACACACTCACACTAACACACGCACATACAAGTGCTTAGTGCATTTTGGATTTGCTAAAATTAGCATTAAAATATTATAAATATTTAGGCAAAATATTACCATTTTCTTTTTTTTTGTGTTGCATTTCGATGGCCTCATTTTTGGCTTACAACACACAAAGAGCATAAAATTGTTGCAATAACAACAATTAAAAACATTCAAAACCACGAAAATATTTTGGTCATTGGGAAAAAATCATCTAACGAGTTGAGGGACATGCATGGGGCATCAAGTGCAGTGCAACAACAACAACAGCAACAACAACCACCAAACGAAACAAAACGATAATGCCTGCTAACGATGACCATTTACATATATCAAGAGTAATTATAATAAAATGCCGAAAATAAAATTTAAATTAATATAGAAAGCCGATTATAAAATGGTGTTTAAACACACACACACACACAATTGAAACAGCAACAACAACTGTCAAAAATGGCAAATCCCATAAATCAACAATAAAAATTTGTGCATAAAACAGCAAAGAATACAAAAAAAAAAATAAACAACTGAATTAAAAAACAAGCAGCCACACTTTTATGGAGCGGAATCAAATCCTCAATATGTTTTCGAAATCCCCTGCAAATTTGTTCCGAATTTTCTAGAAATATTCAAAGCGCTCTGTTGAGCCCAAGGTTTATCTACGAACATTGGCTTATACACTTAGAAAAAAAACGAATTTAGACGGTATTGTTTGGTTTTTTTCTTGAAATATGAAAATTAAAAAATCTTTTTTATTTTTAAATAAACCTTATATAAATAACAAAATAGAAAGCGTATAAAATGTGGGTTTTCTGAAAAGTTTGGGGCTCTAAAAAAATTTTCCTTATTAGAATAATTTAAAAAAAATTTTGAAGTCTGGCTTCTTAGTTTTTTGACCACCATATTCATAAAGTCTAATGACCGTTTTCTTATGATCCTGTTTTTTAAATACAGGTGCTTTTTGAAAAATATATGTTGCCTACTTTTAGGGCGCGTCAATGCTAGTGCCTACAACGACCCGCGTATGATTTTTAACGCGACTAAATAATAAACAAGTCGAGAAATATTCGGTGTCTAAGTTAAAGCTAATTATAAAGGCGAATGACAACAATTTTAAGAAACAAATTTGGTTACTATGGAAAAATGTCGTTTTAATATAAGCCAAAAAAATGCCTTTGACGAGACAAAGCTACTCAAAACCACAAAAATTAGTCAACTGACAAAAATTTGACCATAAAACAGGCAACATGATCTAGTCATAAAACAGGGTCCATTTTCCTTTTTGAGCATTTAAAGGCAGTTTTGTGGGCAACATATACCGTTTTGCTCTTCAAAAATGCATTTTCAAGTATTATTAAATATTTATTTATTTAGAATCACTTATGGCAGCATTATACATAATCCAGAGTATGCATTCACTCAGATTGTCGGACTAGTTAAAGGTATATAAAAATAATTTGTGTTAAGGCAATAAAAAACTAATATTTTCCAAAATTATAAAACATAGCATATTTGAAAGAGCAAGAATCATGTAACATACGTTTATTTTTATATAGAGATATATTCTTTAGCTTTAAAATAAATTATCCCAGGCAATTCTGCGATTTTTTTCAACGAATATATACCATTTTGAATACAAGTATTCGAACCGACTATATGTTCCCTTGCCGACAAGTATACTATAGGTGTCGTTGCGAATTTTCATTTCAATTTAACTAAAATTACTGGTCGATGTTCTATTTTTAGCTTAACATACTTTTAGACAGCTAAATTAAGTCAGACATTAAGTAAATTCTTAGACATGTATACTAAATGGTATATTTTCGTTAAAAAAAATACCAAAATTTTCTGGAATAAATTATTTTAAAACTAAGGTATAGTAATTTACGATAAAATCAAAGAGATTCAAAACTGACTTATTGGTTGCCCACAAAACATGCCTTAAGTTCGTCAAAATAGGCACTTTTACCAAACATTTTCTACGTTTATGCACAAATAAAAAAATCATGCTCTTGACCCTTTAAAGTATGCTATGTTTATGAATATAAATAATTTAGGAAAATATAAATTTTTTAGTAGCCTTAACACATATTATTTTTGTATACCTTGGACTGGTCCGACAATCTGAGCGAAAGCACAATGTGGATGCTGCCATAACTGACTTTAAATTATCTCGTTAAAAAAATAATAATTGAAGAAAATAAAGTTTGCATGCTTTTAAGAGCAAAAAGCAAGATTTTTTATAAGCATAAACTAGTATTAGGGTCAAATAACAAAAGTTTCAGACGTGATGAAGCATTTTGGTAAACAGATTCGTGTTAAGTACTTGAAAATCTTTTAGGATAACCACCACCCTATGAATAAACTGGAAAAAGTTGAATTTTGTAGTTTCGTGTAATTGTCCCCAAAAATTGAAAGTGTCATTCCAGCCTTGGGATATTTTTAAAAAATTTTAAACTCAAAAAAATTAGACTAAAAAAATATGCCAATGAGTCCTAAGCTCTATCTTGGGAAATTTGAAATTTAGCCAAAAGGCAAGCGTCGTTTTGTCATTATTTCTCAAAAGAAATGCTTAGCTACTTTTTGCACCGAACTCTTTGGACACCTTTAACCGTTATGTAAGCCAGAAAGAATGTATATGTCAGAATTAATGGCTGACCAGAAAAGACACCTATAGATACTTTTTGCGGTGGTCCGATGCGCGGTTTCGAACTTAAATTTGCCAATGCGAAAGGTATTGAGTAAAGATTTTGGTTCGAACCACGGTTCTTCACAAGTTTTGGCAAATTTAAATAGAAATACAATTACCTTGATAAAAATATTTATACAAATATTCAGAACCTAGGTTCGGCTCAAGTTTTGGCAAATTTAAATAGAAATAATAACAATTAACTTGTTAAAAATATAATAACAAATATTCCGAATTTTTGTCTTATTGTTTACTTGAACGTAAGATTGCATTTATTTTGAATTAAAATTTATAAGTAAACTCTGGTGCCATGCAAAAATAACCGTTATATTTAAATTTTCCATTTCATTTCAAATCACCAATTGTTACTCTTCCCTTTCTGAGTACTCGTGAGCTAAAAAAATTGGGTGCGGCTATAGATATGCACCAGAATTTGGTATGTCTTCGAGTACATATTTGTTGGTATATTCTTGCTCTTTGAAGAATATCAACTGAACACGATCAGGTTTAACCATTTTTATATAATAGGTTCGGTTCACAATAAAAGAAAAGTAAAAATTCTGCACCGGCCTCAAACGTGATAGGCAGCACTTACACAGATTTATTGATTATATCGTATTTTGGCAGGTACATATTTGTTCATTCATATTTGTTTTTTCGAAGATAGTGGTAATATTTCTTTTTTTAATTCACAAATACCCTTTTGTCTGGGATTCTCTTGATACGCAAGGATCGGCAAAATTAGTTTTGGAGGTTTCGGTTTGGTTTAGTGGTTCACTCTAAATATTTTTTTACCTTTCTACTTTTTAATAAGAAATTTTTGGCTTTTTAACTTTTAATTTAAACCATTTTAAATTTACTCAAGTATCCCTGTCACATACCCCAGGGTTAAAGACAAGAAAACAAACAAGAAAAGCCATCAGCTGTTGAAAGACACAAAAGAGGGAGATGGAGTGAGTGAGGGGACGCTAGTGCGAGGAGTCTCCAATGCAAGATGACAGCTCATTCGTCAAATCACACAAAGAAAAATTTGAACTCTTCATCAGCTTTTTGGGTCGTTCTCCATAGCTGGCGTCGCCACCGCCTCCGCCTTTGTCTCTGTGTGTCCGTTTGGCCGTTGGGCAACTTGATGTTGACGTTTCAATATTGATGCAATGTGCTTGGACCGACTGCTGTCCTGTGTGTCTCCCCTCTCTCTCTCTCTTTCCCTATTTATATAGATAATATATATATGTATGGATAACATATTTCATCGGCCATGTCCGTTGCCAATTCTTTGACTGACATGAAAAATAACAAAACAACAAAAGCGGACCACTGCCAAAAAGAATGACGATGACGTTCTCTAGGAACGAAGCAACGGAACGAAGCATCGTAATCCATCGTCGAACATCTTGGCATGTCCTTGGACTCGCGCGCACATTGCATTCATTCTGGGCAATCTCTTCTGGTGCAGCTGTCGTTCTTAACGATGGATGGATGTTCAAAGTATGTGAAGCTTGAGCTGCCATTTCACATATGGATGGGTGTTCCCTGATGTACATATGTATATGTATTTATGTAGTATCTCCAGCATTTGATAGTAGGCAGAGGCCAGGAGCAGTTTCACATAGTAAATAGATACTCAATCAAAATTTTGAGTTTAAGCATTAGTTGTTTTAAAGGGCATGGAAAAAAAACAAAACAAATTTAAATGTTTAATAAACATCTATTAGAATATATCCTCCCGAAATTCGTAGGATTCTTATCGGTTTTGAAAAAGAGTTATGAAGTGGGTAAGTAAAATCTGATTTTTGTAAAAAAAATTTTACTTTTTCGACCACTTTTCTGCAAGAAGTGGCTTTACTTTAACAAATTCTAAAAATATTGTAAAAATATCAATGTTCAGGAAAACTTATGGGGTCATCCCTAGAAATGGCCTATTTTGTCACCCTTTTTGCAATTTTTTTCTCAGAACCAAAAAAATCTAGAACTTTGAATTTTTTAAACTACAAGTAAAAATTATTTTTAATCAAAATGTCGAAAATTATTGATTTATTGTAATCGAAAGTGACCTAAGTAGAAAAGAGAAAGTCCTTTGGCGATCGCGAGTCAGGGATATTGCCTGATCCAAAATAAAAATACTAGGAATTTTTTTTTTACCAAAATCATGATCTTTTCGTCCTATTTATCGAATATAAATAAAGTGCTATTCCCTTTTCTAGACTAAAGATGAATGCGTTAGCGATTTTTCCTTCACGTAACGCAAGATTCACTAAATAAAAATCTCACAATCCACACACTCAATTGTTTAAGCGATTTGCGTCACGCACGATTCATGCACGATTAAAGGAGAGATCCCGAATGATCACGCACGATCAACCACCCCCAAAGTTTTGCGTGGAGAGTCCTAAATGCTATCATGGGAGTCAAGGCACAATGCATCTTTTGAATGGAGCAACTGCAAGCCGCAGATTCACAAAATAAAAGCAAATCAGTTTTAGGAGTAAGATTAATAATCAAATATAGTAGAAAAAAAATTTCGTGAATACTGCATGACTTATACCCAGGAGGTATATCACGCACGAATCACTCACGGATCACGGAGAAACACGCACGAAAGTCTGTGTTTTCTGACGATCATGTCGTGAAACGTCGTAACACAACGCGACACTTTTAAAATTCATGTCACACGCGCACCTCTAGTTCAGACATTACCCGGGAATAATACCGTAACCGGAACAGTTAACCGAAAAAACATAAACCAGGTACCGGATCGAAACCGGAACCGATATTAAACTTTTTTTGGAACTGAAAACCGTTAAGCATTATAACAGTAACCGAAAAACCCGGAACCACACCGAAACGCTATTGTTTCAGTTTCTTATTATTTATTTTATTCATTTATGATTATTTCAAATATATATTTTAACTGTTAAAATAGCAATATATACACTCAGGAAAAAGTCTTACAAATTTGAGTATTTCGTGAAAGAATAATTTGTATCAAATTCTCTTTTAAAAATATATAAGATAAAAAAACAGAAATTTTTTAAATGGCGGAAAAACTTTTCCTTGCAAAATATAAACCTTTTATTAAATCTAAAAGGGTTTCTAAGTCTTAAATAAATGTTCCCTTAAATATAGAAATGCTAGAAATTTGATAACATACATTTTCGAAATAAAGTAACATTAACAAAATGTAAAAAAATCCGTCAGTCTTATAGTATGGTTTCAAAATTATCAAAATCGCTAAAGCTTTCTTATTTTGACGGATTATTTCGAACCAATATTAAGGAATATTTTTTCAGCCTCAGGAGAAAAGGTCCTAAGGCGAGTTTGTCTGGGCGACATAAGAAAAGAGAATTCCTTAATTCTAGGTTGTTCTACAAATAGGTATATTTAAAAAAAACGTTTTCAATGTGGCATATTCTTTGAACTCAATTTTTTAGTTCAATTAATTAATTAATTTTTTGGATATCATGAAATAATTTTAAAAAAAATATATACTAAAACAAAATACTTGTACCGGTACGTACCGGTATACCGAAATAAAATCCGAGTACCGTATCGAAACCGAACACCGAAATAAATTAAAAACCAAAATAGAACCTTTCACCGAAATTCTTCTATTGGCACTTACCGGAACCGGTACCGGTACCGGAACCGATATTCGTTTCGGGATTAATCCCTGGACATAACCACACCTGTCCCATAAAATGTGAAACGGTATCGGTCAAGTGAAATCGTGTTCTCTGAAAAACGCGTTTTAATTATTTATAAGACTCGTCAATACCACTAATCTCTTAAAGAGTCATTCAAGGCTGATTGTTTTTATATAACATAAGATTTCGTGCGTGCGTGCGTGTGTTTTGAGCCCTTAAAGCAACACTGTATAAGACTTAAAACAAGCCGAACTAAGAAAATAAGCAAATAAGCATCGGCTGTTGGTCACACTTATTTAGAAGACTGGTTTAACCAAAATTTTAAAATAAATTCAGGATGCAATTCAGCGGAATTTGTTTTCAAATATTAATATACAGCCTTGTTCTCAACCACTTCCACACGAAATCTTTTCAAAAGTGGAATTGATTCGTGTTCTGGTAAACGTAAACCGAAAGACTTTTGTGATTTCAAACGTTTGGGCATGAGGCTAGTGAATTGAAAAGTAAATCGTAAATTTTGCATTCATAAACATTCATAAACAATCAGAAAAAAAATTAATTATTATTCTTTGATCAATTTTGAACTTTAAATAATACAGACGGCCATCTAGTTATTTTTAAATAATTAATTTTCCCAACACGAAAATGAAAACGATTCGGAATTGATGTGGAATTACTTTTGAAAAGTTAGTAGAATTGAGAACAAGGCTGATTGTCTTATGTGTCGTGATAAATCGAGTTTACTAAATTTTTAACCGTGCGTGTGGAGAGCGTGTTTAAAATATGCCAGCAGTTCTTCTTAGGACAAATCTTTGAATACTGGTTTCACTGCTGCTTCAACTCCTAGTGTTAAAGGAGCTTGCTTCTTAAAACCATCTCTTGGGAAGCCATTCACTTACAAATTCAATTTAGAGAAGTTTATTTTTTAATATATCAGATATTCAGCGAGTTTTGCCAGGTCGAGGTCATGTAGTTGTGTTTGCCCAACATCAACATCTTATGCATTCTACAACAAAAAGTTTCGTTTCCAATAAAGTTAAAAGTTTAAAGCCTTTTTTTCTATTCTCAGTAGTCGTTTTGCTGAAGCCCATATTAGATATAGTTGAGCTTGCAGGAACAACAAAATTAAAGCCTTACTGTGTTTTAGTGTCATGGAAATTTGTAGCCTTACTCATTCGATCTTTCAATGTTTTGTTAAAATTACCCTACCCTACCTAGAGCAAGTTCATGTCTTTCATTTATTAAAACCATTAAAAGTTATGGGCACTCGCCCTGCAGTATCACATCTCAACTCTAAATTAGTCACGTCACTTGGAAACGATCATCCGACAGGCATTTGGTCAAAAACTTTAACGAGAATGCGAGTGTGGGTGAGGTGGCTATGAAATCGCTTTGATTGATTGCCATTCCCGATTTGATGATGACGACGGTGACGACGACGATAGAGGGACCACCACACGCTTGTTAACTCTGTCAGTGTTAAGTTTAAAAATATACAACTCAAGCGCGATAAGGCAGAGTCGTCGGGCGAAAAGGTGCCCTGCCACAGCCCAAAGTCATAAATTCAAGCGCGAAAAGAAATTCTTGAGTGCAAAAAAAAAAAAAAAGTATTTTGATGTGGCTGGCAAGTGTCAAACATTGGCCATCAGAGTGAGACTTATCATTCGCTCATAAAAATGTCAAAACTATCACACTGACAGTGACTGATGACGGCGACAACAAGGAGCAGGAGCAGGAGGATGCGAAGTTGGAGGTGACATACGCTTGGGTTTCATGTGGCGGCAGGATGCCAATGTTAAATGCTTTTTTGCAGCTCCTCCACACTTGTCACACATTCACACAGCCATCATGTTGAGTGATTTCATTTCTTCAATTTCTGCGTGTTTTTTTTGGTATTCCGAGCTGCATTCAGCTATCCATCAATTGAGTGGAGTCGGAGAGTGGCTCTTGAAGTCATCATCGGCATCAGCATAAACCATGAACATCTCAACATGATTCATGGCTTGGATTGAATTTTGATTGACAATATCGCAAGCATTTAAAGTGTCTGTTTCCGCTAGGAATTTTTGCTTCTTCCTGTGACGGGAGACTTTTAGCATTTGTCGAAGTGATTTTAAAAACCATTTGTCATTTGACAGATGAGAGTTTGATTGACTTGAATGACTGCAGTACGTGTATGTTGAGAAGGTCTACTAAATATATCGATTACCGAAGTCGCCCCCCACATCACAACAACTCAATTAGCGATAAGATCGTTTTGACATTGATTGAATTAATTTATGAGCTATTCTCAACGGGTTGGCTTATTTATGACGTTACCAATTCCCATTCGAAATCAGAGCGATTTGAGTGATTACCTGTTTACCCAATTTGAGATTTATGCCTTGGACATATACGGAAATTCTGAACTAGAGTTGACAGTTTTTGAAAAATTTACAGCCCATGTGGGTCTCTAGTCACAAAACAAATCAATTCAGACTGTTGGCTGATAAGAACTTGCGGTCAGTTGTACCACATTTAAGGGCCCACATTTGACATATTATTTGGCAATTAATAGAAGAAACCCAAAAACAATTTTAACAGTTTTTTAAGGTAGAAAGGGTATATTGGGTTGGGCCAAATGTATGTAACTGGCTGAACGAAGCATTTCCGAAGCTGATTGATGCTGATCAAAACATTATCAATGCATCAATGTTTTCTGGCACGACTGTTTTTGGACGACCTTCACGACCTTCGTCTTCGAGCGAGCGTCGCCCGCGATAGAATTCATTAAACCAATTTTTCACAGTGCTATAGGATGGTGCTTCATCGCCATATAAAGATTTAAGTTGAGTGGCACTCTTGTCGTGATAATTCACGTCGAAAGTTGTGAAAAATGATTGCACGAAAATTTTCACGAGTTAATTCCATTTTTCTGCCGAGGTACGTTTTTGATTAATCGTTAATCGATATCAAACGTGGTAACACATGAAAGAGTTGTATGGAGCTTTTATCGATAAAAGTCCAAACTTTTTTTGGGAAAAGGCCAATTGGTCCTAAAATGACTAGAAGTGACCTAGGCCAGAAATTTAAATAGCAACCCACGTACAAAAACAATATTATAAACCGAACCAGTGGTTAAAAATATCTGTGAACCTCAATACCGACACCAAAAGTGTCATATCCAGGGATGCAAACCGTTTGGAAATAAGATTAATATGACGTAGAAAGAAAGTCATTGAATTTAATGATCAAAATTCGTGCTCTGTGAGTAATGTGTTTCTTATCGAAAAAGAGTCGAAGCTCATTTTTGGGTCAAAGGGTATGTCAACAAACAGTATATCCTAATTTGGTTTGAAAGGCAGCCAAAGGGTAGTTCAAGAGCTGATAATGCACCCTAAAAAAATACACTGTTTGGTGCGGTTTGTGGGTCGGCGGCATCTTTGTACCGTACTTTTTAAAAACTATAAAATTTATATCAAATTGGATAATTAAACATAAAGGCAGATTCAAATATTTTCTTAAATTTTGCAACACCCTTTGCCCATTCGTTATAAAATTATTCCTTTAATCAAACTTCAACTTAAACTTTGCTTCAACATTTGTTTATTTTAATCCATTCCTTTAGTTAAATTCCTCACAATAGCAGTACATTTTGATTTCTTTGTTTTTTACACAATTTGTTTGATTGCCATATTCATTGATTCTCATCACGGGACCACTCAAAGTCTGCACTTGACCAAATCGTGCGGTACCCTCAAACTGACCTCCGCCCGGCATAGTCTTCAACTGGACACGTATGTCGAACACGCCTTGACCTTGTCCATGACTTATAAAATAGCCCGATTGTACTTCGAGCAAACGCAACTGTTGACATTCGTGAAATGGTCCTATCCGTTCGTTAATCTTCTCCACCACCATACGAGCAGCTTGTCTAACCAGGCTATCATGTAGGGACAATTTGATCAGTCTGTGACACAGACAAAAGTCGTCGGGTATGTGGGCCACACTGCAGCCACGTTGATCGGGTATGGGTAGAAACAAGCTAATGCCACGAGGTGGTAGAAATCCATATTCCTTTAGAGCAAGCGTGCGATTTTTCACCTGAGCTTGTTCAAGTTCCTGTAGTTGTATTAAATCCTTAAGGGTGACATGTAGATCATAAGGTGTGACCAGTCTGTGCTGATTATTAAGCAAATTCTTCAAGGCCAAGGGATATTTGCGCTGCATCCATATTGGGTAGAGAGCTATCAATAGAGGCTGTGATGCCTCCTGCATACCCTGATAGGTCTTACGGAAGGTACCAAAACGCATACCATGATTGGACATGAAGAGTATTAACGTATGATTGAGCAACTGCTGTTGCTGAAAGTGTTGTAAGAGCTTCAGATACACTTGATCCAAACTTGAAGCATAGTTAAGGCTGTCCTTTAACCCTTGATTTTGCCAGAAGAAGGAAAAGACGCCATCACGCTGAAAATATGGCTCTAGCTTGTAGATAAAGTCAAACAAAATTTCCTCAAACTTGCGTCCGCCACTGCATTGTATGAATGGATGCTTGTCCAAGTGGTAACGTGTGTATTTCTCCATCTCCAGCATAATGGAACGCAAATAAAAATCTGTGGGCTGTTTATGGAAACCCACTTTGGCATAATTAAAGATACCGTCTCTACTGGAATCCTCACCCAGGCAGGTGGTATAGCCAGCAGACTTAAAATCCTTCCAGAGCAGGGGACACAGATCATAATTGAGTCTATCCTCACAACAGAGTTTTTCGAATTCTCACCGAACTTAAGCCACTCAGAAGAGGTACCAGATTGGCAAAAGAGTTATGTCCCACACTATTGTAGCCCCAGAACTCTACATGGGGTAGAGTTTTGATAAATGCAGCCACTTGAGGAAAGCTGCGTATGTAGTGCATATGAGAGAAGGAATCCAAGCCCAAGATCAGGACTGACAAGCGTGAAGATTTCTTCTTTTTAACTGGTGGAGGTATAAAAAACAGCACATCATGATAGATAATCTTCTTGGCAACATTCTTGCATTTGATGCGTACCACCTGAACACCGCTTTCCACTTCCATAGGCTGAGTGCTCAAGCGCAACTGCTTGGGCGGCGATAGCTTGTTCTCTTCATCTGACATGCGTTTAACTTTCATATAAAAACACTTCAGCTCATCCAGGCTTTTCAAAGCAAAAATCTTCATAATCTCCAATTCAGGCAAAGCTAAAACCAAATAGTTTTTACCCTCCAGAGTTACGGCTTGCATTAACTGTGGTCGCGGACATGTTCCAGTTGATTCCCCAGGCTTGAAATGAGTCAGCACCAAGGGTGAAAATGCTTTCAGTTTATGTATACGACAACCCGAAGTATTGACAAAGTAACCCTCATCCATTATAATTTCGTCCTCTTGCTCCAGTACAAACACCATATTGAAATACAAGATAAAGCAGAGTACTATGAGTACCAAGAACAGACGTCGATAGTTTCTATTGCCAGGATCACAACACGGAGACAGTTTCATTTTTGCTTTTTTATATATTTTTAATTGTAAAAACTTTAAAATGATTTAATTGACTTGATACCAGGCGCCTGCTTTGATTATAGTTTTCCATAGCTTTCCTCGAGACGATTACGCTCCACACTGTGATCTGTACCAAAGGCATGCAATATATCAAACTCACTGGCCACCGCAAATAGGAGAAAAACTCCATACAGAATCATGCCCATCAGGGCGCCAGTACGTCGCATCATGAAATTTGTGGTGAGGCCATAGAGAAGCAAAGCAACCAAAAATATGATTAGGAAAGTTGAGCAATTTTCACCAGTTGTACCCTCAGTGGCCTGTAAAGAGAATTGGGTATTAATAAAAGTAAAAAATTTAGTGGTTGGAATAAATGAGCATGTTCTTCTTTTAATGCTCTTTTTTGTTCAGTTGTTCACTTGATCCATAAAAATTAAAAAACCAGTAAGAAAGTCGGTCAGGCAGAAAAGTAATATACTCTGTTAAAATTGGCTTTTACTGACCCCCAATGGGGCCAAGCCAAGCTTCTCTCAATCTCTTCTCTTAAAATCTGTATGTAACTGTTAACTTTTAAGTGTGGGGCAACACAAACTGTGTAAGTGATGCCCATCAATGTTACGACCTGTGCTGCCCAGCGTAATTTATTGATTTCCTCATAACTTGACTATCATGGATCAGATCAGGAAACGATGGATGGTAGTTCTATATTTTAGGCGACTTTATTTGAGATCTTCAAGTTTTGAACCATTGCAGGCATTGATATCTCGCCTGCTATGTATAACAATTCTAGTTACGAAAATAAATTCTTATTGGGATTCAATTTCTGGATTTTCCACAAAAAAAATCTCTAATAATTTTTATCAGGGACGAAATATAACAATTCTTTTCTTATAAAACTCTTTCAGAAATAAAACAATAATGCTCATGTGGTAAAATTATTATAAATACACAAAAAACTTTTTTTTGACGACTTTTATTGTAATGGTCAAAAATAAGAGTTATTTTTTACAGGGCTGCAAACCGATAATATTTTTGCGGAGGTCCGGTTCGAGGGTTCGAACCAAAATTTATCAGAAATTTGAGGATCAAGTTTTGTGTCCTAAGGATTTGGTTTGAACCTTGGTTCGTTCCGAGCATAAACAAATTTTGATAGAAAGCAATTAATTTTTAGAAAACATTAAAACAATACATATTCGAAAATTCTGAATTTTTGTTAATTTTAACATGCGAGTTAATTTATTTTCAAATTAAAAAATTTTAGGTAGAACTTCTCCGAGTAATTTTTGGTCTATTCTTCTTATTTGATCAGACAAAACTAATCTTAAGCTTAACTAAGACTTTTGCTAAACCGAACCGAATGTTTTGGTTCGGAACAGGTCCAGGTTCAACTTTCAAGGTTCGTTTCAAGATTCGGTTCACAGTAAATAAAAAGTCGTAATTCTGGGTTCGAACTAGTTCGATTCAAAACCGGTTTGCAGACCTGCGTTTTTATCGATAAAATAATATTCAGTTAATAACAGTTATTAAAGATTTTTTTTATAATTACATAGTTAATAACAGCTATTGGAAAACTTGTATAATTAAACTTATGTAATGCCCTTTTTTTAAGTCTTTTATAAAAAATTTCAATAAATAACAGTTTCGAAAGACTTTTCTTTTAAAGACCATTACAATAAATAAGGACTTTTATTTTTTGACTCATAAACAGTTAGCAAAAGACTTTTATTATAAAATTCAGTAAAAAAAACTCATTCAAAGACTTTTATTTTTTAATCACACTATAAAAGTCTTTTTATTTATTATAGCTTCAGCGGCTTAGTCTCTGTGTGAATGATCCATTGGGTGTACCTTCATCCTTCACCTCATTACCTTCGATAAATAAAGACGACTTCTATATTGTGATTAATAATTAAAGTCTCCGATTGAGTTTTATTTACTGATTTTAATAATAAAAGCAGGGATTAATCCCGAAACGAATATATATATATATATATATATATATATATATATATATAATATCGGTTCCGGTACCGGTTCCGGTACGTACCGAAATAAGAATTTCGGTTAAAGATTCCATATTGGTTTTCAGTTTATTTCGGTTCCAAAACGGTACTCAGATTTTTATTTCGGTATACCGGTACGCACCGTAACAAGTTGATTGATTCTGGTTTTTTTTTAAGAGCGAATTTCGAAAATGTAGGTTTTTAATCTGAGTATATATATTTCTATTTTAAAATATATATTTAAAAATATTCAGAAATCGATAAAATAAATATTAAGAAACTAAAACAATACCGGTTTTAACGTTTCGGTATGGATCCGGGTTTATCGGTTCCTATAATAACGGTTAACGGTTTTAGGTTCTCAAAAAATTTGAAAATCGGATCCGGTTTCGATACCGAAACCTGGCTTTAATCGGCTTATTTCGGTTGATAGTTCCGGTTCGGGATTCCCTGAATAAAAGTCTTTCGATAACTGCTATTTTCTGACATAGAAAATAAAAGTCCTTAAAATTTTTATACACTTGAAAAGTGTATATTAATTTTGCCCAGAAGTTTGTAACGCATAGAAATATTCATTTCCGATCCCATAAACTATATATATTCTTGATCAGGACGACGAGCTGAGTTCAATTCCGTCTGTCCGTCCGTCTGTCTGTCTGTCCGTTTGTCTGACCGTCTGTATGTCTGTCTGTCTGTCTGTCCGTCTGTCTGTTTCCACGCGAACTAGTCCCTCAGTTTTAAAGCTATCGAGCTGAAATTTTGCACAGCCGGATCGGATGACTATATCATATAGCTGCCATAGGAACGATCGGTCGGAAAATAAGTTTTAGTAAGAAAAACTTTTTTGTTTTCCATCGTAGCGTCCCTTATCTTGGTATATATTAGTTTTATATGTTTCCACATAACTCTGCAAAAATGTATCAAAATCGGATCACCATAGCATATAGCTGCCATAGGAACAATCGGTCCTAAAACTAGTTCTATTGAGAAAAACTTTTTTGTTTTCCACCGTAGCGTCACCAATCCTAGTATATATTAGTTTTATATGCTTCCACATAATTCTGGAAAAACTTATCAAAATAGGATCACTATAGGATATAGCTGCCATATAAACGGTCGGTCAAAAAACTAGTTCTAGTGAGAAAAACTTTTTTGTTTTCCATTGAAGCGTCACTAATCTTTGTTGATGTTAGTTTTATATGCTTCCACATAATTCTAGAAAAAAATTTCAAAATAGGAGCACTATAGCATATAGCTGCCATAGAAACGGTCGGTCAAAAAACTAGTTCTAGTGAGAAAAACTTTTTTGTTTTCCATTGTAGGGTCACTAATCTTGGTATATGTTAGTTTTATATGCTTTCACATCATTTTGAAAAAATTTATCAAAATCGGATGACTATAGCATATAGCTGCCATAGGACCGATCTGTCGGAAAATGTGTTTTACTAAGAAAAGTTTATTTTTATGGTATCAAATTTTTATTATCAATGATTTAAAAATTTTAAATATCTGATATCTATATCCTATATATATTTTACCGGATAAATCAGTTGGAGTAAAGTATTTCAAGTGTATTAAAACTTCGGCACAGTCGAAGTTAGATTTGCCTTCTCGTTTTTATTCTGAGTAATAAAATAAAGGTCTTTAGTAACTGTTATATATTGAATTTGTTATAAAAGTCTACCTGATCTCTGACGTGCCTGAGAAATCGACTTGGCTGTTGATTCTGATCAAGAAAATATATACTACTATAGCGACCGAGTTTCTTTTTTCGGGCTGAGTCAGCAACTGATCAAAAAATAACAACTGAGCCACAAAGTGAGCATAGTGAACAACTGAACAAAGTTACCCACTTTGTTTACTTACTTACAAGTGAGTAACTGACTTTATTCACTGAAATGAGCAGTTTGACCACGACTAATATTTTCTCAGTGAGTAACACTTACCTCAGTCTGATTCGTCTTTGATGAGATGGCCTTATAAAGCAGGGGTAAACCAATAGTAAAACAAATGCCTGGAAAATAAGTAAATGTTAGTTTTTATACATTTTTAAAAGGAAAAGATTTTATTAAAAAAAGGCATGTAAACTACACCCAGCGAAAAAGCGCATCGTACAAAATACTAAGTAAGCAAAATCAGAAACAAACTTGATCAGTGTGTGGTATAGACCTACTTACACACTAAAGCACGTGGCTTTATCTCTTATACTTTTTCAGATCGACGCGTTTATACAGACGGACAGACAGTCAGACGAACAGACGGACATTAAAATTAACAATATGAAAAAGAGATCCTCATATCTACGAGAATCTTAGAGGTGGACTGTTCGGACCTTCTCAGCATATTTAGTAATCATCATTATTTATGGATATACCATACTTCGTTTTGCGATCAGATTAACAATAGTGGAGTTATAAGAAGCACAAGTAAATACGCTGGGCAGCACTAGTCGAAATCATGATGGGCAGCACTTAAAAGATATATATAAACTTTGGCAGGTTGACCGTATATTACCGACTATATTACTTGATATTACTTTTCGTTGCACTCCATACCCAACTTACATACAAGCGGCACACCAAAGCTCGCTGCGAAGGCCATGCGCGGAAATCCATGACGTGCGATTTCCACATTGGTCAATAAATCCACCACCCCGGTACCCCAAGTTAATAGCGTGCAGCCTATAAACGTATTACTGCGCTTCAAGATCAGACCCACTGTTTCCATGCTGGCAAGTATTTCGCGCGAAGCTCCATATATTACGAAAGTGCTGCCAATCATATTTAATATAATCATATAGATATACCATTTCGGTATGGTATCGGTGCGACTGTTTCGAAAGGCACAAATGGCTATGGGTATGCATAAAATCATAACTATCACAAAGATTGGAATTTCATAAACGGTAAATCGTAGTTGAACTGTGGAGAGATGGGAATGAAATATGAAGAATTACTTGCGTCCACTCACATACAAAAGCCATAGCTAACCACAGTGGGTGTAAGGACACACTGGAGACAGCACAGCAGCTTGGACCAGGAATTTTGCTCCAGATTGATTTGAGGTATCAATAAAGTTAACACAAGCAAAGGCAACACCTTGATCAGGGCCCACACTTTAAAGACATGCGAGGACTTGGCAAACATTTCCCGATCCAAAGTGTCAAGAGTTTTGAAAAATTGTTTGAACAGATTGTTATTCGGCGTCTGAAACTCCATCGAAAGTGGGATATTCCACAATGATTTGTTATGGGCAAAGGAATAGGTTTGGCGGTCGTAATCTTTCAATTTGGAACGCAAATCATCGGCGGATATTTCAGTCAGCAGGCGTACCTTTAAAGCTGTTTGGGGGAATTTAGTATTAAAGTAATTGCCTTATTCCACACTTACACTTTCTTTGGCGCAACAATAGAAACTGATCCATAATGACTATTACCATATATACCAAATAAACTAATACTATAGAAAACGCTCTCAGTATACTTATATTACCATGGGTGACTTTCACACTATATTCCACATATGTGGCATAAAATAAAAGGAATCCCACTTCTCGAAGAAAGTAGTAGGGTTCATTGGAAAACGGACAATACCAAATAACAAATGACGATATAAACACACCGGTAAACACATTCTCCGACATGCTGTCCGTGTAAATATGCCGTGAATCGGCATCTACGCCCACTAGGGTCATAAAATAGTCGGGTGTGGCATTACCTATGGCCAATATGGTTACCCCAGCCACATACTCATTCATCTTCAATACCTTTGATACTTCGGTTAAAGCTGGCACAAAACTGTAAACCAAATTCAGGAAAATTCTTCTTAAATTCCATAAAAAAAACTCACAAATTATTCGCGGTTATCACCACCACCCAGAACTGGAATAGACAAACGCCAGCCAGTATACCGATGCCCACCAAGCGAAACAAATCATGGGCATCGAAAACGCAATAGAAAGTGGCAGTGTACTCAACGATATAAACCGAAGTGTAACAAGGCCAAGATCGGGCATACGCACAACGTTCATTTTGTGGCAAATTGTTTATCTTGCTACAGGTATCCTACAGATACAAGTTTATATATATTAGAGGTATAGAGAATATGAAAGAATTGGCTTACGGGCACCACTGGCTTGGCAAAGTTCAGATGCGCTTCATAATGGGGTGAGGTTTGATTTGTGGTATTAAAGTTCTCAAATAGCTGGAAGTCCATTTTTATCAGGCAGTTTATGCTGTCTATGATATCACTTTGTGTATTAGTTAGTTTTACATAATTTTCAAGGAGTGGCTAGATTTATTTATTCATGATTTATAAAAGTGTAAACTCTGGTGCATAACTATAGCCGCGGTAAATGCTGTTTTTATGTTTTTTTTTTTTTTTATCTTATTTGTAACTCTCTTTTTATTTATAATCGCCAATTGATACTCTTCCCACAACTAAATACACGTAAGCCAAAAAAGTTGCGTGCGGCTATAGTTATGCACCAGAGATTAGTCGGTTCCATGTCATCTATATCAGAGTTTGTCACCCATAAAGCAGACCCGGCCAGCTCATAGCCACTGGGGGTCGAGCGCCTTCGTGTTTTCACACAGACACGAGCCGAAGTCATGTCTGTGTTAATCGGTGAGCACAGAAAAACTTTATTTTGCAAGTAAGTTGGCTGTCTACTGTGGCAGTCACCAACACATGCTCATATTTCAGTCCTCTCCATTTGGCCGGCCCTGCCATAAAGCCAATGTGACGAACACATTCGGCAATTCACACAGACACGAGCCGAACGCATGCCGAGCCTTTCGACAAGAGAGTAAAAATACAAAACAAAACCAATCAGTGGCTGCCTAGTGTTCAATGAAGTAGGTTAGAGCCGCTTTGGTTCGCATTATAGAGGCTTTGCTGTTTTCGCACACCAATATACTCTAACTTTTTCGCCTTGCTCTTCTTGACAAAACCTGATCTATATGATATAGTCATCCGATTATGAAAAAATTTTTGCAGAACCGATAAAAATCATTTAATATTTTTAAGTGCTAAGTTTGAGGCAAAATAATTTTACTTATTAAAAAACTTTCTTACCGATCGGTAAAGCTATAGGATATAGTAATCCGATTTTGAAAAAAATTTTGCAGAGCTATTTGATAAAGGATTTATAATTGCTGGGTTTTCGAAAAAAACTTGAAAAAAAAAAGTTTTTGTTTTTAGGTTTAAACGAAATTTTGGAACAAATATCTACATAATTCGAGGAGATGTCAAAAAAAAGGGGAAAAAATACTGTGAAGAATGGCTTATAGGTTTGAGATACTGCTGTAGTTTTCAAATAAGAATTGGGTACTTTTTTTGTGGATTAGAATTATATAAGATTCCTTTCTGTATTTTGGTAAAGCACCAAGTTCTGGAAAGAGATGATACCGTATTAAAAGGGGCAAGCAAAATGACCCTGCACAATATTTCAGTTCACTGCTTAGAAAATTGTCAGGCACATGGCTAAATTATGACTTAAGGTATCTTAGTCTGCAAAGCAGGGCAGCATTAAAAACGGGGGAATATTACTACTAGTTCATTGGATAAGGGTTGATAGAACAAAAAATGGCATCGCTGGTAAAACATTGCAAACAAGTTGGCAACGTCGACATCATTCTCAGCAGTCCCTTGATCCAAGAACAGAGATTCTGGGAACCGTTTTAAAGGGTCGCTATGAAAGCTAAACTTACACCTAACCAAGTAGTCCTTGTAGCATTTAAAATTATGAATAGCAAATCTTGAGCGAGTTACTAAATGTTTCAAGAAATCAATTTGAAATACAGATCTTTTAAATGTTTTGTATTAACGATTTATTATGTTCATTATGTAAGACAATTAATTGTCTTGTTAGCCAGGAACGTGCCCTTGAAGAAGAGAGTTGCGTATGAAGTCAGACAATATCTTGAAAAGCGGCATACTAAATATCATAAAAAGCCTTGGTGGCTTTCCCGATGTGCCGAGATGATTCAAGAGAGAACCGATAAAAGCCGAGCTGCACCTCATTATGGGATGCGATCTCCGCCTTGCGAAAGCAAAACGGGTTTGAGCCTTGTACTGGAAGAACGGAAATGCTAGAAGTCTCTAACTCGGGGTTAACTTGGAAGTTCTTTGCGGATAATTTGACTAAGCATTCTGGGAATCAGAAATCACTCATTAAAAGAGTCCTTATTCTTAAAATTGTGCGTTCTTTTTCGCCGCCGGTTATGCACCTTTGGGACTCCTTTTTGGAGCCTCCATAGGAGTCCTAAAAGTACATCCTGCGAATTCCGTTGGCTGGCTGGGTAGCTACTATTGGAATGATATGTAAAATACAATGGGCCCATTCAGCAGATATTTTCGATTTACGATTTATGTTTTATGATGCCGATTTTACCTGCTGAATGCAGTGATTGCCGATTGTGATTTGTAAATTTGATTATCTCGACTATTTCTATTGAAATTTATTTAGTGTGGACGACTCTTTATAATAGGAAAATATTGAATTTTATTAGTGTGAGTATATTTATAGATAAAAAGTACTAAAGCCACAGAATCCCTTATATTCAGCAAACAATGTCATTTAGCAGAGACATCTAATCAATTGTTAATCGTAAATCAGTAATAGAAAATCAAAATTATCTGCTGAATGGGCCCAATTTAGTTTGAAAAGTAGTGTGACCTGAGTTTGGTAACAGAATTTGACGTAATTATTTCCTATTTTTTTTAGCATTAATTTACAAGATTCTCAATCTGTGCGTTGAAATGCGAGATCCTTTCTCAAGTACTAAAAATTTATATCTTACAAACCAAAAGAATTTAAATGAGAAAGGCCCGGCTTAGGCCTTCTCGGCTCATCAAGCCAACTGTTTATTTATGTATTTAACCATGACCAGACTTCAGGTGAATAGGTCAATTTGAAAACAGCTCTATTTGCATTTCTTATGTTTATTTACCAGGAATTTTGGGGTCATTTAATAGCCTCATAGTATAACGATATTTGCTTATCTCATATCAAGTAATTTTTGTTGTTTTTGGTTTACGGATTTTGCCACCCAATTGTTGACACTTTTTAAATTCAATGTGACAACTGGAAAAACTTCAAAAAATTCAGTGGCAATTGGCATCTGCGACTGTTCATGGCTTAATTTATATATCCAACAACAACAACAACAAAAAAAAGTTAAATGAAATGAAATAAAAGAAGCAGTCACGCACTTCTGCCATGCGGATTGGCAACTGGCAAACAGTGTTTTGGTAGAGAGAGAGAGGGACGACACGGGGTCGATCACGTTCTGAACGCATTTCAATTTACTCGCCCGGCCGCTGTCAACGGAGGTCCAGCCTGGACCAACCTGACCTGACAATCGCCAACAATCAGTGAGAAATGCATTCATTTTAGGACATTTTGCATTAATTGAAAGCGAGTTGCACTGCAAATGGTTTTTAATTATTTTTTAAATTTATAATTTTTGTTTCGCCCCACAAAGGCGAGAGGGGGTTGACACGTGTGTGTGTGTGTAAAAATGAATAAATTGCAAATGGTCTTTGGGCCATATATTTTAATTTTAATTCAATTGCATGTCGCTCATCTCAGTGGACTTTGGTGAAGGAACATAACTGACATTTTGACGCTAATTATACCGCTGGGACACATGAGCTCTCAGCTCTTTCTTTGATTGATCAGATTTACATAATTTGTTCCAGTTTTAGTGTTTTGTTTTTTTTTTTTTCTTTTTTTGTGGTATTTCCACATCATAAAAGTTGAAATCAACACACAAACATTTATAGCTTCACAATCTGAAATTATAACCTAAATAATAAAAATCCAGACAAAAATCATAAATTTAAATCCATTTGATGACAATAAGTCGAAAAGCGGGCAATCGGGTAATACAACAAAAACAACAACAACATTAAATGACCAGCTCGAGTGCCATAAACCATTTGACACTTATCAGTTCGTCAAATTGAAATGAAACTAAAACTAAAACTGAGAATGGGAATTATGAAGGGCGGTGATAATTTTGACGCTTTCGAAATGCTTTCCAGAAATCAACAAATGTTTTTATGGCATTTGCTGGTATCTGTTTGAAGTAACATCAATTCTGGCTTGAAACGGTTTTAGTAGCTAGATTTTTCATTTCAGGAGGTGTTGAAATTAAAATCTAAATGGGCTCATAGTATCTACCCGAGTAGATAAAAATATTTTCCCTTCAATATGTTTTGTATCGTTAATTAACCTTTTTTAAATCGTCCACTTTGAGCTCAAGCCACGAGCTGAAACCATCCATTCGGATGTGTGTCGTAGTCAGTTATCCGAATTGGACAACAGAAAATTAAAGAGTTGCATCCAGGACTAGCCAATCGCAAGGATGTCCTTTTTCATCATAACATCGCTTAACCGCATACATATTTAGTCAGTCATAAAAAATTATTAGAATTTAATTGGGAAGTGATGGCACATCCATCGTATAGCCCCGACCTTGCACCTTCCGATGTTCTTTCGTTTCTTGCTTATCTTATTTTTGCTTTCCTTTTTATCTGCAGTCACCAATTGTTGCTATCCCCGCTCTGAGTACTCGTACACTGAAAAAATTGGGTGCGGCTATAAATATGCACCGAAGTTTATGCTGCTGCCCAAAAGATGGTCAAACAAAATGACCAATAAATTAACGATTAATGTATAATCTTTGAAATTCATGGCAAAAGAGAATATAGGGTTCTTTCCAAACCAATATAAGAGCAATGGTTAAAAGAATACATTCAACGATTATCCAAAAATATTACAAAATCCATATGTGATCTCAAAAAAATACTTCCGAAACATTATCTTTGCAATGTTCGGTTAAGCCGAAATATGATTTTTTTTTAAATTCAGAATTGGCTCAAATTTGTGTTCCTAAACTTTTTTTTAATTTTCGAGTGGTAGGTTAAGGCTTTAGAATTTTTCCAAATTTTTAAATATTTCAACAAAATTATAAAAGTGAAAAAATATTAACCCTGAGATTCTTAAGAAGACTTAATGTTCAGTTTTTTGAAAACCAAAGACTTGACAGATTTGGTAGGCAACTGTACATTTGTGTAAGGTTTATTTATACATAAAACGAGAAGGCAAAGCTAACTTCGACTGTGCCGAATTTTTAATACACTTGCAAAAAGTTCCCTCCAACTGATTTAACCGGTAGAATATATATAGGATATAGATATCAGTTTGTTATAAATTCAAAATCATTGGCCGTGTTCAGCAGAAGAACTTGCTCCCTGATCAATCATATATTTTAATGATCTTTCTGCTGACCGCGACTGATCCGGTATCATAATAGCCAATTTAAGGTATCATGATAGCGGAGCATGTATCAAAGAAATAGTATGCTCCTTTTAAGTGATACTGATACCACCAGCTGTAATTGCATATCGATAGGCGTGTTATCGATAGGATTAGCCGTATCTCGTGCACTGATTGACCGCGTTCAGCAGAAGAACTTGCTCCCTGATCAATCATAAAATTTAATTGATCTTTCTGCTGACCGCGACTGATCCGGTATCATGATAGCCAATTTGAGGTATCATGATAGCGGAGCATGTATCAAAGAAATAGTACGCTCCTTTGAAGTGATACTGATACCAGCAGCTGTTATTGTATATCGATAGGCTTGGTATCGATAACATTAGGCTTGTTTTGCAAATATGAGCTTTCAATCTGCTGTAAATAATTATAAAAAAACAATAAAATATAATTAAACCTAACTTTGCTATCTTCTATGCAATTTCCAGGGTGGCACAGAAAGCTAGCGTGTCTGCGACGCCATTAAAAAAAATACTGCGTTCCGTGCCTTGATTTTCTTCTAAAGGCGTTGGCTAAAAATGTAGCACTTCGTTCAGCAGAAACGGCGTTCCGTATTATGATTTTCTTCTAAAGGCGTTTGCCAAATATGTAGCACTTCGTTCAGCAGAAACTTTTCGATCTATCATTTTTTTCTGATACATGCTTAGCGCTCCATCTTTCTGCTGAACACGGCCATTGAGAATCAAAATTTGATCACGCTACGATAAAAAAAACTTTTCTAGTAAAGCACATTTTCCGACCGCTCGGTCCTATGGCAGCTAAATGCTATAGTCATACACAGAGGGAAAAAACCTGTTCAGAAAATAAGTTGCCGGCAACTCAAAACAATAACAGATTTTTCTCAAAATTTTTGAGAACAAATGTTCAGAATGTTCTTGAAATGAGCAAAATTCAACTCAACCGGAGTATAATTGCCCTTTTGACTTTCAATTCCGTGAGGGCGTGCCACATTGGCTTTGGGTAATGGTATTTCGCAACTATACGGGGGTTGAAAAACAGAGAGAGCGGGCGAGAGAGAGAAATTTAGCTCTCTTTGATCTGCTTCTTCTTGTGTGGCCGGCGCCCGCTGGTCACGCTGCTGCAAGCGTTGACAGACGAGAGTATATAAAGAGCTCAAAGTGAGAACGAAATTACTTAAAATGAGTATTGTTTGTTCTCATATAAAGTAAAAAATGTTCTTGAAAACGGAACAAAAACAACTCAATTCAAGATTTTGCGTTCTCAAAAAAATGTTCTTGAAGTGAGAACATTCTACTACATATGAGATTTCCCGTTCTTACACTGTTTTTGGTAACGATTGTGCTCATCTTGAGTCCAATGTTCTCGGTTTTTTCCCTCTGTGTACGATTTTATGAAAACCTTCCAGAATTGTGTAGAAGCATAAAAAACTAATATATATAACAAGACTGGTGACGCTACGATGGAAAACAAAAAATTTTTTCTTGCTAGAACTAGTTTTTGGACCGACCGTTTCTAGGGCAGCTATATGCTATAGTCATCCGATTTGGATAAATTTTTTCGGAATTATGTAAAAGCATCTGAAAATAATATATACCAAGATTGGTGATGCTACGATGGAAAACAAAAAAGTTTTTCTCACAAAGAACTATTATACGACCGATCGTTGCTATGGCAGCTATACGATAAAGTCATCCAGCCGGTTCAGACATATTAGTTGCGTGCAGTGAAAAGAAGACTCTGTGTAAAATTTCAGCTAAATAGCTTCAAAAAAATGAGGGACTAGTTCGCTTAGAAACAGACAGACGGACGGACAAGCAGAAATGAACTCAGCTCGTCGTCCTAATCTAGAATATATATAGTTTATGTGGTCGGAAATGAATATTTTTATGCATTACAAACTTCTGGGCAAAATAAATATACACTTTTCAAGTATATAAAAAAGTTGTAAGCTTACTTCTGTAGCTGAAACAGAATGAAGAATTTTTAACATTTGATCGAATATGAAATGCAGTTTTGGGTACTTTATTCACTATGACTTATATACAATCTCATAATTTTGAAACCGTTTAACGATGGGGATTATTCGGTTCTAAAAATATCAGTTTTCGAAAACCGATTCTCCAAAAATTACTAATATCGGTTCCAGTTACGGTTCTGGTTCTGAGTTTTACTCGGTTCTATTCGGTAAACGGTTCCGGTTCGGATTCCGATTTGATGCTCTGCTTTAAAACAATTACAGAACACGATAATAGCTTCCCTCAGCTGCCTATCTGTCGTCAATTACGGCTACTTATTGAGCTACCCACCTGCTAAGCTCGCCCCCCCCATCCCGCGTATATATCAAAATGACGCCCTGTTGTCGCCTTCTAGCTGGCGTCAACCCACACTGGTGGTTACCCCCATACGTGACCACAGAAGCTCTTGATGCTCCGATTCCTCCTCGTGGGCCAAACCAGCATGGCAGGTTAAACACAAATTAACCTCATTTGACAAAACAAAGCGAATAGCGCTAAAATGGATAATTTGTTAAATAAATTGCGCGATTTTTATGAAAGCATTAAATATTGGCTGAGGCTGTTGGTGTTGCTGTTGTTGTTGTTGTAAATTGCTTATTTGCATTCGATAAATAAAATAAAATTAAAATTCTTTTGTTGTGTATTTTTCCGCATTTTTTTCTTTATGTTATTGGCGGATTTTCGTTAACAGATACAAATCCGTTTTATTTGTTTTTTGTATTTAGTTTTATGAAAATTGTTGTATCTCTCTTTCTCTGTCCCTTATTCCCTGTCTCCCTCTCTCTCTGTGAGTTGTCGGCTGTCGCCAATTACCAAACTGCGGCTGCAAATCCTCTGAAATTATTGCGTTCATTAAATTTTAAACAAAGGTGATTAGATTTTATAATTCAAATGGGGGTGGACGAGACTCACACTTACAATGCACAAACATGTTGTCGGTACAGTTGTGCTCATTATTTATGTAGAATGCATGACACAAAAGTATTTGCGAATTGTATTTGGTTATTTCCTTATTTATTAGCAAAAGCATTATGCATGATTTTTATCGCCAACCGGGATCATCAATTGTTATGGAAAATGTCTCTGTAATTTATTTACATGCAATTTTTTGGGCATTTTTCTAATACAATTCTGTGTAGTTTTTATGTTGGTCAATTTTAATTAATTTTTCGTTTCAAAGCATCGATAGGCTAAATAGCGAAATGCCATTGTAATCGCCGAAAGTTGCGGGGCATTATTATTAATTCAATATCCATATAATTTTAATTATTTTCTTTTTAAATGAAAATAAATAATCTGCAAAGAGAGAGAGCATGAGGGTTACAATGAAAAACTCGTTTTACAATTAAATGTCGAATGATAAAAAAACCCAGCATAAAAGGTACAGTGCATACTACAAAATATAGTTTACTGTTGAGAGTCTATAAAAATATGAGAGATATTTAAAAAAAACTGTAGACCTTCATAATTTTAACCATCTTTTGAGAAAACTCTGTTACTTTTGACTAAGTAGCGCTTAATAGCATAAAACGGGATACGAAAAAGTTGTATAACAACCAAAAGGCTAGGTCAACAATATGTACATGTCAAACTCCACCGTCCTTTCTCTAGCTAATGGTGTATCAATGACGTACCAGTCAGAACTTCAAGTCATCTAAAATTTGTATTTAATATGCCATACTTAGCTCACCGAAGTTAGCAATTAAAATTTTTTCCGTAAAGACCAAAAAACTGGTACAGAACCATCACCCGAAGATCTGGATTGGTACGAGATTTTTGGGACCTTAATATAGTCAATTAACAGAACCGCCAAAAATGTTGAGTTTCCTGAACCAGACCCTCTCTTTTTAGAAAAAGTTGCGATTTAGAAATAACTTCAAAGTATATCTAAAGCTTCTTTGATAAAATGTATTACTAGCTATAGAACCGGCGCCGCTCGGGTCCTTAATCATTGAGTTGATATTTTTCATTGACAAAATAAAAAAATAATATATTACCGTTATGCAAGAACTTTTGATCATGCTCACATCTCTTTCAACAAACTGGTACGGAAAACATTTGACTCCATATAACCGAAGGGTATAAATTCATAGCTTAAATATTTCCACAGATATTGCTTTAACCAGTAAAATATCCGACTACAAACAACTAACCTACACACCAAATTTCAAGTGCATAGCTTCAATAACTACTGAGATATGGCTCTAAACCACTTTTGAACCATATTAGTGGGCTCGGAACCAGTTTTGACCCACTGTAATATCAGTTTTCGTTTAACTAACCTACACACCAAATTTCCAATTCATTTCTTTAATAAGTTCTGAGATATGGCTCTAAACCTCTTTTATCCGGTTCAGCAGGTTCGGTACGAGTCTTGAACCAGTGAAATATTATTTATCATATGACTAACCCACACACCTAATTTCAAGTTCATAGCTTCAATAACTACTGAGATATGGCTCTGAACAACTTTTCAACCGGTTCAGCAAAATCGGAACCGGTTCACAGTCTTGTGACATACCCTAAGACTCTTTCCTGATCGACATGAATTTAGTGATTCGGTGTTTTCAGAGATAAGGCTCTGCACCACTGTTGAACCGGGTAAAACCGGTTTAAGCCGCTTTCGAACCGGTTCACAGACTTGGCACATAGCCTATGACTCTTTCCTGATTGACATATACATTCAGTGAAAATTTTATCATTCATTTCATTCAGTGACAAACATACATTCTTTCAATCAGCTGTTTATTTCGATAAATAATTGTTTTTCGATTTCAACATTAAAAAGAATTTTTCGGACAAGACAATGTTTTTTTTTTTCATAGAAAAAGAAAACGGGCCTAGTGGGGACTAAAATGTGCTTATTGTTTGGACGTCGCAAATTCGTTCGACTATCGGGTCCAAATATCGCTACTAGTACAAAAAAAAAAACAGCTGTGCATCTTTTGTCGGGAAGAAACAGAAACGTTAACAAGTTTATCTGACAAAATTTGCGATTATGGCTTAAAAAATTCTACAAAAAATGTGTTTGGCAGTATTTCTAAAATGAACTTTTAACACATTGTGGAATCTGACAAGAGATTTGTTTGGACAAACTGATGCCACATTCACTTTCCTGGAGTAGTGGTTGGATTTCGGGGGAGTAGGTAAAAACTTTCACATATATTTTGTTTTCTTACATAAATGATTTTTTGTTTGTAAAATAATTCAATTTTAAATGAGCAAAAACGACAGAGAAAAAACTAAAGAGTGTCGGAAACGGTGGAGAGAAAAGTCAAAGGACGTTCCAATATTTTTATACATTTGTTGTTATTTGTTATTATGTGAAAATAAATACATTGAAATCTTCTGTTAAGTTAAAACTATTTTTACTAAGCTTTTTTATATATAATTTCGTCAAAAGAGCAACAGAAATAACATATTTATCATGTTTGAAAAAAAATGTCCCGTGCGACATGACCCGTGCGAAAGTAAATTAAATTGAATTTAAAAAAAGTATTTAATTTTTTTGAATAAAATCTAATCCATTTTTAGGTGACATCGATGCAATCTAAAATTTTACATATTCAGGCCTGATCCCATTATCGATTTCGATTAAATCATGCGGAATCGGATTTGGTAAATGTTTCCCTTTTCGAAAGCCGATTGTGATATTTAATAAATATCTTCAAAATTCCATTTTATTTCATTCGAATTGCAAAATCTGTTAGTCGAATACTCTAATTGCTTCAGGAAAATAAAAGGCTTTACCAATTCCGACCAATTGAATTCGAAAACGGTTTAGCTGAAATCAGCTTTAAATTGTTGGTCGCGAAAACCTCTTTTGTTTTTGTCCCGTGCGAATGTCATGGGTTTTTGCATTTGTCTTGAAAAGACAAAATTAACCATGGCATCAATTATAGGGCTAATTAAGCCTTGCGACAAAATAAAAGTCCATTTGATATTTGTATTGGGCCAATTTGTGTGAATTGTTGATGTGTTACATACTGTGGGTTATGTTGGCCAGTGTAGTTCATGTGAAATAAAAAATGTTTAGTTGTTTTCCATTTCCATTTTTCTCCTACGCGTTTCGACGTTCCATTTTATTTTTACAATTTTTTCACTTATATGTGTTTGATTGTCCCGTTCGACATAATGGAAATACAACTTTAAGCACCTGTAGTAACAGTGACCACCGCTTAAATTGGTTGAGAATTGTCCAAGAGTAAACAGACACACGTGTTCCATGTGCCATAATAAACTGCATTTCCCAACTGATCAGCGAAAATGTGGCACTTGTCCATGTCCAGTTACATACAAAATAATTGCAATGGACATTCGGACATGCCACATGGGTGGTGGCGCTTGGTTGGATTGGGGGAAAAAAAGCGGATGGTGCGTTGACGTTGTCATCAAAATAAAAATTAATTATGCATTCTATGCGCTGCATTTGAATTGCTTTTGTTGTTTTGTTACTGTCATTGCCATTTTAGTGTTTGGTTGTTGGGCCTTTTTTTGTTGTTGTTGTTGTTGTAATGTGGGATTAATGTGGCATTAAAGCACCGTGCATACTTTTTAGCATTTGGATCTGATAACTCGGTGGGGGCAAATAAATTACAAATATAATAATTAAGCAGCATTATTTTTGACAAAACAAACGCATTGTCTCCCCTTACCCCCGGGCAGAACAATCACGCGACACAATAGTTTTTAGAGTTGGCGCCCAACGTGGTGGCTGCTACACAAAATGCATTTGTGCATAGGAATTAATTACGCATAATGACAATTTGATAAAATTGAAAAATTACATTTTATTTAAATTGATTTATTGTAATTAAAAATTCTATAATGGCAACCAGAGGCACAATGGGTCCGAAATTATATTCATAGTCAATAGAAATAGAACATATAGGATAATTTCTCTCGCAGCCATTCCATGAAACTTAATTTTTTCGGCAATGTCGGCAAATCCTGCTGCTCTGCTGCAGCAGTTATAGTCTGTTCTGAGCCCATAGAAGTGCCTGGCTGATCGTTGTCTTCATTTTCCAGACTCTCCTCTACGGCTGCAACAATTGCATTCCACATTACCGGATTCTCTGGCTTAACACGTACACGTATATCGCCACCATAGCCTATTTTCTGTCCATCATAGCTCAAGGCAATTTGACAATCCAAAATACTGAAATACTTGATATACATTAGATTCGAATTGGTAAACGATTTGGCCACAATACATCCAATGTCATGAAAGAAACGATATACCAAATATGCACGATCCGTTTGATAGCCACTAACGGCTATCCAGAAAGTATTTTGCGGCTCCTGGGACAATTGTACATCTTGGGTGCAACGCGCCGTGGAGCTGGGCTTCAATTTAATTTGTATTGTATTGGTATCAGGCACCAAAAGACCCAGTCTGGGTTGAGGGTTCTCATTTGACACTAGTCGGGCCGCCTCTTGGCGCATGCGTTCGCTCTGAAAGTCCGGATCTAGAGGTCCAGTGAGAAATGGTGGTAAATTTGGATCGTTTGGATGTTCCAAACGCCAACGTTCCTCAAAATCCCTCATATAAGCAGGCACGGGAATCATTTTGTGTTGAGTTTCAATAATTCTTTTAATTTACGGGTGTGACAACAAAATTAAGGGAATACTTTTATACAACAACAAAAATATTGACATATTCTTCCCATATGCAACGATTTAGAAATATCATTTTGATAAAGAGTTTTTAATGGTAAAAAAACAAAATTTTTTAGGCTTTCAGGCTTAAGACCTAGTACATTCACCTGATATTTAACTTGATCTGCGTATGGTGTACACTAGAGTTGTGCCGATTTTCATGAACTAGTTCGAATGAACTATTCATTTAAATGAACTAATGAACTAGGTCTCATTGATTGAACTGTAGTTCATTTTTTGAACTATAGTTCGTTTTATAAACTATAGTTCATGAACTATTCATTTTATGAACTATAGTTAATTTTATGAATTATAGTTCATTTTTTGAACTTAAGTTAATTTTTTGAACTATAGTTCATTTTTAGAACTATAGTTCATTTTTCATATTATGAACTATAGTTCACAGAATGAACATATAAAAATTAACTACAGTTCACAAAAATGAACTATATAGTTCAAAAAATGAACTATATTTCAAAAATGAACTATAGTTCATCAAAAAATGAACTAGTGAACTAGGTCATTGAAATGAACTAGATTCTCTAACTCTAGTGTACACCTACTTACATGCAAAAGCACGAGCACGGACCGTGCTGGGTCGTGCTTAAGCAATTTTAACTGTGAACGTCAAGCTTAACAAGTAAGAAAGTCGGTCAAGCCCGACTGTAATATACTCTGAACCTGTTTGTACGTAACTGATAACTTTAAAGTGTAAGGTTTTTTCAAAACCTGGGGGTGGCAACTCTTTCGACTATCGTTCATCTGGTTGAAAAACGATGTATGGGGGCTCGATAAGTAATGATGAGTGGAATTACCCTAGTAGATAACTCGTAAAATTATAATATTTGTATATAATTTCCTATTAACATAAACGTATCTATATTAGTCACGCGGGAATCACGCGTGATTTCTGTCCGCAGGTCATCTCAATTGCATCGCTCCTCTCATACTTGGTCTTTGCCTACTTACACAAATATCTATGGGAAAGAAGGCGGGGGGAAACTGACAGCGGCGCAGTCCCATTAGATCCTGCCGTTAAGCACGATCCAATTGGGAAATTACCAGTTAGCTATTGCATTCCCGCTCTCTCTTTCTCGTAAGTTCTACCAATCGCTACGGTGTTGTTGTTGTCGTTGGTTTTTATTTTCTTTTACGTATAGCTCTAATATCGTTCATCTGATCGAAAAACGATGTATGGCGGGTCGATTCAAAATATGTAGTAGAATATATGTTTAGAATGTTCGAACTATCTATCTTGAAAATTGTGAAAGTTATTTCGTTTTTTTTAATTTGCGGGGAAGGCAGGGGGCGTGGCAAAAATTAAAACTAAACTTGATCTGCCTGCAAGTATGAGAAATATATGTTCCATACACCTCAAACCTCTATCTCTTACCATCTCTGAGATCTCTTCGTTCATACGGACAGACAGACAGACGGACATGGCTATATCGACTGGGCTGTTGATGCTGATCAAGAATATATATACTTTATAGGGTCGGAGATGTCTCCTTCTGGCTGTTACATACATTTGCACAAACCCAATATACTCTGTGTACCTTCGGTACAGAGTATAATAACTCTAAAGGCCGATATCTCATCTTCTAAATAGCTGCTATGTGTCAGATAAACTTACAAATAACAGGGTAAAATGTTTGTTTATCTGACACATAGCAGCTATGTAGAAGATAAGAAATTGGCCCTAAAACGAATAACTTTAAGTATAAAAGGTGTTAGACTTATATGTAGGTCTATTTATTTGCTGTGAATACGTCTTTCTAAAATCGGTTAAGTGGTACGGCAAGAACGCCATAAAAGGACATAATTCAAAAATCTTCATTAAATAAACTTAATTATTCTTGTATTATAAAATTTTTTTTAAATAGTTATTCGATTTTCATTAAAAAAAATTCAGAATTTATTTTTATTTCAAAATTTAAAAAATTAATATTATTTTGATACAATCGATATACTAATGTTAAGCGTTTATTGTTATTGCCTAGTATTGACAAACATAATTAAAAACAGGAAGTTGTTTTGTACAGCTATTTGATAATTTCATTTCATCTTTGTATTAATTATACAGGAAATACCAAAAATGATTTAGTCTTCTTTGCTACATCGAAACTATCCAGCAACCCCCCTCAAAAAAAAAAAAAAACGTGCCAACATCAAACGCTCCACCTTGCCCGGCTTTTTTCTGTTTTTGCTTTATTTACGCATAATTTTCCACAATTTATGAACTTCGAGCTTAAGAATTTCAACTGAACATAAATTTATTTGAAATCGAAACAAGTTCAAAGCATTTTCCGTACAGAGTACATAAAATATTAAAAATTGTCTGGTATAAATATATGTATAAGTAAATAGTAGGCGGCGCCTTAGAGCAGCACGGTAATGCCACCCACTTAGTTGTACAAAGACGACCGATCCGGAAGCATCTTTCAATTGTGGCCATTGCAGCGTCGATTAGCCAGATCGAAGATTAAAAGGCGGCGGCCGCCTCTAGCTTCCGTGGACTTCAAAAGCGGAGACGAACTTGTGTTGATCGGTGGTTGTTCTCATCATAATTTCAACAATTGAATGAAGTATCGAATTTGTTTATGTTTGTTTGTGCCGCAGGCCGACGGCGGCGACGGCGGCGGTCTCCTTTGATCAGCATAAAAACTCAATTGAGCTCAGGTGCGAACTGATGGATCTTAATAAAGGATCGGAAAAGGTGTTTCCCCAGGTGTTAATCATGCGAGCATAATGATTTGAGGGATTGTGAAATATGCCAAGATCAAAGTCAAAATATTGTTTCGTGATCTGATAAAACAAATTGAACGGTCTGAGATGTATTGATGGCAGTAGAAGACAAAGAAACTTTTTTTTATTCCAATGCCATTTACACGTTGTACAGCGGGTCGTTTTCTAGTGAGATATTTTCAAAGTAGACAAAAAGCATAACTAATAATTGTGTTACATTACGAATATGAGCAGTTAGTTGGTTAAGGTACATTGCTCTCAAAAGGGAACGGGTCTTCTGGTGTTATTTGTTTTTAATGTGCAAGGCGAGATAGAACAGAGCTTGAATAAGCTGAAACTTCTTAGAAAACAATATTGTTTCTTAATGAACTTTCTATTTTGACTTGATGTAATTTTATATCGACTCGATTTTATTTTAAAATAATTGTTTAGTAACTTTAAAATTCAAAATTCAAAAGAAATCTAACAAAAAATTAATTCCACAATGTACATTCACTCGGATTGTCGATCGAGTTATAGGCATACAAAGTAAATAAGTGTTTTCGAAGCTCTTTACAAAGAAAAATCAGAATCGAATTAGGAATTCTTACATAAGAATATAGTTATTTTATTAGTATAATTTGATCAAAAATTGTGTTGGAAAATAGTGTACCAGACCCAGATCCCTGATCCCAGATTCGATCCCAGATCCCTGATCCCTGATCCCAGATACCTGATCCAAAATCCGATCCCAGATCCGAGATCCCAGATACCTGATCCAAAATCCTTGAACTCTGATCCCAAATCTTTGATCTCTGATCCCAGATCCGAGATCCATCCCAGATCCCTGATCGCTGATCCCAGATCCTTGATCCCTGATCCCAGATCCGAGATCCATCCCAGATCACTGATCGCTGAACCCAGATCCCTGATCCCATACACCTGATCTCAGATCCCTGATCCCAAATCCCTGATCCCAAATCCCTGATCCCAAATCCCTGATCCCAGATCCGAGATCCCTGAACCCAGATACCAGATCCCAATTCCTTGATCTCTGATCCCAGATCCGAGATCCATCCCAGATCCCTGATCGCTGATCCCAGATCCGAGATCCATCCCAGATTACAGATCCCTGATTCCAGTTCCCTGTTCCTAGATCCCAGATCCCTTATCCCAGATCCTTGATCACAGATCTACATTTTTCTTGTTTTAGTCCCCCAGCCGAACTTCCTTTAAAGAGCTTCGCTCTTATAAATATTTTCCTTAATTATTCATAGCATACTTTATAGGGCAATTATCATGCATTTCTTTGCTTGTGCCTAAACCCCGTATATGTGGGTCGTTTATGCATAGATTGCTTGCTACTAGCTACACATAAAATTTCCAGATCATAGCTTTAATAAAACTATATAATAAAATGTCGGTCGTAGTATGAAATTAATTCCATTCGAAAGATATTTTTAAGATGAATTCAAATCATTTGTAAAATATTGCTCTAGCACGTCAAGTTTTAAAGAAAAAAAAATCTGAGAAAATAAGTAAAAGTACCCAATATGACAATTTTCTGAAATTGATCATGAAAAAATCAAATTGTACACTAAGTAAACGAGAGCGAAATAGCATTAATCACACTGAGTACATTTTAGAGGAACGCGTGAAAATGATGTTTAATGTGAAACTGCGATTCATCTGTCAGTCATAGCTCACAATAATGTAATATATAAAAAATAATACAAACATTTATTGAAATAAAAAAAAAGAAAATTGCCAGCAATTGATTTATGTGTGGCGATTAAAAGGCAGCTATGCTGGGTGCCATCTCCCGCAGGACGATTTTAGTGGGTTTTTATGGGCTTCTTTTACGACTTCTACTACCCCAGTGTCTACCATGCTTAACTTACCAGCACATCTTGGTTATCAGTTCTTGATCGTGTTGTCACTTAAAATAGCTGGCTTAACAGCCCCAAAGGCCAAGCTTTCTCAATCTCTTGGCTCGTGTGTCTTGTAATTTTCGATCAATAAAAAGGAAGCTACAGTTTAACGCCAAATCCGTATGTCAAAGTTGTTTGAGAAGCTTTTTCTTCTTCAAGAGATGGAGAAGGTGACCTTATGTGTAAATCATTTTAAAGAAAATAAAAATATTTGATGTTCCGAGGCCAATTCGAAGACACAACCTTTGTATTGTCTCATGTCTACTAACAAGTTTCACATGTCGGCCTCCATTCGAGTAGTCGTCAAGTGATTTTCATGATAATTAAATTTTGAAATAATAATAAAAATATTTGACAAGTGTCTCTTCCATCTTGCTTCAAGATGTAAGATGTTATATTATCCCAATATCTTTGAAACGCTCTAGAACTTACTTTCTTTGCATGATCCCTTTCGTGTCTTCTTTTAATATTAAACAATCTTTGTCGAGTGATTAGTTTCACTTCTTGTTATTATCGCGTGCGTTATCCAAAGTAAATACGTGAATTATGACTCGTCTTTTGGTTTTTATTCAAGTTTTCACAAAAGTGTTGCCTACTTTGTAGAGCCCACATAGCGCATACGCCACATATTCACAAATACATTGCCTACTTTGTGAGGCACGAATTGCGCATACGCAAATGTGTTGCTAACTTTTTGGGTAAGTTTTTGCTGGTCCTTTTTATTGCAATATTCAAATGTCTACCAGTCGGATCAGGCAACTCCGAATTTAAGTCCGAAATATGAAAACTCTCACATTTCAGGAACACCGACATTTGGATTGGATATTTTTCGAAAGAACTGATTCCAAAAACTCTAGCGATTTCCGGAACACATCGAATATAGAAAAACCGGCGTTGTGTGAGTTCTAAAAAAGTCTACAGAGAGATACAATTTACTCAAAACAATCAATTATGAAGTATACTATACTACCATGCTCTACCATGCTTATCTAAACATTGACTTCCCTGCCTTGTGGTGTTTAGGGAGCCTCTGATTTTAAATAAGTAATAATAATAACCTAACTATTGAGTCGGCTAAGTTTAGTAATCAAAAAATTCTTTTGTGTCCAAATAAAGCAAACAATTTTCCAGCATGACCAAAAATTAGCCCCAAATGTTCCATAAATATAAACAAAATGTTGAAAAAAAAGATCCTGAAATGTTACCAAATATAAATCAATTTGCTTTCTAAATGCGCCCAAAGTGTTTGGCAAAACGAAAACAAATTGTTTTTAAAAAGAAGCGAAATTGAGCACAATATGTTATTGACACATCATCGAATACACAAATAGACCCATTGGAAGTTGAAGTTCCTTATTACGAAGTCTAATTGGAAGGTTTGTGTCCAGGCTGTTTATCAAAGACACAAAAAGCAGCCTAGCTAGATCAACCTTTATCTTAATAGCAAGGGTGTCGCTAGGGGGAAGTTGGGATAACAAATAGAATCTTATTTAAACTAAAATTAAAAATATCCGTTGACTGATAGTTGTTTTCGCATTCTAAATGATTTAGTTAATTGTAGTTGTATGACAAATTTAAGTGATGAGTAAGTGAGTGCAATCAAATGTAAGAGAACATTTTCTGAAAATTTACCAACACGAGAAAGACGTTAGTACGATACTTTAGCGGAGTATTTTCTCATGGCTACCGAGTTAAGCTGTAAATTCTTTAAAAATATTAAAATTTTCTAATATAGTATAATATATCATTTTTCGGGCAAGGTGGAATTTTCTGTAGAAATGCCCATATGTACCCTCTTCGACCATCCTTAGTACCAATATCAGTCCAAATACAAAACAAATTTTGTTGTTAAAAAAAAAAAACGATGATCCATGCTTGTCCCAACTTTTGATCGTTTTAAGGGTTTTTAAATAATCGTGTCCAAAGACTTCAAAATCCATGTTTTATGGAAATCGCGATCAAAGCAACGCCCAGTCGGATTAGTCCTTAATGCCCTAATAGTCCCGATTGACTTAAAAGTCTGGGAAAATATTCTTGGCATATCGCTCATTTAATTCAACAACGGCATAGCTAGAAAAACATGATTTTTAAGTTAATCTTCCAGAAATGTTGGCCTTGTCATATTCTATCTTGTGCCAAATTTTCAAATAGTTATCTTTTACAGATTTCGCGTAAGAGCGACTTATCTCAGTTGTGCCATCTTACTTATGACACTCAAATTAATTTATTTTAGCTACAAAAACGTCAGAACTTAAAGTAGATATAGGTTTTGTTTCAATAAAAGCCTTAAAGGACTATTTGGACTTGACTTTTTGTTTTATATATTTTTGAGTTATGCCGTTGTTGAATTAAATGAGCGTTATGTAAGTATTATATGATTTTTCAAAACCCTTAACTGGAAAACATATATAAATACTCTTTTTAAAGGGACGAAAAATAGTGTTTTTTTATTTTATCGGAAAATAAAAAGCTTTAACCTTACGCGCTATAAGGTGTGAAAAATATGATCTAGAATTTTTGACAAACTCTATGAAACTTACAGAGCCTATTTTAGAATAGTCCAAAAACACTAGTTTGCAGCGGAAAAGACACATTGAAGTCAGTATTTTTTAATGATGTATTTGGGAATGCTGAACTCAAAAATGAATTTCAAAAAATTTTGTATGGATACGTTTTTGAGTTAAAATTTTTTTTTAGTTTTTCGGTAGGTACCCATACCTTTTTAAAAAAATGATTTTTTTCTCAAAAACGTGAAAAATTTGATTTTCTAAAATTTGTAAATGGTGGAAAATGAAAATCAAAAAATAGTTTTTTCTTTTATTCTTACAAATTGCCCTATTACGAAAAAATTTCATATTCTACGTTTATCTTACAAGCCAAATTATATATAGATCGGCTCATAAATAACGTATGGCCGCCACCATTTTTTGACTTTGGGTGGATTTTTCCAAAGTAAAGAATTCGCAATTATTTTTGGCTCATAGAGCTTAAAACCCGAAGTTCATATAAATCGGTTTATCAATAACGTTTCGTTGTCAATCTGCCTACAATATTCCGACCTTGGGGGTGAATTTTCTCAAAGTGGAGAATAATACTCCTATCAGCTAAAAAATAACGTTTTGCACTCAACCCACCTCGCCCCACACTTTCCCCACTCGTGTCATTGCATACAATCATTGTATTACAATGCTTACAAACAGAGTTTCAAGTCAATAGGATGAAAATTAGCTTTGCCGGTAATATTCCTTGTGTGTGGGATTTTCAATATCGGGAAAATATGTGTTAACAATCCGAGTTTTTAGACGATCTGATGAAACAACAATTTCTATAGAAATTTTCAACTTCTTGTGGTTGGAATTTTCCCAAACCTCGGTTTACTTCCCACTTTGACCACAAATGGAAACTACTGTCCAAGTTGCAGGTTTCCGTCAGTAAACGGTTTTACCTATTAGAAAGATAACTTCCAATTGGCTGAAACTCAATTCTAACTTGATTTTTATAAATAAGATTGATTGTTAGTTTTTTAATATTTCCCAACTACTTGTAACTATTTGCCGTGTTATTTTTACTAAGGCCAAAAATGTTTGTAGGTCGCAATTTTATTTGAGCGCAACTTTGGTTCAATGTTTACTTTATGGCTCCCATGCGGTATTTAGCCTAGTTCCCCGGCAGCGAATTTCCCGCGCATTTTTCACGGACAAATCGCAAGATTTTACATTTTTATTTAGCACAGAGACGAACCAAAGTTTCTTCTGTCCCAGAAATGGGCGAAAATAAAAAAGAAGAGAAAAAAAAAACAATAACAATAATTTATGCCGGTAGCTAGTTTAGGCGCCTCTGGTGGGTCATGGTGGTGGAGAGGTGGGTGGGAGAGCGCTGCCCACGCTCTGCAGCAGAGCTTTGCCGGCAAAGTTTGCACATGCAGCAGCGGCCGAGAGCGAGCAGCACTCTCTTTCTTACGCTCCCGGCATTCTAATCAGAGCGAGAGCATTGAGCCAATTGGTTTTATGGTCTCTCTGCTGCTGCTGCCGCTGCTGCTGCTGTACGCTTCCCCTCTTTTGCAGACACAGCTGCGGTTGTTTCATTTCCAATGTATCACACTACCCCGTCGACATTTCCCCTTAAGGGAGAGAGCATGGCGCGCTCGCACTCGCTCTGGCTTCCTCTCTTTGTTTTGTCTTGGCACTGCTTGCACTTGCCTGAACAGCGCCTCGTGCTATCTCGCTTTGGCGCCCAATCGAACTAGTTGCAAGTTTTTGTTGTTGCTTTGTTTAGTGTGTGTGTGTGTGTGTGCGTTAATTGTTGTTGCTGTTGTTCGTGTGGCACATTCAAACAAACAAACAAACAAACATAGAGACAAGCAGAAGGAGAGTATTGTCATAATTCGTCTTGTCTTTTATTTTTGCCAATCTTCAGCTTGTCGTTTATTTTTCAGTTTGCCTTTTCTGCTTTCATTCATAAGAATTGTTCGTGGTGTGGTGAGAGAAGGGAAGAGGGTAAGGGAAGCAGAACTTTATGTTTTAGAATGGGGCACTTGTACCCCCACCCTACTCAAGGTGGATTGTGTGTGGCATATTAAGTAAATTTAAGACCCTCTTTAATCGCATCTCTGTTGATGCAGCATGTGGCATTTAATCAAATTTTGATTGAAACATTGAAACTGTACCAGGCCGTTAGCAGATCGATGTAATTTTAATGCTAAATTTCTTTTCCCAAATTATTGCATCCAACTGAGAACATTAATTACACCTGCTCACATTTTTCCGCTTTATCCGAAGTTTGAGTACGAAAATGGTTTTAAGGAAAAGGAAAGAATAGGTGAAACATCTAAATGATATAAGTGTAATTTTCAACTTGAAGTTGAGCTTGACTTGGTTGGAATGGTAGAACCTGCTACAAATTCAAGACTACCAAACACACCGACCCATGAGTAGCGCAAATATGTTGTATAGATATTTAGATCATGGCCTTGGACCTTCTTTAAAGAATCGCTCAAATGAGACAAGATAATGTGGGTTTTAGAAGCATAAAGTGATCTGATCATCGTAAAGATATATTTGCGAACGGGCAAAAACAGATGTCAAATTCTCAAAAATATATTTTGGAAAGTCAGTACTCACACAATATGAAATAATTGCGATATTAAAAATATGAAACAGAAAATTTATAAAAACTCAGTTCGCCTAAAATTATTTATTCACGTGAGATGTTCTAAAAATTGCAAAATCGCAAAAACCCATATCTTAAGGGGTTATACGCAGTTGCAAAGCCCAAATACAAGTAATAACTATTCAGATAGTGTCTTCTTAGATCATGTAAAAGTGTTGAAAGATACTGCACCTATGGACGATCTCCCTAAAAAGCGTTTGGCGGTACTTACGATATCTCATAAGAATTGGTTTAGCTTATCAGAAATCAAAAAACGAGTTAGATTCTTTAAGGGGATTGATGAATGCTGGGATTGATCGAAGGAATGGTCGAAATTACAATGTTTGATTAAATGACGACAACGTAAACCAAAAATTTAAATTTTCGACCAAAATTTTCGAGAAAACTTTTAAGATAAAATGACACAAGGCAACAAAATTAAACTTTTCCAGTTTATTGAATGGTTGGTGGTTATTCTAAAAAACTTTGGCGTGCTTCACACAAACCAGAAAAAAATGCACTTTTACCGCCTATTGGTTCAAATTGAAAAAATCCTGATGTGATGGATCATATTGGTAAATTTATTCGTCTTAAGCACTCGAAAATCATCTATAATCACCAACACTTCTTCTATAAACTGGACCATGTTGCCTAGTGTAATTATTGGAAATCTTAATCCTTCGATCAATCCCCAAAGAATATATCTAAGAAGGTTTTGTGTAGGTTCTAGTTTATTTCGGTATTCGGTTCCAGTATTGGTATACCGGTACGTACGTATTTTTTGAATATTTTAACTGCGTATAACCCCTAAAGGCAATATATAGTTTTTGGGTCGGATGCGATTTAAAGAACTTATAAGCTATAATTTAAAAAAAAAATAGTCAAAGTTGTAGGAAATGTAATATTCTGGGTTAAAACAGTTAAAACATTGACTTTTTTTTTAATATATCTCGGAAGATATAACGAAAACGCATGTTTTGTATTTAGTGAATGTAATCGAAAAGCTCATAGTTTACGAGAAAAAGACAACAAAATTTCCTTCTAATAATTGTCTTTCAATTGATGTACGTATACAGAAAAAAATGCTTGAATCCATCAGAAAGATTGGATCGTGATCGTGATCAATTGATCCGTGATTGATCCGTTTTTGGATTGTTTTTGATCCGTCTCGGACTTAAATGTCGAGTGAGAGAGCGAACAAGTTGAAAGCAATAACAAATTCGCTCATTTGGCTTCTCTCATTGTTTTTCGATTGCGCGCCCTTGTAGCTCGGCCCGTTATTCCGCTCAAAACAAATTATATTAACTTTGTTGTTATAGGATCTTTGTTGAAAAGTAGACGGTTCATATTTTCAGGGTTTTCCTGAAATATGGTCAAAAAATTTTTTTAAATTGGATATTAGATAAAATTTAATGGCTACGGAAAACCATTGGTAAAAAAATATGGAAAAAATCTGTAAAATTGCATCTAACTTCTAAATTACTCACTCTGTAAAATTATGCAAATTTTAATTTGCCTATCAAATCGCGAAAATTTGACGCGAAAAGATATATTTTTTTCTTCATTTTTATCTCTTAATTTCGTCTTGTATCCAGGAATTTACGGCACCTCACTGAATTTTTCGACACTTTTGGGGATAAATGAACCACTGTGTGGTTTTCAACCTAAGGACCAAACCAATTTTTGGAATTTAGGGGTTTTCAGCCTTGAAATCTACAAATAATATGAATTAATTATACAAGTTCTTCAATTCAACAATATTCTTCTTAACCTTCTCTAAAGAATTTCCAACACTCCAATCACTCATCATTAGATGTAAAAACGACTATTAAACAGTTGGAGTATTTCCACACCATCTTTTCCCAGTCTTAACTCTCTTGGCTGATAAAAACCAATTTTAGCATTTTCTATTCATCTTAATGAGCTTACAATTCAATTCCAAGTGATTCCATCAAAGTGTCTCGAATGTCAACTGACTTCCTGACATTAATCGCTTTGATTGGTCGCTAATATAAGCTAATTGGCATACTTAAACGGGTGGGGATAAGTCGCACACCAAACACTGCGGTAGTGCGCCTCACAAGATAGCGACGATTTTCCATCAAGATGCGACGACATGGTCTGAAATTATCTAATGAATTTTCACTTAATCCAAATCAAAAGTGGCGATCAAGATGCGCGGCATCCGCTTGCATCTGTTGGCATCGTCAACGTAGAAGAGACAACGTTTGCCTTGTGTGTGTGTGTGTGTGTGTGTTGTGTCGTTGGTTGTCATAAGCCGATCAGCGTTGAAATGGGCACCAAGGGGGGAGGTTGGTGCTGGTGGAGGCCTGAGGTCGTCAGCACGATCATCCTTCCTTCTTTTGGCTGACTCGTTGAATCTTGCTAATAATTCGCTTGACAGATGTTCAGGCATAATTAGAGATTAATTGTTCTATTCATAATTGGTCTGGGCGATGTGCGATGGGCGTTTGCTTGATATTTTTGGACAGTGGCAGAAAGGTGCCTGGGGGTTAATTTTTAGATTGAAGGCAACAGTTGCCCATGCGGAAGCCAAATTAAATGTGATAAGTGCCGCAGAGAGAGAGGCACTGAGTTCTAAAAGTGTCCATTTTAAACAAAAATTAATCAAATTGTGTAAAAATTGCAAATGGAAATGCCATCATTTGTTTGAAAAGGGGAAAAAATAATAAATCGAAACATGTAAAATATTAAAGTGAATGTGGGTTTGTATGTACTTAAACGATCCTGATTATATTTTTCCAGTATTGAACATACGAACATTCGATCAAGAAAGAGTCATAGTCCACGTTCCAAGTCTGTGAACCGGTTCGAAGTCAGCTTTGCGAGCTTAAGAACCAGTTCCGAAACAGTTTAAACATTTTTTAAAGTGGTTCAGTATTCAGGACATGAACTGTAAATTTTTTTCGTTTGATTCAATGAAGTTAGATCATTTTTCAGTTTGAACCGGTTCAAAATTGGTTCCAAACAATATCCCAAAAATGATTAAATTAGATCTTCAGCTTGTTAATATGCAGTTCGACTTATAAAGAGCTATGAACCAGTTTAAAGCGACTCAAAATTCATTTAGAGCCATGTTGACGGAATTAAATACACAATTACAAAATTATCCCGGTTCAAATCGGGTTCAAATCAGATAAAACCGGTTCGAAAGTTGGTTAAATCTTTTGTCTAGATGGGTTAAAGGAGACAAGCTATGATACTGGTTCAAATGAAGTTCAGAACCAGTTTGAACCGGTTCCAAAGTAAGTAAAATTTTGTGTCTAGATTGGTAGAAGTTTTTATTTAAATATTTTAAACTTTGAACTCAAAATTTGGTGTCTGGGGTGAAATTTTGGAGTTTAATTTTTCCGCCCGGTTCAAATCGGTCTTTCAACGTGTTTGAACCGGTTTAAAAAATGGTTTAAAGCAGCGGTGGGCAACAAAATGTAACTGAAGTCCCATTTCAATTAGATCAAAGTTGGTTAAAAATTAATTATAAACTGCCCAAATGCCTTCTCATCATAAATATTTATTTTAAATAATTTTTTTTGAAATACAAATTTCCAAATTATTTTTCATACCCGAGCAACGCCGGCTATTTAGTTCAGTTGGTTATAAAAATGCATTTGCATTTGCCACAAAAACTGAAAACAAAAGCGCAACACAATAAATAGAATAGAAACACCAGCAGCGAGCACTAATAATTCGCTTTTATTGAGTGTTTCTGGTGCAATAAAAAATATATTTTTCAGTTGGATTTCCCCCTTTGATGGGTCGTAAAAAATTTGGAAATTTTATTGACCAGAGAGGGACAGTGTTTGTGTTTCTGTTTGTGTGTATGGAGCCCCAACTCCACCACCTTCCCTCTCTATTAAAGCGAACTTAACGAGCCAACAAATTACTACACATCATAAAAACAAAAAGCGAAAATCACACAAAAATATACCAAAACACGGCGACGCCACTTGGCGACTGAAAGACTAAAAATAACACAAAAAATTATGCGCTCAATGAATTGCTGGAAACGGCCCCTCAGAACCGTAAAAGTATTGTAGATGAAGCTGGAGAGGAGATCATGTTGGGCAGTGTTCCTTGTGTCATTATCAAAATGATTTAAAAGCACAGTTGTGGTGGCATTTAAAGGGATTTCCCATGCCAATTTATGGTAAAGAAGCATCAGTGGGTTATAATTTGAACAGAGGGGGGAAATTCGTTCTAAAACAGTCACTGGTTTGAAATCTGAAAGGGTAAAAAATAATTACCAAAAAGGAATTTCAATGAGTTGGGTAAGTTTGACAGAGTGGTTTATGGAAGTCTGTTGCAACTTCAAAAAAATCCAAGAAGATACAGTGTACGAAATTGTATCCGTAGCAAAGTATCAAAGAGAATCCAACTGAAGGATTTTGGTTTTATCTGGCGTTTATAGCGACAATATATTAAGTTTAAACTGTGCAGGTGCACTATTATTATTACTATTAACTGAACAACTACAAGAAATTAAGAAAAGCTCGGCTTGACCCTTTTGGACAGTAACAGCCAATTTTACATTAATTAAACTACTTTACAGCTAATATAACGCATTGAAGTCTCTTTAACTTACTGATTTATTTTCGAACTTGAAAATTAAGTTAACAAAATTTTGTAAGTATACATACTATATATACGTTTTTGAGATATCGATTTAGTAAATACATATTTTTGTGAGCTACTCTTATATCCACATAATCAGAAAATTAAATTCTTTTTTTTTTAGGATACACAAGACATAGAAAAAAATTATATGTAATAGATTTCTTAGTCTTAGAAAAATCCTCCTTTAAATATAAAAATGTTAAAAAAATATTCATATAATATTCAGAATTAAAAAATCAAATTTAAAAATATTATTTCCTACTTCAAGAAAGTATTTTCGAACTGATATACCTCTTTCAGTATACTAGCGTATTATTGGCTATTTTGGACAGGAGTCTTATAGTATGGGTTCCAATCTAACCAAATCGCAAAAATCTACATTGTTGGGTTGGATACAGAAGATTTTTGGGCCAATTATTTCGAATAATAAATGAGAAATGTTTTTCGGATTTTTACAAAATTTTATATAAGTTAAGAAAGATAAACTTACAATTTACTCAGTGGTTTGTAAGTTTACGCGAGAGATAGTTCTATGTGTAAGATAAGTAATCGGCCTTAAGGCTAGCTTATCGGGGTGCCAAAGTGTAGAAAAATTCTTCGTCCAAAAATAAAAAGACAAAAAATTGGTATATTTATTCAAACGATTTTATACGTGCCAAAATACATTCATTAAATTTTTATAAAAAAATTATACTTGTACCGGAACGTACCGGTATACCGAAATAAAAATCTAGGTACCGTATCGGAAACGAAAATCGAAATAAACTAAAAACCGAAACGGAACCTTTAACCGTTATTCTCATATCGGTACGCACTGGAACCGGTACCGGAACCGATATTCGTTTTGGGATTAATGCTTGATTTCGAAGATTAGTTACTGGAACTATTACCTTTCAGTCAATATAGACCCGAGGTTGTCCCCCATTTCTACTGGTGTACGACCACATTCAGCAATTCACATAGACGCGAGCGGAACGCATGCCGAAGCTCGTCAACACTTGATGAAGCTGGTCAGAGCCGCTTTGCGTCGCATTATACTCGCACACCAACACACACTCACTTATGGCTTATTTTAAAGCATTTTTCATTTATCACTTAGTTTTATTACCAATAAATTTTGTTTCACTAATGCAGCCTTGTTTGAAAAAAAAAAAAATAAATAAATATAAAAAAAGTTTGAGAAAAAGTTAAAAAATCGATTTTTGTGATTTTTCGATATTCGAAGCCATTATAAAGACACAGCAGTTGGAAGTGACAGGAGTTAATTATAGTTATAACATTAAACGCGTTTATCTCAAAACCATAATTTTACACTTTTCTCCATCATATCTCAAAAACGGCTTGGCCGATTTCTTTCAAATTTATAGGGTCTACTCAGTAAATCTTTACGCATCGAGCGTCAGACCAGAGGGCACCCTTAAGTAAATAAGAATGGGGTAAATATCGTGTCGTAACTAAACATGCGATTTTATAGTCAACTTTCATATGCTATAAATATATATGTAAAAGCAGTGCTACAATGTCAACTTAGTTGTTCTATATCTTTCTTTCTAGTACTTTAGAAACTCCATTTTCCCATTCCTCCTCCGCAAATTGAAAAAAAACCTCAAATCTTTCACTATTTTGGAGTTAGGTTGTTCGAACTTTCTAGACATATATTCTACTCATCATTACTTATCGAGCCCCCATACATCATTTTCCGATCAGATGAACTATAGAAGAGTTGCCACCCCCACAATTTCAAAAAAATGTAATATCTTCTACAATTTTAAAGACAGATTGTTTGAACCTTTAAGGCATATATTGTAAGCGTCATTACTTATCGATCCACCACACACCGTTTCCAGATCAGATGAACGATATTCGAGTTATAAGCAAATCAAATAATAACGCTGGGCAGCACTGCCCGTAATCGTGATGGGCAGCACTTGCACAGTTTGTGTGACCCCACACTTTAAAGTTATTAGTTATATACAAACAGGTACAGAGTATATTACAGTCGGGCTTGACCGACTTTCTTACTTGTTTTTTAATATGTGTGTGTGGGTGTTGCTCATGAAGGAGTCAAAAGAGTCGATCACCTGAGTCCCCATACAGCCCACACTCGTTCTTTCTTTTTCACGAACAAGGATGCGTCTTCAATAATGTGTTATGAGTCATCGTCACCTGACACCTTTCGGACAGTGGAAGATCACCTGGAGTAGAAAATATGGACCTACATTTAACAGTAACTCATTCTAGAAAAATATGATTATTAAATACAAAAGTTAAATTTAAGCAATAATAGTCAATTAGTTTAATTCCTTGAAAATGCTTCAATTGCTCCAATTGTGCAAAATTTTGCGCCACAATTCTTCTCAGACAGATAAGCACACGCCTCTGACACCGAATAAAGATGCAAATGACTCAATGCGATGGCCATAAAGCAGAGACTGACAAACTCAACTGCCAGCACGTAGACAAACAATGCAGCCAAGGATATGGCCGAGAGTCCTTTTGGCCAGTGTGTGATCAAAGCGGACAAGTGAAGTCCATTAAAACACTAAAGTCACGTCAAGCGCCAAATGATGAATGTGGCCTAAGGCGACGAACGAGGAAGCAGACCAAATGCAGTCGAAAAAAAAGGGGGGGATAACACAGTGCTGCAGTGTGTCCATGTCCATGGATGAATACCAATCAGAGAAACAATTGCACACTCTAGCCAGACAGTCGCTCAAAATGGTTTTTTTTTTTTTTTTTGTTTTCGCTTTTTGGGTGGGCGTGGCCAACACCCTGCTGCAACTAGGGCCAGATGGACATGGCCAATTGTCAACGGAAGTGAGGAAGTGCGCCCCTCTGCAACGCACTCATGAAGTCATTCACTCAATTTATCGTTTGATGAATGTCCTGGCAGATAGACCAGGTCCTGGGTGCTGGCACACACACACATGCACACATTTAATGGCCATTTGAGCAGTTGATAAACGTTTCGCTCGTTTGCCTTGATGAAATGTTGTCGTTGTCGTTGTCCTTGTTCGTCCTTTGTTGCATTGTTTATTTATGCCTGGCATATGTAGCCAGAGCCAGCGCCTGGCCTCATGCGTTTAGTTTTTGCACTTATTTCTAATTGTTTTTGTTTAGCTTTTTCGTCATGCGGCGCTTTTTTGATTTATGATGGGCGGCAAATTTGCCTGGTTTTTGTGGCCGTTACATTTTTGGCACTGCATTTTGCGTAGATGACAAGGACATACTATTATGATGTCACAGCCTGACAGGCGACATACTCGTTCACATCCTGACAGCTTCAAGGGTTCTTTTTTTCACTGCCCCACCCATAAATGGAAATTTATGGATTTCGCTCACACAAAATCGTTGCAAATCGACGCAAAGTGCTCTAATTTACGTCAAAAGACGAAACGAAAAACGAAAATGTCGCACAATTAGGAAAGAAATATGTATCTAAGAGGGGGGGAGGGAAATTGCACGACTTGAAGCTCGTTTCGGCTGGCTCCACAAACCGAAATAAACTTAATTTATGAAAACTATTTGCCCAGGACAACAACGATAACGACAACCATTCACCCCCCCACTCCATCCCCTTTCATATCCCTTATTCGTCCATTGTCCTGCTCGATGGATAGACACGCGCCCGTCATAATTCTGTATAATCTATGTACGATTTGAGTAAAAACAAAGGAAAGCCAGAAAACATAAATTTCACATTTTATGTGCACTTTTCTTGCTGCTCGACCAGTCCTTGGTCCTTGGAGACATTCTGTGCGCTGTCATTAGGAAAAATAAAATATGCCACCCACTTCTTGCTTGCTGCTCCATTTCGGTCTTGTCCTGCGGAATGTCAAACAAAACGGGACAACCATCAAGTTTATGGACAAATAACACAAATTGCCAAAGCCAAAAAAAAAAGGGAAAACAAAACAAGCAAATTTTTATCCTTACATTTTTGTTGTCAATTTTGGTTTGGTTATGAAATATGAACTCGTTGAGTGTAGTACTTAGATCTGTGATGAGTTTTGTTTTAAACTTTTTAACTCTTTTTTCCAACCGATCTGCTTTTTAAAAAGTCGATTTTTCTAATTCCTTACTGGCTTGAGCACTTTTATAGTTATTAAAATTCAATAAAATTATTTTTTTTTTCAAAAGTCTTGGCTTAGGAATATTAAAAACTTCTCAAAATTTTATTTGACTTGGTGGAGTCTAAAATAAACAAATCTTTTTACTAACGAACAATAATTTCACTTTCAAAAATCCTTCAGTAATTTGCATATGCTTAGCTGAGCAAAAAGATAGCCTACGAAGTGTTCTACAAGTCCCTTAACAAAATTACGAAATAGTATATATTACTTTAAAATAAAGTCACAAAATAGACTTTGGTCAAAGTTTCAAGCAAATCCCTTTGCTTACTTACCGGATATTCACTTAATGTCGTGTTGGACCTTGCTCATGTAACTGACACGCACAGGAACGCACGAAATCGAATGTTGCAATACAAGCAGGTCGTGTTGAGTTGTTCGTGTCACGAATATACACAATGCGTGCTATTTATATGCTCTTGCAGTTTCTTTATTTTAAAAAGGCAAAGAAATTTCAAATATTCTTTCAAACTGTCAGCTTTGCTTAAATAAGGCAAGTTGAGTGAATTCTCAAGCTAACCAACAGGAGGCCATTTGGCTGAACAAGCCAAACGATTGGAACGAATGTTGATTTAATTTGGCCAAATTGTTTTGAAGCAAACAATATTTGCGACTTACAAGTATAATGACGTTACCCTTGAAAATAAAAAAGGTTTTTTCAACAAGACCAATTTTCCGGACGATCGGTTGTATGGCAGCTATACGATATAGTCGTTAGGTTGTGATCAAACTTAACCGAATCAAGTGAATGCATATTAGACTACTTATTGCCAAGTTTGAAGATGTTTCCATTGATAACAAAAAAATGTATCTCATTAGAACTAGTTTTTTTGACCGATCGTTCCTATGGCAGCTATATGCTATACCCGTCCAGTTTTGATCAAGCTTTTCAGAATTGTGAAAGAGCATAAAAAAGTTAATAAATATTAAGTTAAAAAAAAAAATTAAACAAAAAAGTTTTTCTCAATAGAACTAGTTTTTTTAGACCGATCGTTCCTATGACAGCTATGCGATAACCGATCCGGCCAATTCCGACATATGTGCTGTGTATATGTATTTAAAAACTTTTTGCAAAGTGTAAAGTCAAGATAGCTTTAAAACTGAGGGAGGAGATAGCATGATTAGAAAAAGACAGAAGGACGACAAAGGCTAGATCCACTCGGCTAATGATGCTGATCAAGAATGTATATACTTTATGTGTTTGGAGATGCTTCCTTTGTCTCGGCTAATGATGCTGATCAAGAATATATATACTTTACGGGTTTGGAGATGCTTTCTTCAATACGTTACAAACATCAGACCAATTTAAATATACTCTTTGTAAGGCTATAATAAAAAAATTGACCAAGTTCAACGTTTTTCCCCTATTTTTTTGTTTGGAAGTTGACGTACAATGCACAGTACGTTTAAGAGGCCCAAGGGACACGAAGGCTCTTACTCGCAAACTCAAGACAAAATTGCAGCCCACCTCACGCCCAACCGACCGGGTTCGTCAGCTAACGCACGAAATCAAGCTGGAAAATTATATATATATATATATTTTATATATAAATTATAAATAGGCTATAAATAGTAAAAGTAAATTCAAATTTAATTACTTAATGAGTTAAGATAGATGTCTTTAAAGCAGGAAAGGACAACTCCAAACTGATCAGTCGGTAAAGATTGTAATAATCAGCACATAGGACAGGAAAAGGGTCCGCATGGCATAGTTAGTACGACACCGTTTCAAGGTTGGGTGGATAAAGTTACGGCTAGGTCTAATCGGGACACAAAAATTGATTTGGCTAGTCAACTCAGACAAGTCAATTTCACCACTAAGTAAAGAAATTTCTTCAAACACAATTCTATGGCTAATTAAGGCAGGAAGGTTAATTAACGGAAGTCTAAAGTTGATGATACAGCATAACCCCTAAAATATTTACTTCATTGGCAGTATCATTTAAGCGTTCCAATTGTACACTATCAAGAGTATAAGTGACCAGCTGAGGTAAGCTTTTATAAAATGTCATAACCTTACATATTGAACTAACTACTATAAATGCATCCATTCTTCTTGCAAAAGATAGCGAGATCAGAGATCAGATCTTAATGTTATATGTTAGTCAAAGCTTCAGGCTTTCCCGATTTCTTATACTTTTTAAAATATCTCGTCTTCACATTCTTCAAGTTTGATAGTTCCTTCGAATATCAAGGAGGTCTTTTGATGCTCCGAGGTATCTCGAGTGGAACACAAACGTCAAAAAACGAATTTAGGGTATTATAAAAAAGTTTAATGGCAACATCAATATTGGTACAATTGTACAATTTGGGACCTGTCAGTATGGAGAATAAGATCATTAAGCTTTTCAAAATCAGTTCTACGAAAATAACGGGTACCAGCCGTTGAACTCGTTGCTCTGGTAGGCTAGGGAGTAGGCAAATCAAGTACAACATCCAATGAAGGATGAATGGGGTCTTCTGGAAGTACCAACTGGTCAATCCTAGCGGCAACGAGGCTAGTTGGATCCAACACAAGATAAGAAGAAATTACTTCGCCGACTCAATCAAAATAAACTTGATAAGTCCATATCAAAATGTCGTCGTTGGTGTTTTGCAGTATTTGCTCCCAGGTTACCTGACTTGCTACCAAAGTCTCCGATAGCTTCTCCAATTCCCAATGATTTCCAAACGTTCAGTCACAATATTCAGTCACACCCCTTTTTTGCATAGTATACCTCCATGAACCCACCCAAATTTCATTCATTTCAGCCTCCTATCCGCAAGAATGTTACTGGCATAACATTCCAACACTTTTAGACACGGGTCAGCCGCCCCACTAGAATATCCGTTTGTGCCCAATGTTGCCCGAGTCCAAGTTGTGTGTCTCTTTTCTCGGGGCTCGGACTGGCTGCGCTCGTCAAGTGTTTGTTTTGATGGAAACCACCCGAGGTTCTCCCTTCTACTTCGACGATGGGATGTGAGCATTAGAGCAAAAGTTTTGTGCGCACAACACCCACAAAATGTGTCCTTTTCCCTCCTCCCTTACCTCATGTCCATTATCCTGGTGGCGCATGTTTGTCTTTCATCATTTTATTTTTTTTTTTTTTTTTTTTTGCTATGTGTTATTCTTTGGTTTGGTTTTTTTTTTCTTGTGGAATTTATGTTTTTTATGCTTTGCTTTTCATCTATTTTTCTACATTTTGTGCTGACCACAGGAGCAGAGAAGCTCCTGGTTGTTCTGTGGCTAGTTTTGCTCCCAGTCGCCATGTCCTGTCTCTAGCTCTCTGTGTGAGTGTGTGTGTGTGTGTGTGTCTATCGTATGGCGGACATTTTTCTTATTTGCAATAAATTTGGTTATGAATGTTTCTGCTGTTTGCTGGGAATTGTACATAATTTTCACAATTTTGATGTTAACTTGGAAATTTACGATACTTTATTTTGAAATGATGTTTCGGGGGGAGAGTTTTGTGGGAAGCCATTAAAAATTCATTTTTACGATTCCAGTTGGCGGATTTAAGCGAATCGTTTTGAGCAGGAAGGCAATAGTTAGCAATGGGTATGAGATTAGGAGTTGACACTTAATTTTTTGAAGTTATTCTCTGAGATACAAGGTATCGAAAAATATCGGAAAATAACCCCAAAATGAATTTCTATTTAATAATAATAATTTTATATAATTTTTATTTTTTTAAATATTTTTTCTAGCTGGCATATGAGCCCTTCTGTATATTCATCTACATTTGCATTGTTTCTACCCAGATGAAATGTCAAATTACAAAATCTCACCCTTTGTATAAAAGTCAGTTTGCTTCATCATCATCCCTCTCTCTGCCCACTTTGTTCATTTTCTGCTCCTAAGTAGCCTTGAACAGTAAAGCAGTGCTGAAGTGTCGACCGTAATTACACGTGCCCAGCCACCCCACCCTCCCACTCGCACAATTGACAATCAAAAACCCCAGCCAAAGTAAAAAAACAAAACGGAATTGCTATTTTAGAAACAAACAAAAAAAAAAAAGAGTCAAAATTTTGCAGATTTTTCAGCTGTGTCAAAAAATTGTCAGCAAGGCAAATGACAGTCTAAAATGCCCTTCCATATGCATGTGTGTAGCTAAGCCAGAGGCTTAGCCATCCCCTTCCTCCCTTTCAAATTGAACGCCTTGGCTGGTGCGCTCTGGTTTTGGTTTTATATGAGTTTGCGGCTCGGCTAAAGTGTCATACAGAATGTGAGTTACATTTAGCAGCAAAAATTTGACAGTTGATATTTTGAAAATTGCCCGGCGAGAAAAAAAAAACAACAACAACAACAAATGAAATGGAAATGGCTTTTGAATTTTGTGAATTTGAGCATTAGCATCAAAATATGTTTGTTTGTCCGTTTGTGTTGCATAACAACAACGAATGGCAAACATTTTCGATTTATTTCTAATTAGAGACAACTTTGTGTTGGACGTCGACGATGTCGTTTTTGGTCGTTTTGTTTAATGAGTTTCAACATTTGCTCGCAGCTGAAAATATTTGACAGTTGTCATTTTGACAGTATTTTTTTTTTGTTGTGTGCAAAAATTATAATGTGGGAGGAGCGGAGGGAAGAAATGGCAATTATGAGCATCAAATGGAAATTGGTATACCCTAAATAAGTGACACATGTTGTGGGCAATTACATCTATCAAAGGGCTGAATCCTGAATCAAAGTAAAGGTACAATCTTGCACTACACTTTTCAAGTCGTTCCAACTTTTAGAAAGGCTGGACATTAGGTTATAGGACTTATATATAAACATCATGTTTACTTTGTCAAATAACAAGAACGGGAACAATTTTAAGAACAGGCATGGCCAGGCCCGGTAGTTCAGTACCAGACCGAGGGTACTAAAAAAGAACTTAAAATGAGAATTTTTTTTCTAAATAGACGGAACTTAAGATCGTTGGAATATTATCAGTTTTTCGATATCAACATGCTTCTTTAATTGCTATTTCATATGGAATGAGCACAAAGATCTGGGCCTGAAATGGTAAATATTGTCTGACCCTGCTGCCATCATAATCTTTATAGGTCTTAATCAACCCTTAAGAATCGGTTCGGTCCAGGTCCTTATGTTGCATGAACCAAGCCGGGAACTAAACCCTATTGAAAATGGTCACAAGAACTTAAACTCGAACCCCGAATCAATCCCAAACGGATTCCTTTCCTCTTGTTGATAGAGATCGGTTAAAAAAATAGAATTTCAAATTTTATACAATTTTCTATTTCAGCACTCAAATGTTAAACAATTTTGAAAATAATGTACAATAATTTAACCATATATATGCGCTGTGCTCATATATGGTCGGAGTCACTTTTTCATAATAGATCTCGCTTTGCTGCTACTTGAAATCAGGGATGCAAACCACTCGAAACAATGGAATGGTTCGGTTATGTGGTTCACATAGATTTAAAACCACAGGTTCGGTTTCGAGATGGGCGCGTGTCTACTATTTTGAACACGACACGACTGCAACACGAATGGCATATTTCAAACACGCACTCCACCAGCACTGACAAAAATTTCGTAATCACGAAACGCACGACTTTATTAATAGTGGAAACAAATAATCCCGACAAATTGCCCTCTGGAATTTGGTGTTTATTTTGTTTTTAAAGTCGACTTTAAATAGGTTTGATCAATTGAGCCGACAAACTCTATTTATACACAGAAAAAAATCAATCCAAACGGGCTTAAATCAATCCGCAACGGTAATGAAAGCAGGTTAAACTCGGATATTCCTAAAGGGTTAAATCTAGTTAGAATTTAAAAAAAATCTATTTTTGAATTGTATTTTCGTAATGTACTTGTATTCAAGTAAACACTGTGAAATTTTCAAGTCATTCCGACGGTTATTTTTAAAGTTACACGCATAATTGTAACGGCACGTCAGAGCATTTGATATTAACCTTGAAACTTTAACCTTGTTTTTCTCAAAACTGTGATTTTCGGAAACGGCTGAACCGATTAGTCTAAAATTTTTACACAGGCTTTGAACTATATTTTCGAGAACTTAATCGAAGTTTTTTTTATTACCGATATTTTTTTAATACACAATTTAAGGTCAAATAATGGAAAAAAAAATTTTTTTTTTTTTTGAAGCCGCCATTTTGTGAAATTTTTTTCTAATTCCTTCGATTAGTTACTAAATTAAGCCGGGTATCCTGCGAAAACAAAAATTCTGGCATACTTCATATAAAAAAAAACTGTGCTAGGAATTTTTGTTTACCTTTCCCTGTCATTGGTATCCAGCAACATGAACGAAAATCCACAGTTTGTTATCGATAGTTGGCCTATCGCTTGCGTGTGTGGATGCTAAAAATTCTTGACACACAACACAGGAATATATTTTCTACAATTATTTTTGACGTGATGGGCGAAAAAGATGGAGGCAAATGGTGGGTGCAAAACAATAAAAATAAATTGAGGATATCCAACTCTGGAGAGCAAACAATGGAGAATGTTTATATCGTTATCTTATATAAAATAATTTGATATTTTATTATTGTGCACGCCAGCAAATTCATCTTGCCAAGATACTTGGCTTTACAGTTGACAAAGTTCTTAGTATTATTTTTGAATATATTAGGGTAATCCTTTGGGGTGTACGACCACGAATGGCTTTAATTGGCTATCACTAGAGGGCCGGGTATTTCTTGGGCTTCGTCGTTTTGTGGTTTGGCCCGGATCGATTTACTCGGCCCGTGCACACATCTACATACTTCCTACTTTGGATATTATCTAGAGCCTTACGCCTTTCTATGTCTTTTTCCCAACCAAACAATGTGTGGACAATGTGGCTGAAGAGGCCATATCTGTCTACAGTTTCTGATGATACATTCTCCTACGAAGGCTGCACATATGTGGGATGCAGTCGCTAGGCCGAATTGACAATTTCGTTCATAATTTTAATTAATTTAAATTAAAGCGCCTTACAAAACACAACAGATTAATAAGTGTGACCTTGCACCGTTTAGGCCTTTTTACCTTTCTTTCTTCTTTTTACCGTTTCTGGTCACACTGATTTAGTTGAGTTCACACACTTTTAATAAATAGCAAATTCCTGACTGGAATTTTCCGCAGTGGTGGATACTAGCCTTTATACATTACTTTAAAGAATTCCGTAAGGTTTTTTCGTTTTAGATGATCCACTTCAGAGATATAGTGGTCAACGCAAAACGCCTTTTTTGGGAGGGGTTCCTGGAGATCTGCTGTAGAAGCTTCAAAAACTGTTATTTTTACAAATAAACATTTTTTATATCCTATTAAAAAAAAACAAGGACTTTGGGGGGATTCGGAGTAGGCCACATTTCGTTGAATTGAGAATGGATACCTTAAACTCTTCCTCTCCACAAGTGCTGGATATACTTGTTTGCTTTTCCCAAACTCCTTCAATTAAGTCCATGGGGCAAATCTCACACTTTACATATTTCAAGACCCACCCCATTACGTTGGTTCGATTAAGTTTTCTGAAATAAAATTTTATTTTAATCGATTTCCTAGAAACAATTTAAATAACTTTAATTCTCAAAAGCAATATATTGGGGCCATTCAGCAGATAATTCGATTTGCGATCTGTGTTCCATGATTGCCGATTTTCCTGCTGAATGCAGTGATTGCCGATTGATAAATGTGAAATTATGATTGCAGAAAAGGATTCGAAGAAAAGGATGATTGATTCAAGTGATGCTCCAAGCATTTAAAATAAAATATATTCAGCTTGACCGACTATTTATAAAACTTAAATATTGAATTTAATTGAAAAACAGCATGAAAGTCACAGAATCCCTCAACGACAACAATCAAGGCCATTCAGCAGTGACTTTTAAGCAATGGCAAATCTTATATCAGTTATCGCCAATGGAAATTATCTGCTGAACGGGCCCATTTATTATATAGTCAGAAATTAGGTACCGCCCATAAAATCCATTATTGCCTTGGTGAGTTGATCCTATTATAAATTCAAATAGGGTGGCTGATGAATGCTGCTACAAAGAAATATGTAATAGCTTTTGTTCTGTGTGTTTGATCGGTTTCTTTCTTTGTTTTGATTTTACTGATAGTTTAATTTAACAAATAAAGCGTTTAGATAGTTTATGCAACAGAATTGCATCCAGCTCTTAAAATAATTTATATTAATTTTAAAAAAGTTAAGTTTATTATGTAGCATCATTCATCAGCCACCCAATGTTTTCAAGAATTTACCATTGCATTTCGAAAACGTTGCGTATCAATTGTATTTCCAGCTACAATGACATTCGCGAAAACAAAATGTCGAATGGCCTAGCAAAAGTAAGCGTCAGACTATCTCAGACTTTCAGACTCTGAACGAGAAGATCGCTTACTTATCACTATATATATAAAAGGGTTTGTCCTGACTGACTGATTCACTGATTGGCAATCTACCCACCAAAACCTAAGAAAGAGATAGAAAGCGGAAACCTTGACATAAGTTTCCATATGAGTTGAACGTGGGAACTTATGCAGGATTTTGGAGTAAGCCGTTGTATTTGAGCTGATGTGTGCGAAATTCGTTCTACCAGGGTATACATTTTGAAATATTAGAGAATCAATCCGATTTTGATATTTTTTTTGGCGCCTTACTGAAGATGGCGAAGCTAAGCGCGCAATTTGTTCGATCCCTTCAGTTAGACGTATGAATAAGTAAGTAAGTATGTTTATGAATATGTAAAATTAAATCTAGATAGAACCCATGTTCTTTATTTAAAGGGAATCGGTTGTGGAACCCAACCCCAAGCATAGGGCTAGCTATCGAACCACAAACCGAACATGATCTTTATTAAATTTGCAGTTAAATACAAGAAAAGTCTGGTGTCTCTTGCTCTTATATGGTGCCTTTTTTATAACTAAAAAAATATCGAGGCAACAGCTCAATATTTCATCTTATATGTGAATATATCAAATGCACTTCTTCAGAGTATGAAATATTTGACTATCTCATTTTTCTACTTCTTAGTCACTTTAGCAGTGTTGCGTTTGTACGTTTGTCTGTCTGCAGACATATTTGACAAAAGCGCCGAAAATCCCATAAAACATGTTGTACCCATTAAGCGAAATCATTTAGCCAAATTAATTAACTTGTTGTTCTTAGCCAATGACAACAATTACGGGCGAGTGAAAAGAACGCTTCCATCATCATAAAATATTCGCCGATGATGCGTGAAAATTAATAAAAATTAAAATATATATGGAGAAAGCATTTCGCGTTGTGTGAAGAATTCTTCTTGTGACTCGACCATTAAATCATAATAAAAAACGATAATTGCGATTTTCACCCGACGAGTCATAAATTTGGGCTGCAGGCGAGAGACAAGTGTAAGTCGTGATTCAAATTGACGTGTCAGCAATTAACATAACTCTCGCAGAAGCCAACCCACGCCAATGCGTTTCCGCATTTGGTACTCGGGTTCGGGTCCAATGGCATATGTCAATATCTTAACTGCTGCATTTGCTTTTCCAGTGCCCACATCAACATCATCATCATCATCCACATCCACATTGCCATCACTTCTGTTGACACAGCGGATTTGTAGGCCGCGTGGGCGCTACTTCAGCTTCAGCCTCTAGCTGATGCCGTTTGCTGCTGTTATGAAAGAACTTAGCTAGGAAAATATTTTAAGAAAATAAATAAACCAATAAATCATTATGTTAAATTGGCACAATATTTATTTAATTCTGTTGGAAATGAAAATAGAAAATGCCAACAACATGTGTACTCGGCGGTATATGTGGCAAATGCCTGGCATGTTCGCTTGTCAGTCCATGAAAAGTTTACACGAGCTTAGATGGGATAGACAGTTGAGTGTTTGAGGTATGACAGTGTGTGAGATCTTGGGGCATATATTTTAAATACCAAAATTCCCACAATGTGCACTCAAAAAAAAAAAAACTATAACCCCTCAGTAAAACGAATTTTGAATTGCTTCAATTCCTGAGGTATGTCAATAATGTTTCTGTACTTTCCGTGAAACTCACCCATGAGTTAGAGAAGAAAACTTTATAAAGTTCTAGGAACTGTCTGTCATAAATTCAGAAGCCTTCAAAATCAGGGCTGATTTAGTGCCGATTTTTCACTATGCTTCATCAATCATTAGGCACCAGAAATATCGGTTTACACAGGCCTAAAAAAACACTTAAAAAAACTGAAATAAATTTTGCTGCATTTCCAGCCAATGAAAGTTCCAAAAAATGTTGCAAAAACTACCATTTCCATTTTCATTGCCTGCTCCAATGTAAATGCCAAATTTTATGATATACTTCAATAAAAAAAACACACACACATCTCTAAGTTTAGGCAGTGGGGCCACAACATATTGCTGGTACGTCTGCCACGTCCGCATTCCTTCATCGAACATTAATTTATACAAATATTAACACAGGCAGCGCCAGCATTTCATTAATTGCACTCAAGCGACAGAAATGTTGTGCGTTTCTTTTGCTTCAATTTTTTTTTTTTTTTTTGCGCATATTTTTCGGTTGGGCAACACATGACAAGTGCATGTCAACTCCTACAAGGAGGCACCGCCAATAAATAACAAGTGAAAAAAACAAATGGAAAATATTAAAAACTGACGGATGGCTTCGTTTGTCTGTGTCGCGTAAGTTTCTTTGGTGTGGGGAGGGGGAACTGGTGCTGGGTCAGACCGACCGAACTGAAACAAAAGAGAGCAGAACTCAAGATAAATGAGAGCAGGCAAATGCAGCGTGAAGTACCGGAACAGTGGAGCTGACAGTCATGTAACAGAATACAAATTTGAAAGATGTAAAAATTCATTTTTTCCAAATTTTCCTGATAATAAAAATGGTGATTCGAAGGTTCACTTCTACTTTCATATTAATTGTTTTTACACAGAAAAACAGTGGGTTAATTAAACCGAAAATGCCGGCTAGAAATTCGTCATCCCATAAAATCAATTAAGCTAAAAAATTCAGCCTTTATTTGCTTCCTTTCCCACTAATAATTAGGGCCGATTTCTCATCTTCTAAATAGCTGCTATGTGTCAGAAACTACACTTTACTCTGTAAGTTGAAAGCAGGGATTAACCCCGAAACGAATATCGGTTCTGTTACCGGGTCAGGCACGTACCGAAATGAGAATATCGGTTAAAGTTATCCGCCATGTTCTCAATTCCACTTCCACAAAAGTTTTGTTATTTCAAACCGGTTTTTGCACCAAATTTGGTCTCGAAATCACAAAACTTTTGTGAAAGTGGAATTGAGAACATGGCTGTATATTTCGGTTTCCAGTTTATTTCGGTTTTCGGTTCCGATACGGTACACAGATTTTTATTTCGGTGTGCAAACGCGACTTAGGGCCATTTCTCAAAAAGCTGACAAATATTTCTTAATAATGGTTCGAAATAACCCGCTGTGAAACCTGTCGTATCTCAGTTAAAAAAAGAGAGTTTAGCGTTTTGGATAGATTTGAACCCATACTATAAGACTACGGTCCAATACGCTGGTAAAATACTCAAATTGGTATATCAGCTCTATAAACATACAAAAACAGATTGAAACATTAGAGGGATTCCTGAAACTAATTTGCTTTTGATTTCTTGAAACAGCTGTTCGCAGCTGCTCCATACAAAGGGAGCAGTGTGGCCATCCAACTAAAATAAAAATGGCCGTATTGTCTGTATGTTTCATGGTCACACTGCGCGTTTTGTATGGAGCAGCTGCAAACAGCTGTTTCACGAAATCAAAACCAAATCAAAATTTCTTTAATTTATAATTTATTGTTAATTTAGCCCAGCACTACAAGTACAGAGTTTACTTATTTTGATTGTGCTAGTCACTACGGTGTAAACAAATAAAATTTAAAAGTTTTAGAAAAGAAAAAGAGTCTTATTACTAACCAACCAAATTTATATTATCATTTTTCTAACATTTCTATATTCGAGGGAGAATTTTTTCAAGACTTAGACTTAACATTTAATTAGAGGGATAATATTAACCAAAGAATAGATTTTCCGCTTTTTTAGCATTTTTTTCTATATCTTTTGAGAGATATAACTGGTCGGACAATTATTTTGACAAAATTTTTTCTAATATCGAAACAAAAAATCTGAAAATGTTCAAATTTTTATGGCAAACTATACAGAAGAGAGCTTTTAAAAAAAGCATAAAGTTCACAGTCGGATGCTTACATAAGAGAAATAAAATAAAAATGTAAAATTTAGTTGGCATAATTATTTTGACAAGATTTGAAAATTAATTTATTCTCGAAGAGGAGCTACAATGCTAAATGAGTTATTGATTCTAGATGCATTTTTCACGCTGAATCCAAATCTGGTTTAAAAGATCCATATCTTTAATGGTTTAGCTGCAAATTGAACCGAAAAATGCCGAAAATGGCTAATTTGGTCGTTTTCAACCATCCCTAAGTTGTAGAATATCGCTTATTTTGTATTTTGAATTTTTACATGGCTTAGTACGTACCAGTATCTTTATAATCCAGTTAATACATAAATCATTTTATAAGTTATAAGTTCGTAATCGATCTGCACAATATGGCGGATTTATATGTAAATTAATGAAAAAGTTTGAAAATTCTGATTTATCGACTTGTTTATTAAGAAAAACACGTAACTTTAGAAAAACACACCCAAATAAATATAATTTGAATTTGGTAAGATCCCGCCCATTTTTTAATTTCACTAGAGCGCTAGGGTATTTTTCAAATCGAAATTTACTCAATATTTGTGGCAGATAAATCAGGTTTCGATGATACCTTATTTACTCAGAGTATAAGCTTTCTCTATAAAAATCAGATGTATAAAATAAGCGGGAATTCTACGACTGTAGGCCGATGGGGAAAAATTAGCCATTTTCGGCATTTTTCTGTTCAATTTGCAGCTAAACCATTAAAGATATAGGATCTTTGAAACCAGATTTTAAGTTAGAAAAACGCGTCTAGAATCAATAACTCATTAGCATTGTAGCCTCTTCGAGAATAAATCAATTTTCAATCTTGTCAAAAATAATTATGCCAACCAAATTTTACATTTTTTTTTATTTCTTTTAAAACATCCGACCGAACTCTTGTGCTTTTCTTAAAAGCTCTCTTCTGTACTAGTTTGCCATAAAATTTGGAATATTTTTCCGATTTTTGTTTCAAAGATATTATGAAAAATTTTTGGTATACAGTGTAAAAGATAATATGATTCTGGATATTCTTAAAGGAAGAATTTCTAAAATGACAGTTACTTTATATATTGATATTTTATCAGTTGTAAAATATATGTGTTATAATCATAAATTAATAAAATAAATAATAAGAAACCGGAACAATACCGGTATTAGCGTTTCGGTATGGTTACGGTTTTTCGGTTCCTATTATAACGGTTAACGGTTTTCGGTTCTTAAAAGCAATGTTATATCGGTTCCGGTTTCGATACCGGTAAGTGGCTTGAAACGGGTTATTTTGGTTAACGGTTCCGGTTCCGGTTACTGAATTATTCCCTGGTTGTAAGTTTAGGTGACACCTAAGCCCAACTGAAGGGTAGATTTTCTTACAGTGAACACTTTTTAAATGCACTATTAAAATGGTAAGGTGCCAGTTTTCTGTTATAATATATATATAAGTTTAAAAGCTTTTATAATTACACAGAAAGAAAATCGTTTATGATTTATTTGGAAGGGATTTTATAATTTCCTTTGGTCAATTTACAGCTGTTAAGAATGCAATACCAATATTAATATACCAGTATTTAATCTCCAATATGTGAAAAAAATAATATACTAATTTTCAGTCTAATTGGACTTGGAAAATATCCTATTAATTACAAAAATATTTAATTTTTTGAAAAATCTTTTATAAAAAAACTATATTAAAAAATATTAAATTTGACGAAGCACCATCAAAAAAAATTGTTAAAAATTATCACGATGGGCTTTAAATTTAAAAAGTTATAAAATTTCCAGATGGCTTTTTCCTTTACCTCCTAATGGTGTGTTTTGGGGGTAAAAAATTATATATGCGAAAAAAAATTTGAGCCTAAAATATTTTAGAATAATAAAGAAAAAGGAGTAAAAATTTTTTGGGATAATATAGATATAGGAGAATATTAAAAGCCAATTTAACATATAATTTTAATGTTATAATGATAAAGTAATAAAAAAAAGCTTAAAAGCCAAATTTAATTATATAAAATAAATAAATGAAAACCAATTGTCATTTAATTTTTAACATAATAAAAATAATAGGAAAAGAAAACATAAGACAACCTAGTATATTAATAATAAACTAATAAAAAGAAAACAAAATGTTCCTGGATTTAAGTCAATAAGGTAAAAGAATACAATCACATTCAAGCTGATAAAAACGACAAATAAACTACCTATATCAATTCCGTTTCGTTCCTGAACTAAGAAAATGCATACTTTTTATTGGACAAAATTTTCTTGATTTTTGTCCATTAAATACTCAAAGCAATTTTTATACGTTCTTGGATCGAGTCCTATAGGACTTCCGCGGTTAAATGGGAAAATATCTGTAAAAGTTACATTTCTTTTGTTTAAAAATACATTTTTCTCTGTTAATAAATTGAATTATGTTTAATTCGATTTTTTTTTACATACCGAACATTTTTTAAAATTTTAGGGCAGTTTCAAATAAGAAAGCATAATATTTTCAATGCTGTCCAATTTGACTTTCAAAGAGATTTTTTTTAATCAGATGAGACCAAAATCAATAAAGTCAACAAGTGTCTTTTTATAGTCCCATAAAGTGAAAGATGAAAATTTACAAATTTAAATCTTTATAAACTCGAACCACTGTTGCTACTTTTGCAACGATATTTCTTCTGCCTTTGCTTTCTTTGTAATTAATTTGGCCTGCAATTGGGGAAAACAGCGTGAATGGCTTTATTAGTGCCATGTCGTTGAAAAGAATTGGCTCTACAGACAGAGAAAGAGAGAGAGAGAGAGGAAGGGTGAGAGAGAGAGAGCTAGAGAAAGGTAGGTAGAAAAGTGGCGCCGATTTTAATGTTTGATTGCTGCATAATTTAAAGTTGATGAGCCGCGAAAGGCATTTTACATAATAAAACGAACGAGTAAACACATTTGTGCTTATGCATATAAAATATATATAAATATTTTTTTTTTTGTTGAATAAATATCAAAATTGCTGTAAATCACAATCAAGCCAATCGAATGGGCAAACACCCACTATTTATAATTTGTTTGAGTCGCGACGAGTTGTCGCCGTTTTCTACAGTTTCGTCAGTGGATGATTTTGTTTTTTTTTTTTTTTTGGGGGGGGGATGATAAAACTAAATCTTAGAGTTAGCATATTTATGACCCAGTGTCTATCATAAATTTGTTTTATAGATGACAACATATTCTAAATTGACCGAAAAACATTTCATTATGAGACGTTTTACAAAATTAGAACAAAAAGCTATACACCACCATCTCCTGCCCCATAAAAATGACTGCACCAATTAGCTAAAGTTTTTATCTGCATCTACAAAATAACAGAAGGCGGCGGCAGAGGCAGCGGCAGCGGCTGCTTCTTGACGGATTGTGTGTCCCTCAACAGTTGGAAAGATCAGTCTGGTTACGGGGTGAACATTTAATTTCGCTTATTGGCCTCAGGGGACTTTTTTGCCTCTCTCTCTCTCTCATAAATAAATGCCAAAAATAAAAAGGCGACGACACAATTTTTGTTAAAAATTAAAACAACTCATAAATCGACTAAAAAATAATATTATAAAGTAGCATCAGCTAAGAATTCATCAAAATATTTATAATATATTTAGTTGAGCAATAGCTATTAGATGGCTACATACATATGTATTAATATATGTGGAATATATATGGAAAATGAGTGGTATAATTTATATATTTGTCAGATCTGCTGAATTCATTACCATGTGATTTTACACTCAGAATAAGAAAACAAAAACAACTTCCATTTATTTATAATTTGTTTAAGATTTAAATCATCATAAACTTTGATTAGTTTTCTTCAATGTTCAATTGGTTATCAATGATATTCCCTTTTGCATTTGGGATAAGCTTTATTAGATAATTTAGATAATTTAAATATTTATTGAACCGAACCTGTTTTAATTTTTTCTTGATTCGACTTAGGTTCGGTTCGGACTTTCCAAAAATCCCAAATACTACGACTCCGGAGCGGTTCGACTTCGTTTTGTAGCTGTAATAAATAGGAAAAAAATTCATTAAATTCCCAAAAATGAGAACTTTGATATAGGAAAAGAAGAAGAACAAATAAGTTTTTCCCACTAGAACTAGTTTTTTGGCCCGATCGTTCCTATGGTAGCTATATGTTATAGTCATCCGATTTCGATAAATTTTTCCAGAACTGTGTGGACGCCTATAAAACTAATATATACCAGGGTTGGTGGCGCTACGATGGAAAAAATTTTTTCACTAGAACTAGATTTTTTGACCGATCGTTTCTATGGCAGCTATATGCTATAGTCATCCGATTTTGATACATTTTTCCAGAATTATGTGGAAGTATATAAAAGTAATGTATACAACGATTGGTGAACCTATGATTGAAAGCAAAAACGTTTTTCTCACTAGAACTAGTTTTTGGAGCGATCGTTCCTATGTCAGCTATATGCTATAGTCATCCGATTTTGATCAATTTTTTTCAGAACTATGTGGACGCCTATAAAACTAATATATACCACGATTGGTGAAGCTACTATGGAAAACAAAAAAGTTTTTCCCACTAGAACTAGTTTTTGGACCGATCGTTCCTATGGTAGCTATATGCTATAGTCATCCGATTTTCATAAATTTTTACAGAATTATGTGGAATCATATAAAACTAATATATACCATGATTGGTGACGCTACGGTGGAAAACAAAAAAGTTTTTCTTACTAAAACTAGTTTTTTAACCGATCGTTCCTATGGCAGCTATATGATATAGTCATCGGATTTTGATAAATTTTTCCAAAATTATATGGAAGCATTTAAAACAAATCTATCCCACGATTGGTGATGCCACGATGGAAAACAAAAAAGTTTTTCTCGCTAGAACAGGTTCTTAGACCGATCGTTCATATGACAACTATATGTTATAGTCTTCCGATATTGATAAATCTTTACAGAATTATGTGGAAGCATATAAAACTAATATATACCACGATTGGTGATAATATAATGGAAAACAATAAAGTTTTTCTCACCAGAACTAGTTTTTGGACTGATCGTTCCAATGGCAGCTATATGATATAGTCATCTGATCCGGCCGATTCCGTCAAATGTGCAGCCCTTTTGTATTTAAATACTTTTTGCAAAGATTGCTCAAGATAGCTTCAAAACTGAGGGAGGAGATAGCATAAAACACAGACTGACAGACGGACATGGCTATATCAACTTAATTTCAGCTTTAAATCTCTTACCGTTTAGGCTCTGCGTAGATTGCAAGTCAGTCAGACAGTGAGGACAAACTTTTTATACAAAAAGGGAGAGAGAGATAGATTTGTTACAGTCAGAGGGAAGTAAGGAATTTTGCGTTTAAAATCCGCTGACCTATTGATTCGCCCAAAACAAAACAATCCCTTGCATTTGTCAGGGCTAACTTTCACTTCGGTAGCCTTCGACTATAACCACAATTCGCTTTGACCATTGTCTCAGGCACGTCAAGAACTAGACGATTTGCCCTTTTTGAGTGATTTACGAGTGAAAGCGAAACACAAGCCTACTGAATAGAAGGGCCTATCCCTATCCCTTTGATCCGCACAAACGGGTGACTTTAACGAAAGTGAAATGAGGGCGCTGAATTCGGTTTAGATCATAAATCAGTGTTCTGACTCGCCTCTTTGGGCAATTGCAATTGTTGGGACTAGGGATTTGGGATGCAAATGTGTCAGCGCTGTTGTGCCAACACACGCGTTCCGCTCGGCGGGGTAGCGTCTCGGGGAGAATATTGTGACATTGATGCAGTTGCCGGGAAAATTGCATTTGCGCCAACATTACGTGTGATGGATTAGTGCGGATTAGTCGACACGGAAATGGTGAAAGTTGTGGCAGGTAGACTGACGTTTTTTGAGATTCTTTCGCACGCATATTAGAACAATTGTGAAGGTCGAGCAGGTAAATACACATTTAGTTATGCATTTTGACCGCTTTTGACCTATCAATGCAATTTCTGGTATTTGTTGTTTTTTTTTTTATTGGGTGCCAAAGTTGGCTAAATGTGGTGCAAATCTATGCATAGAAATAAACGCCAGTCTCTGGGCAAATAATTTACTTTATTGCCGATCGCCAAAGTGTGTGGGTAAGACAACAAGCTACGATTTGAAATTCAAGCAGCAGTTGCAGCCACAGCCAATCGTTGACCAATGGCTGCCAATGCCATAAACAAAACGATGCAAAAGCCAGCGGCCAACAAAAAGTGGCAGACGCAACAAGGCAGCAAACATTCTCAACATGAGCAGCTGATATTTCACATGAACGACATAAACACTACGTCGAGTCCAAAAGAGGCTGCGAAGGTGTGTAGCCAGCTACCAGCAGCAGCAGCAACCAAACAAAGCCACTCGCTAAAAAAAAAGGAAAAAATAATGCATGGTTGTCGACGACGACGACGACGACGCCATCACATCCACGTCCAATCCACACAACACACAGTTGCATGGCTAAGTCGTCGCCGGCTGCTGCCGCTGCTGCTGCTGTTGCTGCACAACAGCTCGAGGAGCAAATATATCAAATGCGATCGATCGCCAATGTCGGGAGCTCTTGTTGTGTTTTCATTTTTACTTCGAGTGCAGCAAAGTCAACAAAAACTTTACTAAAGAATAATGTATACGCTTTTTTAATGAACTAATAAAACTATATTAAACTAATGAACTATATTAAAAACTTAAAAAATGTAAAATACCAATTTATTGATTAAGCTAGAAATTTAATTTTGTACTGAAACAAGACCCGACCGCAATCAACTATGGAGTTGCCCATATGCATTACCATCTTAGGTAAAGTACTTTAGTATTTTTGATCAATTTGATTTCAATTAAATTTTTGTTCCAAAATTTAGCCACTAATTTAAAATAAAATCTGAACCGAACCTAATCTATAAGACTCTGTCTAATTTTATTGGGAAAAGAATAAATCTAAATCTAAACCGAAAGCCAAAAAAACGTTTCGTTTCCGTTGAATTTATTGACGTATTTGATACTAAATAAAACGCAGTCAAAAAATATTGTTTTTAAAATCCGTTTTTTGTCTTTAAGATAGTGAAATCAATTGAGGTATTCGGCCGTAAGGGGTTATACGCAGTTAGAATTTTCAAAAAATCAATAAAATTATTTCATTTACAGAATGTAGATATATTTAAGTATATTCTCTGAAAATTTCCAACCAATATGGTAAACATTTTCGGAGATATACCCAAATTTGTAAGGACGCTTTAGGACTACAGAAACATTCCGCCATGTTCTCAATTCCACTTCCACAATATTTTTCTGATCAACTTTTGTGGAAGTGGAATTAAGAACATGGCCGATTAACTTCTCCTCCACACGTCTATCTGACTTTAGCAACTGATTTTGATAAAAGCATTTTTTTTTGGAAATTTAAGATCTAATCAACGAAAACTCATTGGAAAGATGTGTAGGTGATTTTAAACAAAAAAATAATGAAAGTTTTACAGTTTATATGTAAGAAAATTTCGAAAATCATTCCTCAAAGGAAGAATGACTTGTCGACAATTTCAAATCGATCTATTAAAATCTGCTGATGCTGCAGAGGGTATCATCTTATGGCCATGGAATAGACGACACCATATAATTAGAAGAAAACAATTTTTAACTATATGTAAACTTCTTCTTAAACTTTAAACAGGTTTTTCTCAAAACTGTCTTTTAAAAGTCGGTGATCACTAGATCTCAAAAACGGATGAACCGATCGTTCTGATATTTTCACAGAACCTTCTTAGATATATTCTACGGGGATTGATCGAAGGATTAATATAACCGATAATTATTTCAATTTATTTTAACCATTTTTCTCGAAAATTTCGATAGAAAATTAATTTTTTTTTAAATTATCGCCATTTTATCAATCGTTGTATTTAATTTCAAAGTTTGTACGCTAGAAATATTCATTTCCGACCCCATAAATCCCAGCATTTATCTATCCCCAGTTTTAAATAAAATTCTTTTATACACTAATTTTCGGAATCGGAGATTATTTAGCTACTCGGTTTATTTCAGATAAGCCAAACCAGAAAGATAGAGTGATTACCGTCCCCAACTTTATATTTAGTTTTATGCTTTCACATTATTTTGAAAAATTATAAAATCGATGACTATAAAATAACCCTAAACCGGAGGAACATTTGTATTATCATGATTTAAAATTTTAGATATCGATATCTTCTTATATATTTTCCTTAAACATTTTTTACTGATAACTTCGGAAGTGTCATTTTTTTATTTCAGATAAGCCAAACCAGAATAAGTATTACCAAACGCCTTATTCTGATATAATTTTTACTAGCAAGTGTCTTGTAAAATAAATACAATCGAATATTTTACTAGCATCTGTACAAACAAAATTATAAAATTAAAACGTCTTTTTGCGTATAACCCTTTAAATAATACAATTTAATCAAGACTTAATTAATTAGGCAAAAACAGGGATAAATAGGGGAGCCTGCTTTAGGAGGTCTAAAAAAGGCGTTTTTTCTAGATTTTTTTGGGAGGGAATAAATTAATTAAGCTCTGCTACATTTTTGTGTGATTTAACATATATTTCAAGAATATAAATCAATTTTTTGTAGTTGAAATATTCCATTAATATAATGGAAATTTGTAGAGCGCCGCATCGCAGAAGTTTTCCAATGGCGGGAAAGATACGGGTCGGAATTCTTGCCTTAACCATAAAAGCCGAATACATTTTTTCTTCTTTTTGAATTAATTTAAAAACCCGAAAGAAATCCAAAAATTTCAACTTTTTGGTGGTTTGAAAAAAAAAATGTTAATCGTTTAAAAATGTTTTCAACAGTTCTTTTAGTTCAAATAGAAGAGAATTTAGTACTGAAGAGAACAAGCAGTTGTTTATTTTTTTTTTTAATAACGCCCGCCAATACAGAGAAATCTTAAAAATTAAAAGACGAGAAAACAGGCTTCAAAGTTTTTGGTTTAAAGGCGTAACCACCCGACCCTTATCTGAATTCGGCTGTGTATCTCAGGAAATATTGAGAAGACGACTCTGTCACTTTGTGCGTTTATTCTCAACTGTATTAAGTATAGATGGAAGCAAAAAATAGTCGATATTTTGACTTCCTAAGTACCTAAACATATATCGGTTCCGATACCGGTTTCGGTACATACCGAAATAGGAATTTCGGTTAAAGGTTCTATTAAGGTTTTAAATTTATTTCGGTTTTCGGTTCCGATACGGTACCCGGAGTTTTATTTCGGTATTCCAGTACGTACCGGTATAATTATAAATTTGTTTAATATCGAAAATACTGATCTCTAAACTTTCGTTATATTTGTAAGAATAATTTCGATTATCTTTTCTTAATGTTTTTTTTGCATTTTGAATAAATTGGATCGCGTACTATAAGACAACGTTTCAATATGACCCTAAATACCGTGGGAAAAATCTCAATGATGTCTAACAATTTCAAACATAAGATCTGCAGTAGCTTTCCTTGTATTCCATCTTAATAAATATTAGTACAAAGCTTTCTTAAAGTTTGAAATAATATTACTAAATTTGAGGGCGTAATTTTATGAAAATAAAGAAATAATATTTCTAAGGCAACGTTTACGCTGTTCGGCACCTGAGACATGATAATAAAAATATTCCATTATATCTTTTGAACAAAAATTCTGAAAATGTAGAAATGCTAGTAAAGAAGAGAGAGTAGTTCACAATCGTATACTTCGATAAAATGAAAGTGTATATAGTGGTTTGGCATAATTATTTTGACAAGTTTTAAAAATGTTTTTTATTCTCGATACAGGAGCTAAAATGCTTAATGAGTTATTGGTTTTTTACGCTGAATCCGAATCTGGTTTCAGAAATCCTTTATATTTAATGATTATTGAGATAAAATATAACAAAAAATAGTTCATTTTGAAAGTGTGAATTTTTTCAAATCTTAATTCCATATTGGTTGGGTTCTGTAAGTTTAAAATACTAACTGTATTCAAAATTAAAAATTCAATTAAAACGCCTAAAAAAATTATTTCGAATGGAGTTTTTTTCACACTGAATAAGGGTATAACCGCAGGCCAATTGGCAAATGTAAATCCAATTTGATCTGTGCCGAACGAAAACGCTTTTGTTCAAGGAGCTGCAAAACTGGCAACTTTTGCAAGAGATCAGAGATCTCTCTCTCTCTTTTGGATGCGGCTGGGGCATGCAACTGCCTGTTGGGGCTACCATCGCCTCGCCTCGATTGGCATTGGCAGCGGACCCTCAAAACTTTGAACTGTTGCGCAGACGACTGCGGACTTGTGCCGGCTTTCAGTTTGTTGTGGTCATCAAAGGACGGACTGGAGGACAGAGCTTTCGTGTATTGCAACTGCAAGTCCAAAAATAAAAAAATAAAAGAAACGATGGCGACACTTTTTCTTGCGCTTTGGCATTGTGCAACACAAAGATCCCCAGTCAGATATTGATATTGTGGACAAGGATGGGGAATTAGCATATGAGAAAGGCAAGATTGGTGGAGGGAGGGGGCTGGAATATCAGTCTGCCTCTGGAAATTATTTCAATTTACAATCAGAATTCCAAACTAAAATAGCAACAGTTTTCAACATGTCCGACGACAAATCGCTGCCGCCCCAATTTCAACACATCCTACTGACCAATGATCCATCAATCAATGCAAATGCTGTGCTATCACCTGGTCGTGAAAGTCTCAAGAAATGGCTGGGCCGTACAGTACGAGTGACTCTCAATAATAATTTGATCTTGATTGGCATCTTTAGTTGCACCGATCGTGATCAGAATTTGGTTCTGTCCAATTGTGGCACATTTTTGAACGAAAATCAAGAGCCCATTTCGGTGGGTAATGTTATGGTGCCCGGTCATCGAATTGCTACATTTTCGGTGAACATGTCCTTGGCAGAATTGGAGCAGAAGGCAGAGAAGGAGCTTAAAGAAATGGATGATTTAGGAGTTGACTCAAATATTTAAACAGAATATAAAGAAATTAAATCGAAATTGTAAATTAAGATTTTGTTCAAAAAGTTATTCGCCTGCCTATTAATGCCTCAAAAAAAAGATGTAGAGGTGGTGGCCATGATTCCGGGACACCAGGTTATTGAAAATAAAAACGGTAAATGAGGTTATGATCAGAATTGATCTTATTCTGGCCCGTACCTCAATCATATTTGTCAATATTTTTTTTTAAAACTGACTGGAAATTTAAAAAAATATTAGATTTTTCAAGTTTTTTAGTTTAGTGTAAAAACAAATTGTTTTTCCTCCTGATTGGGATACGGGCCGGAATTACATCAATTCTGCGTCGTTTGCAACATGGGTGATCAAAATCGGTTCAGTAGAACTGGCAAAATCATGACTACCAAGTCGAAAAATATGGTTTCGAGAAAAATGCGCATAAAGTTTGGAGCAACGTAAAAAATACTCAGTTTAGCGAGAACATTGCTCCACCAAAATGGCCATATCTGCTAAACTATTTAGAATTTTTGAAAATGGTTTGAAGGGGATGAAAGGATAATGTCTAAGCTATAATAATAATGCAAAACAAAAAAGTCGAAAAAAAATTTTTTCAAAGGTAGAAGACCTCCTTAACTAAAGGCCAAGAAGGTACAACTATATGCCAGAAAACTACCATCACTTGAATTAAAGTTGGGAATTGTTTGAAAAATTCATGGTGCAAGTTTCATATCCGTTGCATTCATAATTGATCTATGAAAACCTCAGAAATTCAACAAATGTTGATTCCGGAGGATCGAAAATCGATTAACTTGGTTTAAGTTTGAATAATTTTTAATACTGCAATAAATAAAGCAATATTAAAACCGGAGCCAAAATATTTAGACTACAGTATGAATTCCATAAATAGTGGAATGGTAGGGTTTACATTAAAGTAGAGTTGTGTAAAGGTTGTTCATTTCTCTGAGCCGTTTTGATTTAAAATTTAACAAGAGTGTGTTAAAGTACCAAAGTAAATTCGTAATTTATCATATAAAGGTCTATTCTCTGATGACTTTTGTAGAGCTTTGAAATCTGAATGCTTTTGAGTAACAGTCTTTTATGTCATCTGAGATGAGGCACGAATTTTCTATACCCATTCATTGGGGAGTGTGATATGATGCTGTGATTAGGTTATGGCCTACTGCTTACATCGGTGCTAAAAATTTTGCTTTAAACAGAGTTGCCATACATTTAGAAATAGCAAAGAGTCACTGAACAAGAAAGAATAGTAGAGTGAATAGTCACTCAGTAGCTGTACTGAGAGAAATAGTCACTGAACAAGAGTCACTGAACTAAAGTCACGTAGCAATATTTACTGAGCAATAGTCACTGAGCAATAGTCACTGAGCAATATTCACTGAACAAGAGTCACTGAACAAGAGTCACTGAACAAAAGTCACTGAACAAAAGTAACTGAGCATGAGTCACTGAGCAATCTTCAATGAACAAGAGCCACTGAACAAGGGTCACTGAACAAAAAAGAACAATAGAAGTAGAACATGCTGTTCAGTTTAGTGAAAAACTCATTTTTGTTCACTCACTCATGAATAAACCAACTCTACATTCAAGTTTTCGGCCGACATTATTATCATAATGCTCATAATGCTCTTTCAACTCTCAGAAGTGACTTTTCTTTGGGTTGGGATAGTTGACCACCATAAATCAGCAATCAATCCAATTTTACAAACTTGACTTTTATTTAATTGCCCTTTTTCGATATCGTAAATCATAACATGAAATATTTGAATATAATTTTCAAAACGCACTTTCACTATAAAATGCTGACTTTAAAATTTTTGTTGTTATATATTCTGTGAAAAGTTTTAAGTTTTTTAAAACGCAATTTACAGTAATTTTTTGAACCGATCTGTTCAGGTTCAGTGATTTATGTTAGGGTTCGAGGGAACCAAAAACCTGAAGTTCTGCATCAGTTTACATTTATTTGACTCACTCTGGTTGGCTTTATATTAGTGATATTCAAAGTGGCTTAAGAATTTAAAAATGTTTTCTACATTATTAATGCACAACCCTAATAATTAACAGGAATCAAACACTGTTCACGCTATCAAAACGACTATAGTTCAAATCAAATCAGAGCACTTCCGAACCATTTGGCTCATATGAATTTCTAAACAGTTAGTCAATTTCGACTTTGTGCATAGACTGTGGACATGAAATTTAAACAGTCCAACAATAGTGTGTGCACAAGTCACGGTCGCTAACACTGCATGTGTTTCGCCGTTAGTGCATGAATTTTGTTTTTGTTACTCACTCCGAAGCGATGCAATTGCTTGTGCGACAGAGTGGCGCCAGTTGCCAAAAAATATGTCTCGGTGCCATGAGAGCAAATGGAAGCTTGGGGGTGCCCACCGCCGCTTACAGTACTGACATATTTGATACAAAACCTTTTCACAACTCTTGCTTAAAGACAACTTATTCATCAACTCAAGCTACAAATTTCGGACTTAAATTAAAATCCTTAAATGGTGACCCCGACTATAGTTTCTAACTAACGTCTAGTTGGTCATTCTAAAAAACCTTCAACGAGCGCCGCTAATCACATTGTCAATACTTCACTTCGCATTTTGGACTGCGAAAGGCTGTGAAACAATCTCATTACGCGAGTGAACGAAGAACGAACCAAATTCTGTAGGAGAAAAAAAGTGGCGCGATGGTTATCAGCGTTTTCCACCAAACTCCACCAAACTGATAAAATATTTTAAAAACTTGACTCTACCCTGGCTCCTGACAGCAGCAGCAGCAGCAACAGCAGCGGCAGCAGGCTAAAAGAAGGCAACACAGAATACAAAAAAAAAAAATAGTCACCGCGTTTATTTAAAAATCGATCGCATCAAAGAGGCAACAATGGAGCCAGCAGGCCAGAAGCTGGAAACTGGCCAAACGAACCAAAAACCAAACCGAGTGACAGACAGACACAGAACACAAGCCCAAAATTCCAGAGCAGAGGATCCAATAAATTTCGTTAAATGCGCACGCGTGCGTCGTCGTTCGTTGAGGATCGGTGGCTGGAACGAGGAGCAGCTACTAACTCAGTTACCACCAGGCAATTGCGATGGACATCTCTCTCTCTCTGTTTCTTTGAGGATTAGAGATGGAAGCGTGACAATGGCCAAGCTATAACCAGACCCGATATCTCATCACTATATACGAAATCCCTCCAACCACCTTGCGACTAACAAGCTGATGAGACAGGAACGCGCGCGCTTAGCAAATTCCAAAATGTCAACGGAAAATCACATTGTGCGCCATTATTTTTGTGGCCAATGGCATTTTCAACCAGGGGCTAATGCAATGCAGTGTCGTGTTGTGTCTCATAAGCCATAAACATAAATAAAGGCACCTACTCCAGGCCAAAAATGTGGCAGCCACAACAATGCGGCGCGAGCATCAATATTATGGATGACAAAACCGAAAGGGTTTTCAGCGAATGATGGAACAATACTCTTTGCATGACCATTTGGAGGAGCAATACAATGGAAATTTGAAGGGCATGAAAACAGGAGATAAGAAGGTTGGACTCGAATTTGGTTGGGGGGGTCACATAACGAGAAAAATCTGGCAAAAAGGAAAGCAGGATTTTTCTAAAGGTTGTTAGTGTTTAATTTGGGGAAGGAATTGTACTGGAGGATGAAGGAAATACGAAATTTTTCTAATGCCTGGGTAGGTCCTTTCAAATTTCACAATGTGATGAGCAGATTATAGAAAGAAAGTGCGGATCAAGGTCAGCTAGTAAGTTGTCCGTATAGCAGTTTATTGGTTTGACTGTGTGATGGTTGACTTTATTGACTAGCGAATCGAAATGAAAATCGCTCAAGATATGCCACTACTGTGCTGATTCACACAACAGCAACAAATCCAAATCATATCAAATTTCATTTGTTTTAGCTTCTGTTGAATAAGAGATTTGTTTCCTTTCCCGAAAAAAACTCACTGAACCAAATTAAGTCCAACATGTGTCCGAGAATCAAATTTAAAAAAAAAAAAAAAAAAAACTTTAAACAAAATAGTCGAAAGAGTGAAAGGAAAAAAGTTGTTGCTTAATACCCATGAATCTACAGCTCCTCCAGTCGACTCCACACTCCTGTCTTCCAGACGAACTGACATTCAAATTAAATTGGATTAGCAGCAGTTCTCGTTCCCTTGTCAATCTCACCCAAAAAGGCAAATTTTTTTAGCCGAAATCTTTTGCAGAAACACACTGAGGCACAGAATTCTGCGCAAATCTCATCTGCGAGACTGACAGTGACATATTTTTGTGACAGCTGATGGAATATGCTTGGAGTTGGGTCTTGCTTGTGGCTCCAGCACACTCTCTGATCCATCAGCCAGTGTCAACTTTGGGCCTGTGGAAGCTGCGCGAGTCGGCACCATTTGATCGCACTCTGCGCTAATCCTTTTCGCAATGACTTGACAGCTGCTGCCTCTTCTTTGGCCAGAACCATCCTTCTTAAATTTCGCGGTGCCATCAATCAAGGCGGATGTTGGCTCGTCGCGCTAATTAGTCAGTCAACCAGTCAGTCAGTCAGTCAGTCAGTCAGTCGGTCGGTCGGTGAGTGAGTGAGTCTGATATCGAATTCACTTTATGCCAGTGGCTACCGCAAAAGCTCCTTCCCATGCTCGCTGGCTGTGTACTTAGTCAACTCCAGTGATCAATCAATGATGATTAATGCAAATGCAAGGTCAGCAATTTGCAATCGCCACACACATCAATCATTCATTAGCAGCTCAAGTTGTCAGGTTTGTCGCTGTCTCCTCCGACTCCACCGGGGCTCCCCTGGCTCCCCTCATGTGTTGCCTGATTATAAATCGTAAGATCGCCAGTCGTTTGGCTGCAGCCAGCTCACATCATTTAATGCACTTGATTTGAGTGCTCTGTGGCAATTTGGATGTTGCTCTTAGATAAGCTTAGCTAATTAATTTGAGAAAATTGACTGGACACGGCGGCATACGATGATGGACAGGAATAAATTAAGGGGGTGGGGAGATCAGATGGAAAGTCGGTCAAGCACGACGGTAATTTACCCTGTATGCATAATATGAATTTTGTCCCATGAAATAATATAATATATAATAAATTTTGACGATTTATAAAGATACAAAATACCACATATACTTTTTAGGGTGGTCCAATTTTATTTCTCCACCAAGCGAAATCGTAGTCAAGGGACAATTCTTATAAAATTTATCTGGAAACTATAAAATTTAAAAGAGTGATTACTATTTTTGAAATCTTTTTTAAATCAGATCATATGTGAATTCTAAAAGATGACAAAATTTTGAAGATATATAATTGATTGTAAGGTTTTCCAAAAGTATTTTCTAAAAAGTTACGAATATTTTTAAAAATTTTAATTTCCAATTTTCTGTTTTTGGCAAGTTTTCTTTAAATTGTCCCTAGATTTTCAGCATTTTCTTGTTAGGATATTCTCAACCCTTGCAAACTAAGCCATTCTTTATGAATCCGATCAGATTTTGGACTCCGAATTTTTGATACCCGACCCGATTATCACAAGAAAACGTAATTTGCGATTAAGCCAACAAAATTGTTGGTTGATTTTATAATCAATTTCAAAAAATTTGTAAAATCTAGAAACCTTAAAGTTTTTTTTTTTTTATTGATATCCTAGGCTCTGTTCTTCGAACAAACCTCGGATTAATTGTTGTAAATAGAATTTTATTGTGGTTACTAAAATTATAAATTAATCAATTTATTCTTTATCTTATCATTATTTATTATTTTATTTTATCTTACTAGCTTACACCCACGTCTTCGCTCACACCTATGTAAATAATAAAGATTCTACAAAAAATAAGTACCCCAATAAGGACCTATTATAAGTATCGGTATTTCAATTTTAAAAAACCCTCCTGCAAAGTGTGAAAATTGTCGAAACACTTATGTATGCGACTTCTTTGTTCTTCTTTCGATGAGCTACAAGAATGTTTTCACGGACCTACATAACACATTAATAAAAACGATATCTGCGAAGTTGAAAATTTATTTCCTAACATACATATCAAATTAAATTGTTTTTTAGAAAATTTTCCTGATTTTCAAAATTTGTAAATCGCGTGGGTAACATTTCGTTGTGTAGAGCTTTAAAAATAAATTCTGAGCTGATCGGATGAAAACCATACGAGTTTCATACAACAGTTTTACGCCCATTTTTCGACTTTCGTAGAATATTTTCTAAAATTTAAAAGCAATGTATTTCATTTGTTTGTATGTGCAGCTTAGAAAATGAGTTGGATGCCAATCGGGCAAAATTGTAAAATCGACCCAACACTTCCACGCAGGTGGTTGGATTTTCCAACAAAAGAGAAAACAATTTTTTTTATGAAATTTCCATTTAGAGCTTTGAGTCCGATCGAATGGAAGAAAAAAATATTTTGTTTCCATAAATTTTTCTCCAATTTTCCGTATTTTTCAAAGTGTGAAAACGCGATGTAAATATTTTGTTATGTAGAGTTTTAAAAATGAGTTTAATGCTGATCGGATGAAAAACCAAAATTTTTATACAACAGTTTTCCGGCCATTTTCCTATATTTGGGGGATTTTTTTTTCAAAATTTTAGTCATTCACTCCATATTTAAAAATGATTGCTAATCCCATTATCCTCCCAGGGGGTGTAGTGGTTTAATTTTTTAGAAATATAAATATTCAGGCATTGTTGAAGTTTTATTTCATCTTTTTTAAAATGACTTTGAACATGATCGGATAATTAACAAAAAAGGTTTCATACAACAGTTTTTTTGTGAATTTTCCACATTTCCCGGTGGAATTTTTCAAACCCCGGGGGGGTACTCACTTTTAGAATAATATAAAACTAGTGTAAATTCAGCTTCCTATCTCTAACGGCTTGGAAGGGTCACCAATCAGTCAGTCAGTCAGTCAGGTTATCAAATCCATACCCCCCACTTTTTAAATCCTGCTTGACAGAAAATTCAGTTTGACCGAATCGAGTGACGGATTTTAGTCTGTGTAGATCATTTCTGGTTGAGGTTGATCTTAGATAATCGAGTCCGCGCTGACAGGGTGATATAAACGAAATGCAAAGATATTTTAGCTGAGATATATCAATTGTTTTTTGATGTTATAACATCATCAGCTAAAGCATAGCAATGCGAACTCTGCTGATGAGATGAAAGGAACGCCCTTCAAATAGCTATACAGATCTCCTGCTCTCTTATTGCATGAAGCATTTTCTTTCGCCGACTAAGGTCCAATTTCTTATCTTCTAGATAGCATATAAACTAACAAAATACAGAGTGAAATGGGTTTTTTGTATAGACCAGTGTTCGGCACTCCTGTGCCAACGTCAGTACACCGACAGTATTAGCTCGAGGTGTCTGCTGCGCTGCTGTTAAGACAAAGCAAAATAAACTGGTTTTGTGGCAGCAGAAAGCACACAGACGGTCTAGAGTCTAGACTTACACGCTTAAGAAAAGTTCAGAAAGTTTTCTCAATGGGCTAGAGAATCGAGTGTGCCCTTAGGTCAACAGATCTTGAATTTCACGCCTGCTAGGAAAATTTCTGTAGGTTTGCTTCTTCGTGTAATTGTACAAAAAGTCTGACGACTACACAAATGAAAAAAGAATTTCCACATTTTTCGTCATTTTCACGTATCGCACCTGTTGTTGTTTTTGTATTTTGTGTTTCTTAAATATTTTTGACAAACAATGCCGGCGGTTAATTTTAATTGGATTTCGGTAAAAACAAAAAAAAATCCTTTTAATAAAATTAAACATCAAACATGGCGAGCAATTTTTTGTCGTATTACGCTGACAGAGGCAGGATTTAAATTAAAAACACGCCAAGTTCACGAAGATCAAAAGGCATCAAAAATGGTGAGTGGAATGGGTAAAGTATCCCGAAAAAAAACATACCAAAAAGACGACCACAGCGGCAGCGTCAGCGGCGGCGGCGAAACGGAAACGGAAATCGACGCGCAAAAGGTTGCAGGTGTCAGATGTCAGGTGGTTGGAGGCGGTTGGTTGCCACGCGCACAACTTTGCGCAGAATTCACGACGAGGGGAGGCAATTGATTAAGCGTAAGTTAAAAACGCGCCCAAAAAAGGAGCAAAACGTGAAACGAAATCAAATCAAAGTGTTGAAGCGGTTAAGGGTTGCTCGACGGCGGCGGCTGCAGGTGAAAGGGTTAATTTGTTGCGTCTCCAAGGCATATGCCGGTGCTCCGTTTCTCTGCCAATGAATTAGTCCCCAAGGCTTAACACAGAAATCATTAAAAAAAAAAAGAAGTTCAGCGAGTGTCTGGCCCCAAAGAATTAAGCACAAAAAAGAAGGAAGAAAAATGGGGAGTGGGGAGAAGGGGGCGCCATTTAAGTGACAGCCTTGCCATAATTTTTAAATCGCGAGCATCGAAGCCAAAGAAGGTATCAGGCGAACACATCAGTCAGGTGTGAGGTGGGGGTAACGAACTATTAAAGTGTTTTATGGAGCTCAAGACAAGCCATAGACAAGATTTAGAGGGGTTTTTTCTTACAGACGTTTTCCCTTCAATGGAACTTTATCTTAAGGGTAAGACAAACGACTGAAGGAAGGGAGGGGAGTACCAGTTGTGCGTTTAAAAAAGAACTATTTACACTTAAAGCTAGATTTCAGAAAACTCCATATAAAAAAATGATGAGCTGTTTTAATAGTTGGTTTAATCCTCAGTTGCGAAGTGATTAAGAATTTTTTCTCATTTGAATATTAACATTTCAAAATTTAATAAAAAAAATCCAACTTAATTTGAACATTATTCTTTTTTCAAGTGTAGATAAACAATATTTTCTTGCATTTTATAGAAACACATTTTACAGCTGCAAATATCTTTACCACAGAAAATCACACCTTGATAAGGCCAAGTATATTCAACTAACACTCAGTCTTCATACTTAGTTTCTGATTGGAATTAAAAGCAATATGTTTGCCTTTTCCACTTTTATTCATATTCTTACTCTCGTATATCTCTCGCAGTCTAAATTTCGTCAGGAGTTGTACGATACTTGTCAACAACCTTTTGGCAACAAATCTTTTGACCTTTGGCGCGTACGTTTCATAAATTTCCTAATTTCAAAAAGTAAACTTAATAATTCATTTGCTTCAACAGCTTCCCCAAGACTGGTATCGTCAGTACACCTATCCACCCATTTACCGCAATAGCGTATGTCCCAAGCAGGATCAATATGTATATTTATCCCTTCGAAATTTGGTTCATCCCCCTCTTCATTATCTGCCACTGTTGCCGGTGCCTTTTCTACTCTGCACCGATTACAATCATTATGCAGTTTTGGTATTCTGTAAAATGAAACATCAAAAGCGTAAATACCAAAAGAGTTGTAGGTTATTAAAATTCCCATATTTGCTTGGATCTTAATGAAAATTATGAATTTTTCCAGACAACCAGTCGATGATCTTAACTGTGGAGAGACTTCCAGAAAATACTATAATTAATAAGACAATGAAATGTTTGGAGGATTTCCAATTTGAGTTTATCAAGAATATGACTAAGGTGGAGTTTCTTGAGTGTTAATAAATCTAAGATCACAAGATAATAATAATAAGTGGATGTGAATTATTTGATTCTAGATATTTCAGCAAGTTAAGTATTTGATTGAAAATTTATTAAATGCATTATTGTAATTGGGGACACTCAAAGCTATAAACCTTTCTAATAAACGAACAATAAACCTGAAACCGAGTCCGACTACTTAACGGCAATTGGTTTGACTAAAAAACAATATCAAATCATTTAGATCATTTTCTAAAATAAAGCAAAAGCATACGTAAGGCAAAGCAAACTTTGTCTGTGCAAGTGTTGGGTAATGGTTGTTTATTTCACGGAACATGTTCACTTGTTCTTTTTTTTTTAAGTGAGTCAATTCAATCAAATCGCTTCGATTTTCAGTTGATCTTTTGTTCCGTGGTTCTGTTGTTTAGTTGTTCCGTGCCGAGTCCCTGAACAAAAGTCATTGAACAAGAGTCAGGGAAAAAAATCGGTACAAAAAAGAACAATTAAAAATTAACATGTTCACTTGTGCTGTTTAGTGAACAACTCACTCTGGAGCAACCCAGCTCTAGTCTGTGCCGAAATGTGCGTTTCAACTCATCTTACAGTTAGGATTTTAAGGCATTTAGATGACAGTTCAATTTCTGACCAATCGTTCCTATGGCAGCTATGGCAATATGGAATATAGAATTTGTTTAAAATTTTTCAAAATTAAGCAATCATATAATACTGATAATTGCTGAAGTTAAGAACGCTGGTATTGAAAACAAAATAGATTTTTTCATTAAACCTATCGCTTCTTGACAGTTATAAACGATATGCTATGCAAAATTTTTAAAGAGGTTCGGTTCGGGGGTTCGAACACGTGAGAAATCTTTGTTTTCGGTTCTCGGACCGGTTTCTGGAACCCCTGAACCCCAGGTTTTGGTTCAAACCTCGTTTCACTTCGACAGATCGAAAGACAAAGAAATGACGCTACGCTCATTCAGATTATGACGCTTCTCTCTTTTGAGTAGATTTTTGGGATTACCATCGCATTCAATACCAGAGGTCGCAAAAAATAGAGCTAAAATCTAACTAGCGTTTTTAAAAGATAAGAAACTATCTTTAGTGTTTAAAATACTTGAATAGGTTTAAAGACCTTTCCAAAGTTTGAAAGCATTGGTTAATGTGTGTATGTCAAATTTTTGAAAAAATCCTTAACATCATTGACAGAGTTTTTATTTGATATATGTTCATTACTTTCTATGTCCTAATCTTCCTTATAAATACTTTTATTACAAATTTCTTTTGTTTGAAAAAATTATTTAATATTATTATTCTTTTCTAATAAGTGGTCCGGTTCGAGTTCAGGGTCTCAAAAATCTTCGGTTCAAGGTCCCGGTTCGGGCATTTCGAAAAACCTAAACCGAACCAGTTTTCATGGGTTCGGTTCCGGATCAGCCTTGATGCTAAGTAATCCGATCGTAAGTGGCATTTTACGCGGAATCAAAAACAAAAATTGCCAATTTGCTGGATTGCTTTAAAAGTAAGAGCCTTTTTTCATGAAACAAGTATTTATTATTCTAATTCATACAAATATCTGATATTAAACTCAAAGGCTCATTTTCGGCTTTTGATGGCCCGAACCGGACCATTATCCGAACCTCTTACATTTTTCACCCCTGGAACCTGTACCCGAATCAAACCATCAATTCAAACAAAAAGTACGGTACACAATAAGAATTTTTAATAAATTTTTCCAACGAAAAAAATTTCTAATAAGAGTATTCAAAATAATACTTTAAAAGGTTTCACTGCGGTTTGTAAAAAAGAAAAGTTTTTAATGAGCATTAAAATGCAATGAACAAATATAAAATCAGCCAACTAAGTTAAAAATTCTTTCAAAAAATGTCTAAGACAACATACATCGATATACTTTTTCAAATATTGGAGAAATCTTAAAAACGAAGACTTTAAAATGCATGCGATGCTACTGATTGTTGTTGACGTGTTTGGCATCATATTGAGTATGAAAAAAAGAACGATTTTCGTTCTCTCATAAAACATTATTTTTTCAAAGGCTAAACGGCAAAGGAAACAAATGAAAAAACGGATAAATATTATAGGACTAATGCTCCTTCAGAATCCATCGTGAAATATTGGTATCGAAAGTTTCATGGTGGCCGATGGGCCCTCCGATGCGGTTGCACAGTGTCCTGTGTATCAAAAAATAAATGAAATGGTGTTGGCTGACCGGAAAGTAAAGTTGCGCAAGCTAGCAGATGCCACAAGGATTAGTACTTAGCGCACACTTCATTTCTGCATATGAAAAAGTTGTCCATGCTGACTCCGCACAAAAAATACGAACCATGGCTTATATCAACGATTTAGGGCTCCAATTGCTTCCCCATCCACCTTATTCGCCCGATTTGGCTCCCTCGGACTATTATCTCTTCCCAAACCTCAAAAGATGGCTCCTGAATAAAAACTTTAGCTCGCTTTCGGAAAATAACTTTTCGGACGGGATCAAAAAGTTGGAAAATTATGACATACCTATCTTCAGTGTGCAACTGACACAACATAGATCCGAAAGGGTTTGTCCACGCTGCTCGTCAGCTTGCTTGACGTCACACACACTTGCTTACAAAAATGCTCTCACTTTTACGCTCTTACCAAAAGCTCTCGGTTGAAAGAGGAGGAACAATTCAATCACAGCATTAATTTTAAGCGATCCTCACGAGGAAAGGACGTGCTACCGCTTTTGATGGTTTTTCATTACCATGTACTCAATTAAGTTCACCTTGTTTAAGATTTCAAAGTAACGATCACGTTAAAAGTCTTTAAAATATATCATGTTACTTCAAGGTAATTTCTACTACATCTCAAAATCTAGCCAATTTCGTCTCCATCAGCAGGGGCAATCAACTGTCTGCCAAGCAAACACCCTTGAGCTGATGATTCATATGCAGAAGCTGCCATTTTCACCTCTCTCTCTCTCTCGCACTCTCCTCGTTCACCCCCACTAAGCTGTCCCTAATGCCAAAACGATGCCATTTCCCTGCACTCCTCCTCCGGTTGGCCCATTCATTTGGTTGAGCGCGCCTTCGGCATATTTTTAATTGCCTAATTTTGCGACTTGAGTGATGGGCCCCTTGAATGCTTCGAGGGTTGCTGTTGCTATTCTTCCTTCAAATGTTGTCGTTCAGCTTGATAAACGCGCGACGAGGCCGTTTGGCATTTTAAAATTGTCCTCCTCATCCCCCCCCTTACGAACCCGCAGCAAAAACTCGAGCTGGCAAGTGGCTTCATTTGCTGGCGCTGAAATATTTCACCGCCCCCGCATCCACCCGGCATTGTCACCATCAACAGTGCTCGCGGCAAATTATGGGACAATATTTTAGGCTAATGTTAATGTTTTCCCAAAAATTTTCTCATTGTGCCAGGAAAAACCCACAGACGACACTCCTTGCCTCTGGGCAAAATCCGTTAAATTATTGAGCTGAAGGTACTTTTCAATGCGGTTCGCTGGCTTGGGCACCCTGTGTGGATGGGTGGTGTTGGGTTGGGGTTAAATGAGCAGCGGCACTTTGTTGTTGTTGCTTGCCGTATTCTTTATTTAGTTGGCAATGCAATTTCAAGTCGCTCAGGTTCTCGCTGTTAAATGTTTCGGAAACGCGAAATGAAGGAAAATGAACGACGCAAATGAATTAGATTTTGAGCAAAATGTGAAGCCCAGATACAGTTTTTTTCAGCGGGTTAAGGGTCGGGGTTGGGGGCTTAAAAAAAAAACAAAATTTCAGAATGAGAAGGAGCTGCTAAAAGATATGGAAAAAAGTAAGCGATCACCAAATGGTACTCTAAAGAAGAACATACACTTAGAAAAACTAAACAATTGCCAGGGTACAAAAACATGAATTATAATATATGAAAATAAGAAAAAATATATAAGGACCACGGATTAATTCCGAAACGAATATCGATTCCGGTACCGGTTTCGGTACGTTACGAAATGAGAATATCGGTTAAAGGTTCTATTTCGATATTCAGTTTGTTTCGGTTTTCGGTTCCGATACGGTACTCAGATTTTTATTTCGGTATACCGGTAATATAAATATTACATTTTTTTAAGTTTTTCAAGATATCCAAAAAATTATTGGATGTAATAGAACTGAAAAATTGTTTTCTTAGAATATGCCATATAAAAATTTTTTTTTTAAATTATTCCTTTAATTTTTTATTTTTAGACGAACAATCTCGTATCTTTCCACGCTTCCAGTGGTATCCCAACACTCTGAATAAATATCTATAATTAAGGAATTTTCTTTTCGCCCAGACAAAATCGACTTATGGCCATTTCTCATAAAACTGACAAATATTTCTTCATAATTATTCGGTTTATCTATCGTATCTCCGTAAAAATATAGATCTTTAGCGATTTGGATAGATTTGAACCCATACTATAAGACTACGGTCCAATATAGCTCATAATAAGCTGGTAAATTACTCATTACATTACATTACATTGCATTACATTTTTCGAAATATTAAAACATAGTTCTTTATGGTCGACACAGAAGATTTGGGTGATTTTAGATTTTAAATTTAATTTCAAAAATTTAAAAAAGAATGGCAAAGTTGAGGAAGGATCTTTAATGCAGTGCATGAGCGTGCATTTGGAATAGGTTCGGTTCTGAGGTTCGGACCAGTGAGGAATCTTTGGGTTCGGTTCACGGACCGGTTTCTGGATCCTCTGAATCCCAGGTTTTGGTTCGAAGCTCGGTTCACTTAAAAAAAATAATATCAAGCCTTTATTAATTTATACGATTCAATTAGTTTGATCATCTTTCAGGGATTATAAGATTATATAGGCGATCTTGCCTTATTTTAGGTAATTCAAGTCCCGAACTTCGAGTTCAAATTTCAGGAAATTTCATAAAATCTGGAATCCATTTATTGGGATTGATTTTACTCCGGAAATTTTTTTTCGTTTGTCGTTTCATTGTGGAACTGTTCATTTCTACTTAATCTTTAGAAGAAACAAATTTTAATGTTGCAAATGCTCGTACAACAAAGTTAGAAGAATATTTTTTAAAGACCTTTCCAAATTTTTAAATTATTTTTTATTTATGTTCTCTTGGACAATTTTCGACGGAATCTATAACATCATTGCTTTCTATTGATCTTATAAACTTCCCTTCTTTACAGTCAGTCGTACACTCATTTAAAGTTAAATTGCAAATAAACATATCGAGAGTTTCTTCCGGCTGAAAAATTACTTAATATTGTGAACGGAACCTTTTTTTTTGAAAAAGTGTTTCGGTTCGGGTTTAGGTTCGAGGGATCAAAAATGTAGAAGGTTTGGTTCATGGTCTGGTTCGGCCAATTTAAGAAACCCGAACCGAACCGGTTCTTAGTGGTTCGGTTCCGGACCGGTTTGCAGAATATTTATTTAACCCATTAAAGTCGGTCAAGCGGTTCTTAAGAAAAAACTGTTATTATGTTTAACTTTCCAGCCTCATAACTCCCGCCCAATTGCAATTAGGAGACTAAAATTTTGGGAGATTGAGTTTCCTATAGATGTTAATCAAACTTTTATATTTAATGCTGATAACTGCGGGGACAGTTTTCCAATGCTTATTCTGCTATGCCCTTTGAATAAAATCCAGAAACTTTATTTCTTAAATTTATATTATCATTTTTCTAACATTTCTACATTCAAGACGGATTTTTTTAAGACTTAGAAATTCTTTTACACTCAATTAGAGGAATAATATTTAACAAATAAAAGTTTTATTGCTTTTTATAAATTTTTTTTATTTCTTATATATCTTAAAAAGCGAATATGATTCTGGATATTTTTTAAGGGCGAATTTCTAAAATGTTAGACTCTTTTCTAAGTGTATAATATAGCTATTTTACCAGTTGAAATATATATTTGTAATAATCATAAATCAATAAAATAAAAAATAAGAAACCTAAACAATACCGGTAATAGCGTTTCGGTATGGTTCCGATTTTTTCGGTTCCTACTATAAGGGCTAACGGTTTTCAGTCCCTCAAAAAATTTTAATTGGCCAGTTTCGATACCGGTTACGGTATAATTCCCTGATAAGGACAAAGAAATTGCAGATCTATTTCGAAGTCCATCGAAAAAATGTTGTATATAAGACTTGGTATTTCAGATCAAATAACATATTTCAAACTCAATGTAAGAAAATTTTGTCATTGAATTAAGAACCGGTTTTCGTCTTTTGTTCTCCTCCTCTCTCAATATCCGCCTTTTTTTATTAATTTTAATATTTTCTTGAATTCTCTTTTCCCCTATTTAATCCCCCCCCTGTCCTCTCCCCCCCCCTCCCCCCTCCCCTCCTTCTTCGCGATCGCACTCCTGACGTCGCATTCTGAAAACTCCCCCTTTTCTCCCCCTGTTAACTCTTTAGCTCCTAACGGTCGTTCAAACTTTTTTATGGAAAACTTTGTTCCTCTCCCATCGTATTTCTACCCACCTTCTTAAAACGGTCGTAAACTTTTCTTCTTTTTTCATTAATGCTTCATAACTAAAAATTTCACTTTTTTTTTCTTTGATCCACCACCTTTTTACATTTTTTTTTTTTTTTTATTATTCTTTAAATAAAGAAAAAGTTTGAATTAAATAAATAATTTTTACATCGAAAAAAAATATTGAAAAATTCTTTTTTTATGTAACCCCTTATCGTTTTTAGAATTTGTTTCTAGAAAAATGAAATTTTTTTATTTAAGGTTTTTAGAATTTAAGATTGATTTAGAACTTGATTTTAAAGCTTAAAACGCCCTCAATTCCATGTTCTCTTTGGTTCCGTCTCTTTTATATACTTATGTATACATGGGAACCATGTATATGGGTTCTATAACAAACCTCAAAAGCGACGTCAAAGGACAATGTCATCTTGCGTTGACTGCGTCAACAAAATGGGCCATAGAAACTAATGGGGCTTGGCTGGGGAGAGCGGGTGCCCGCATATCAGGCCACACCCAGTTTGAATCCTTTTTGTCTGTGTGTGTGTGTGTTTGTGTGTGTGTGAGTCCTAGCCAAAAGACGTTTGGCCGATTCTAAATTTCGCTTGCTAGTTTCGCCAGCTCCGTTTTCGTTTTCGTCAATAAATCGTGGGCTGCCAGTAATGATGGCAGCTTGGCAAGCGTTTTGCCCAGTTCCAGCTCCGACGATAGCAGCCGTTAATGTCAGACGAGTGAAAATATATGGCCAAGCGACCGCCCAACCGACGAACTGAAAATGTCTTCAAGACTCAGCTCGTCGTTGGTTCGTCTATGCCTTGATGATGATAATGATGACGAGCTTCGCTCCGCTCACACTCCCACCACTTGGAGTCCGTCAAGTTTTTGGGCCAACAACCCTTAGACGGAGCTCCTTGGATTTGTTTTATGCGTCATTCGGCCAAATATTTCCTGTTACCCCCCGCCTCCCCACCGGCGCCCTGGCCTAGGTCATTATGCGCCTGGCTTGGACTTTTGGACTCATCATTTATATAAGCACTGAGCGCCATTCCCGTTGTCAGTTGTGGAAGGATTTACGCTCCCTCTGCTCTTGCTCTTCTCTCTGTGTGTGTGTGTGTGTTTGAGTGAATTATGGCTTCTGCTGATTTCTTTTTCGTCCTTTTTTTTCTTGTCCGCCCTCGACTGCCTGGCAAGCCGGGGTACGGGGACTGGACTCTGTGGAACAGTGGCAAATTTATTGACAGATATAATTTCGTATGCGTATAATTAGAAATTCAGCAATCATTAGGCGAACCAGTGTACATATATCACGTTAATGGCCTTTCTGCACATAAAGGATAAAGGCGAAAGAGCCAAAAACCAGAGTGGATAGACAGACCATGTCAAAGGCTCTAGAGATTTATGTGACCTACGTAAGGAAAGCTGATGATATTGATTTCTCAAGGATGACCTCATAAATACGAGGGTTGCATTGAATATAATTAGACCAGGCTATGATCTGAACACACTCAATAAAATAGGAAAAAAATCGATTAACAATTATAGTATTGTCATAGCTCAGACATTCCTATTGGTAGACCTTAGGCATCAAATTTTAAATTTTACTGGGAATAAGAATGGGAACTGGGAAAAGAATTCATAGTATGTAGTTCACACAATGGCTGAGTTCAGCAGAACAAGGTGCTTCCTGATCAATATATGATCTTTCTAAAAATCGACTGATGCGGTATCATTCTATGTATGATTATACTTAAGCTAGTATCGAAGAAATGGTATGCTTCTTACAGGCGATACTGATATTTAAAGATCGTCAGGGGACAAGAGTTTAAGGTCTCCTAGGGCATAAAAGGAACCAGCATACATTTAAAATACCAAGAACATATGCCAAGTGAACATATGGATAGCGCATAATTTGACAAAATGGTGACTCAAATCAAGTTTGTGACATCGTTATAGGTGACGAATCTTGTATCATTGTCAATAGTCGGCAAACAAAAAAAAAACCGTCTTCAGCTGAAGAACTTGCTTCCTGATCAATGATATATTTCTAAGTGATTTACGTAGCCTTCTTTTCCTCTTGTGGTAAATATGATATTTACATGAAGCTTTTCAAAATGACAATTTAAGGCCCCCCTAAAAGTATGCTAATTGATAAGAGCAGTTTTATAAAACTGATCATTGATCAAGTGTCTCTGCTGAACGCGCCCAATCACATTTTAGCTTACGTATGTGTGCGTTCTGCTGCCAAGCGATTTTGACAGCTGGACAGAAACCGGTTTATTTTGCTCTGTCACAACAGCTGCGCAGGCGCAACGAGCATACTATCGGTGTCGCTGTCGATAAGGATGAGCCGAACACTGATCTATGCATATCGATAGTAAAAGGGTTCCCAATGCAAATGGTCTCCTTTTTTTTTTTAAAAACAGGAAATATTGCTAGCATAACATTAGAATATTTTTTTCAGCATGAGAGCTCTCTTGAATCGGCAAACAATACAGAGATTTGAGCACTTAAAACCAAGGTTGCAAGCCGGTCCCGAACCGAATCCCGCACAATCGCTTCAGTTCGGGTTTTCAGAATCACTCGAACCGGAACATAAACCGATCTTGTTAGATTTATGATCTCCTAAACCCAAGCTCCCCATTCTTTGGTAAAAGGTTCGGTTCAGAATATCTTATATAATGTTCTTAGTAAATTGGCTGTAATATAAATTCTATAGTACCGGATTGGTGAATTGTCTAGTGAAGATGCCTTTGAGAAGAAAAATACAGCAAATGTAGAGTTGTAAAATGGTAAATCAATTATTGCATACTTATGTACGATTACGTAGTGATTGATGTGACCTTTCCATACTTAAGATCTTGGAAGGCGACTATACAGCGGAGCAAAATAAATATATATAAAACGAGAACGCAAAGCTAACTTCGACTGTGCCGAAGTTTTAATACACTTGAAAAAGCTTACTCCAACTGATTTAACTGGAAAAATATATATAGGATATAGATATCAGATATTTAAAATTTTTAAATCATTGATAATAAAAATTTGATACCATAAAAAAAAACTTTTCTTAGTAAAACACATTTTCCGACCGATCGGTCCTATGGCAGCTATATGCTATAGTCATCCGATTTTGATAATTTTTTTCAAAATTATGCGAAAGCATATGAAACTAATATATACTAAGATTGGGGACGCTACGATAAAAAACAAAAAAAATTTTCTCACTAGAAGTAGTATTTTGACCGTCCGTTTATATAGCAGCTATATGCTATAGTCATCCGACTTTGATAATTTTTTTCAGAATTGTGTGGAAACATATAAAACAAATATATACTACGATTGGAGACGCCACGATGGAAATCAAAAAAGTTTTTCTCACAAAGACTTATTTTTCGACCGATCGTTCCTATGGCAGCTACATGCTATAGTGATCCGATTTTGATACATTTTTCAAGAATTATGTGAAAGCATATAAAACTAACATATACCAAGATTAGTGATGCTACGATGGAAAACAAAAAAGTTTTTCTAACTAGAACTAGTTCTTTGACCGATCGTTCCTATGGCAGCTATATGATATAGTCATCCGATCCGGCAGGTTCCGACATATTAGTTGCGTGCAGTAAAAAGAAGACTCTGTGCAAAATTTCAGCTCGATAGCTTCAAAACTGAGAGAGTAGTTCGCGTAGAAACAGACAGACGGACGGACGGAAAAGCGGAAATGAACTCAGCTCGTCGTCCTGATCAAGAATATATATAGTTCATGGGGTCGGAAATGAATATTTCTATGCGTTACAAACTTCTGGGCAAAATTAATATACACTTTTCAAGTGTATAAAGATATAACGAGATCAAGCTCTCCGAAACCCTTGAATTAATACCGAAATGAAATCAGGTTCCATTACCAGTTTCGGTACGTACCTAAATCAGTATTTCTATAAAAGTTTCTATTTAGGTTTACAATTTATTTCGGGTTTCGGTTCCGATACTATACCCAAACTTTTATTTCGGTATACCGTTACGTACCGGTAAAATAATAATTTTTTTTAAACATTCATAAAATTAAATTGCTTTAAGATATCCAAAAAATTAACTGAAGTAATAATATAAGAAAATATTTTTCATGCGTGTACCATCGCATTCTTATGATAAGTTTTATCACAGTAACGTAATAGCATTTAGTGTAAATACTGTTCGTGACGTTATATCTGGATTCTTCGAATATTCCTACACTCTCTATGCTATTGTCGCCTGTTCGCCTTAATTGTTTTTAACTTAAATAAAAACTTTCCATCAAGTATACAAATATATTTTAATTTCGGTTCGAAATAATTGGCCCTAAAAGCTGCCGTAGCCCAGCCAAAAATGAAGCTACGTTTAATGATCTTTCGCGATTTGGATAGATTGAAAGGCGTACAAAAGTCTACAAGGTCTGTTCCGGGTTTCACTTTCGACAAAATTTGTCGAATTCGAATGTGCTACATGTGTTGCTGTGTAAAATTGAATGAGTGAATTAGCTTTTTGCTTTGATATCGAGTTTGTCGAATTACAAGTAATTTGAAGTTAAAGGTTTGATACCGATTACCTTGATCGTTTATTAGAAAAGTTATCATGTACCACATTCGAATTCACTTTAGTGAAAACCGAAACAGGCCTGCAATATTTGGAAAAGGTTAAATTTTTTAACAAATTTTATTCATTTTACAAAAATATTTCTAAATATAATTTTTTTTAAGGTCGAATTTTAAAAAGGCTTAAGTATATAAGAAAATTCTTAAATTTATATCTAACCAGCTAAAATAAAAATATTTGAAATAATAATCATATATCAATAAGATAAATAAAAAGAAACCTAAACAGAATCGATATAAGATTTCGGTAATTTTTCGGTTCCTATTATAACGGTTTTGGGATCTCAAACCAATTTTAATATCGGTTCCGATACCGGTACGTGGCTTAAAACGGTTGATATCTGTTAACGGTTCCGGTTGTGATATTATTCATCGCCTAAAAAAAGAGGTCAACATGTTCCATCGATTTTAACCTTGGGTTCGATAAGTTTTCGAACTTAGACTTTACGAAGGGTTCGAAATTCCAACTAATAACATCTGTTTGTTAGCGGGGTCAACATTACTTGACATCTGAAGAGGCATAGTACGCCTTTAAAAACCTGGTTTAAAAGGTATCACGGAATGAGTGCCAAATGAGCTTTGAAAAAAGGCTTAAACGTTTGAAAGGGAAAATTTAAATTCCATTATTTGTTGATTTTTCATTATTTTAAATGTATATAGCAACCCTCGAACAATTTAACTGAGCTGAACTGAACTAAAATCATATTTCAAACATGTTTATTATCGTTTTAACATCGCCCAAAAACTCGTCGTTAGAGCCGAGTGCTCATTATTCACTCGCTCATAATTCACATTGCGAGTATTCACGATTTAAGCCCCATTTGCCACAAAAATAAATTCTTTCACTCAAATAAATAAAACACAAAAAGCCACAGAGTGAACAGGGGACAGAGAAAGACAATTACCAAAATTTGCATTCGCGCGTCTGACAAACAAACAAATAAATTCAAACAGCAAAAATGACACATGAACAAAACAAAAATCAAGCAAAAACTGAAATCGAATAAATGTTGTTGGGTTTTTTTTTCATCTCTTTTTTTTATTACTCTTTTTGATTTAACAAATGTCAAAAAATATGAATTGAAGTTGATGCTTTATGTACATGTTTTCTAGCGAATGTACACCGAGAGAAATTGAAGCAGGTTGAGGCAGAGACTAAGCAATCAAATGGGAAAATTATCATTGGGAATAATTTATATTTAATTTATACAATTGTTTTAAATAATTCTTTATACTTTATCTGAATGATCGAAAACTATAAGCTTAAGCTTATTTGCCTGCGATAAGATCTAGGTGGATCAACTTCCATTAAGTCGGATAAATGCATGTTGAAACCATAACTCGAACCGGAACTCAGGTTTCCAATTTGAAAGAAACCGGTTATGGAACCAAACCCCTGTCGTAGGGTGAGGTTTCAAGCAAGGTACCAAACTCCCTTTGAAATTGTAGGGGCTTGCACACCTTATTAAAATTATTGAGTATATCAACACAAACTCTTGGGAGTAAAACTGCTAACTTCTATAAGCAACCTACTTTTTGCCTCTGACTTAAGCGATCCCAATTTGTGCTCATTTGCATTCTCTCTCTGTATTAAAGAACTCTCATCTTTCTAGAACAGAGTTTATGGGGGCGGCAGCGGCAGCGGCAGCTCATGTATTCTACATACGGAGTATACACATACATAAATAATATTTATTAATGTATTTTTATGTGCGCTAAGAGTACACAATGTAATAATTTATACAGTTGCTGTCGACATTCTGCTCTGCTCTCGCTCTCTACATTATGACGGTTACAATTTACTGTCCATGTTTTGTTGTTTACTCTGATGATGATGATGATGATCATGATGATGGCCGACTCGCTGGCTGGGTGGGTGGGTTTTGGTTTGGCTTTTTTGGTTAGGTTTGAGTCCGAGCTAGTGACAAACTTGCTGGATTTTTCGCTGTCGTTGACGAGGGTGGGCCACCCGCCCATTAACCCCCGCCCCACCCTAAAGGCCCTGACAGGGCGCATTTCAAACAGAAAATGCCAACAAATGCGGCGGCGTGCAAATAAAAATGATTAATGATGATGCGCGTTGGCAGTCAGCTGAGGTTGAGAGGTTGAGACTGAACAGCAGCCGCAACAGCAGCAGCAGCAGCAATGGCTGCCAGTTGGAAAATGTTTTGTAATTTAACTGAAAGCAAAAGAAGTGAGAAATTCTTCATCAAGCTGGTAGAGGAACAGCTAAATCTATAAGTTGCATTTTTAAATGCACTTACTAGCTCTAGGGGTGCAGAAGCATACATACTTAGTAATTTTTTACAATGATATTTCTGATATTGAGACCAATAAAACAGGATCAATTATAAGGTGGCAAATTTCCATTTGCCTTTTGTTGGATATTGCCCAACACTCGTAGCACTTATTCTGAATCCACAAGCTCCAGTCTTAAACATAAACAGCATACTTTCATAAGACCACGGTCGAACAAATTAAAATAATTAATAAATTAAATAAATTATTTATTTGTTATACATTTCAATTTATTTTCCAACCTAGTTCCCTTCGAAGGCGATACATGTAGTCCAATATTTTTTGAGCGTTTGACCACCTGTGCTGCAATAGTTAATCTACGAAAAGCTGCCTGTGTACCAAAAAAAAGCTAGAAACTTTACTTCAACTTTGGAATACGACAGGTTCATTCATAAATTTTAGGTTCAAAACTAAAATTTCATGTTAAAACCTCTTTCAGATGGCATAAAAATTTATTTCGGGACTATGCTTCATATAAATAGAAACACGTTTGAAATGCTCTGAAGCTGAATGCATTTGAAAAGCTGACCTATGAAGAATAGTGCGGAAATAAATGTTTATGCCATTTGGAATAAGGCCTTAAATATGGAAAATAAAATGGAAGCCATGTTTATTGTAATAATAAAAAGTAATCATCATACAATTGTTAAATTATTTTATTTAATAAAACAATTAAGAAAAACGGTCAAGCCCGACTGTAATATACTCTGTTCCAGCCAAAGTTTGTATATAATAGCCTAATATTTTGCAATTAGACCGACAAAAAAAATAGATTTTTTTTTATTAAAAAGTTAGTACATTTTCTGAAGAATACAATGGTGTAAGCCCCATATTGAAATTTAAAGCCTTTCTATTTTTTTTTTTTTTGAAGACGCTTCATAAAGAAAATACACTTATACGAGTAGTAGAATTCACTTTTCCACAAGAAAGTATTTTTGAAGTTGGCGTAGAGGATAACTCAAAATCTAATCAAACGATTTGGCTGAAATTTCTAGAAATTTTTCTTTATAACATTAGCTACAATATGAACCAATCAATTTTAGAATTTTATAAAAATGTATATTTTTTGAATTGCAATTGATTAAAACCCTGCCAACTGTATATATTTTTCGTTATGTTTTTTTTATATTTTTAATATTATCGGGCTAAGAAATTTCATTTTAATAAAATTAAAACTTTTATATGAAAAAAATTGTTAAACAACCAATTAATTATTCCTAACCGAAACTAATAAATGGGTCAATTTCGGTTTTTACTATATTTGTAAGTAAGTTAGATTAGAATCGAAAAATGTATTTAATGGCCACATTCCATTTTCTTGTTCCATTTGTGTAAGTTTCGTTGTCATCTTTTTTTTTGTGTTAAGAACTTTGTCTACTGAGGATATGTTTTTAAAACAGGTGTTCTCCTGTACCACTGATAACGGACGCGATATGGTCAAAATGTTGTAACACTAAGGCCTAAAGGATGAAGTCGATGATCATAGTGACGAAGCTGCCCATACCCTTCAGTTAGCTGTGAACTTAGATTTGAAAAAGCAGTCCAACAAGAATGCAGGGCGGACAGCGAGTTTTTGAAGATTTCTATTCTTTCTGGATTCAATGTAAACTTGAAATCGAAAACAGGAACACAGCATTGGGCAAACTTTCGATATAATTATAATCTGGATTAGGATGTCTATTGGGAGAACACAGATTCTTTATTTGATAGTTGGGAACGACAAACACATATCTTTTATAAGTTGACAAATGATTTAGTTAAGAATTCTATTACGATTTAGTATTTTCCATTTATTTTATTTAAGGCCTCATACCAGAAAGCATAACAATTTATTTCGGCACTATGCTTCTTATAAATAAGACAGCTTTTCAAAAGTGTTCAGCTTTCAGAGCTTTTCAAAAGAATTGAGGCGAAATAAATTTAAATATTTAATCTGGAAAGAGGCCCTACAAAATGATTTAAAATACAAGGAATTAATAGTAACTGAAATGGAGAAAAATTCTTTCGGAGACTAAGTTTGAGCTAAGTTTTTTGATGAATGAATGACAGAGATTAAAACCGTCGCCAAAACCCTTAACCGTTATTAACCCTTTTAAAATGGTCACCGTAAGCGTAACCGAAACCTGAACGAAAAATGGGAGTCATTATTCCATAACCGTAATCGTAATCGTAACCGTAACCCGAAAACAGCGAACGGCCATATCCGTAACCGAAACTAAAACCTATATTTGTTTCGGTTTTAATCTTTGGTGATATAGATAACAACTCTATATCTTGTTACACAACTTGTTGTTGTTGCTTTAACATTTTCTTATAGCTACACTATTTTCCATCTGATCGTAAAATTCAGATATATTTCTGAAAGGTCCAAACAATCTATCTCAAAAATTGGGTCGTGGCAAAAATCAAATAAAAATCTTGATCTGCCTGCAAATATAAAAGTTTTATGTTCCAAAATCTTCAATCCATTTACTTTCACCATCTCTGAAATCTCTTTGTTCATACGCACAGACGGATAGTCAGACAAACAATCAGACAGACGGACATGGCTTTATCGACTCGGCTGCTGATGCTGATCAAAAATATATATAAATACTTTATAGGCTGTTACATACATTTGCACAAACTCAAAATACTTTTGGTACCTTTGATACAGAGTATAAAACCATATGTATTCAAAATTGCGACCGTTCAATCGTAAATCTAAAAACTTTTAAATAAAATTACGAAGCCGCAGTGTGGTCCAAAATTTTGTCGGAATGTTTTGCATTCCATTATAATGAAATGTAACAAATTTCAAGTCCATAACTGCATCTAATAAATGACAAAAAAATGGCCAAAGTTATAGTCTTTTAAGAGAGATGCCCAAAAATGATTTGATGATGAATTTTTTGTAATTTTTCCTTGTAAAACCTTCCATTGGCCGCAGGCTCTGTAATGTAAATAGCCTGTCTTAACAGCAGCTTAACAGAGAACTGTAGCAGAGATTTGCATGAAACCCAGCCTGAAGGCAATCTTGCTCAAATTGGTATTTCTCGGCAATTTATCTACAGATTTTAACACACGATAGCTTGTTTGATGTCTAATTGGCGTACCTCTCCAATCAAAGTAAACAATTAACCACTTTTCATTTTTTTTCGAATTTTTATGAGTTTTTGAAGTCAAAACTTTGTGAAACAAAAAAGAACAATAAAAAATACATTTTTCGTAGTTTTGAGCTAAATATCTCAAAAACAATTAACTGAAGTTTTAAGAGTCTTTGACTTTTTTAAGGGCCTATATTTTGGCAGTGAGTTCCTATATAACATTTTAAAATCGGTGTAGGATAATGGAACTTCCATTATGGAAGCAATGGCGAATTATGTAAAACCAGTGACAAAAAACGACCAAAAAATTTGAAAATTTTTTGAAAATAATTTTCACCACAGAAAAAATCTATTAAAAAAAATTGTTTTCGACCAGAAGCCAGAAAAAATGGTCAAAATTGTTGCCTAGTGTAAGTTTTGAATAAGAAAGTACGGGCTAGTGTTAGAATAAAGCCCATTTTATACGAAGCGTTTTTTTTTTCTGGAATAAAGAAAATGGCGGATACTTTATACGAATGCATGCTTATGACCAAAATGAATATACTCTTTGCCAGGGTATAAAAAAGCCACTTAGTGGCTCAATGCAAAAGTATCTAGCACACACACACATAGAGAGAGAGAGGCGGAGGTAGAGACAAAGGTTAATAACTGCCAGAAGATGATGCATAGCATGACACGGCCATGGAACAGTTGACAGTTGACTGGCAGCCGGGCAGGCGGTAAGCAGGAAAACCCATGTTCAACTGCTGCTCCTCCATTCGGGCCGGGCAGCCATTTTTGTGCCATGGAATTTGGCCAAGTTTTTGCATGCCTCTCTTACTCTCCGGCCTCACCATTCCCATTCCCAGCACTCGGCAGTCAGTCAGTCGCGATAATCGCACCTTTGCACCTTTCTGCCTGTCAGGCTCTGGCTCTGGCTCTGGCTCAGGTGTGCCACAGACACATACAAATACAGAAACCAGCCAGCCAACCAGCGAGCCAACTGAACTCAACTCTTGCCAGCGGGGTGCATTTTCATTAAGAATGAAAAATGATGAGCAATCAATCATTTGCCCGGGAGGGTGTTTCTTATACCAGAATGGTGGCTACTCCCTTTCTTCTCTGTATGGCTGACTCTTTCGTTTGCTCGCTAGAAAAAAAGAGAGATACAGCTTGTAGATTGATAGCATTACCTGCCTCTGGTGTTCAGAAATGGCTCTTGCTTTTTTTTTTCCTTCCATTTTCTCCCTCCATGTTGTTGTTGTTGTTGTTGTCTGGTCAATGCTTCACATTTTGTATAATTTACATCTTCATTTTTCGTATTTTTACTCGACTTTTATTTTATTTTGCTTGCGGTGTGCGGAGCATTTTTATCGCTCTTTGAATATATTTCACACTTGATTTGTGGGCCCTGCCCAAGCGGAACCAACTCGAAGGCGTTTCAAATGTTTGTATGGCAGAGTAAAAAAGCAGCAGCAGGTCGGTCGGATGAGCCTAATGCAGTTAAACTGATGATCTGGAGAATTGAGGCAAATTAACACTGCATTTGAAATAGTCGTTAAGGAGCAGCAGCAGATATAGGATTGGGAAGGGAATTGGGACTAGACGAGTATATTAGCAGCAATCAATCTACGTATACAAAACTTTAACTCAACGGTATAGTATATAGAAGGGACAACATACGGCTTGAAACGATTACTTGGAATGTACAGCAAATATGAGAAGGTTTTCTTCAAGAATTATTAGGAACCTAATTCAAATCATTATGCAAATAACTAGGGATGTAAACCGGTTCGTAGTCGAACCGCTCCGGAGTCAGAGCCTCCGGGATTTTTGGCAAGCCTGAATCGAACGGAAACTGAAGCAGATTTATTTTTAGTGTCCGAACCTGAATCGGAGCTCAAAAAAACCAAAAAGTGTTTGGTTCAACAAAATATTTGTATTTTCTAATTAAGGAACATTTTCCTTATCCTGTTAAATAATTTAAACTATTACTACGTTAATGCACAAATAAGAAATCATGCTTTTTGCTCTTTCAAGTATGCTATGTTTTATAATTAAAGAAAATATTTAGTTGTTCTTAGCCTTAAAACTTAATATTTTTGTATACCTTTAACTGGTCCGACAATCTAAGTGATTGCACAATGAGCATTATTTATGGTGCTGCCATAATGGATCTCGTTCAAATAAATAATTCTTAAAGAAAATAAAGTTTGCATACTTTGAAGTGCAAAACGAGAAGGCAAAGCTAACTTCGACTGTGCCGAAGTTTTAATACACTTGAAAAACTTTTCTCCAGCTGATTTAACCGGTAAAATATATAGAGGATATAGATATCAGATATTTTAAATTTTTAAATCATTGATAACAAAAATTTGATACCATAAAAAAAAACTTTTCTTAGTAAAGCACATTTTTCGACCGATCGGTCCTATGGCAGCTATATGCTATAGCCCTCCGGTTTTGATCAAATCTTCCAGAAATGTGTTAACGCATATAAAACTAATATATACCAAGATTGGTGACGCTACGACGGAAAATAAAAAAGTTTTTCCCACTAGAACTAGTTTTTTGACCGACCGTTTATATGGCAGCTATATGCTATATTCATCCGATTTTAATAAATTTTTCCACAAATATGTAAAATCATCTAAAACTAATATATACCAAGATTGGTGACGCTACAAGAGAAAATAAAAAGGTTTTCTCACTAAGACTTATTTTCCGACCGATCGTTCCTATGGCAGCTATAAGATATAGTCATCCGATCCGGCCGGTTCCGACATATTAGTTGCGTGCAGTAAAAAGAAGACTCTGTGCAAAATTTCAGCTCGATAGCTTTAAAACTGAAAGACTAGTTCGCGTAGAAACAGACAGACAGACGGACAGACGGACAGACAGACAGACGAGACAGACAGACGGACGGACGGACAAGCGGAAATGAACTCGACTCGTCGTCCTGATCAAGAATATATATAGTTTATGGGGTCGGAAATGAATATTTCTATGCGTTACAAACTTCTGGGCAAAATTAATATACACTTTTCAAGTGTATAAAAAGCATCATTTTTTAATAGCATAACCGAAGTATTTTTAATATATATATGAAATGTATCTTTACCTAAGGAGTTGATAAAGTAACAAATACGAAATCAGTCATCGATTTTTAATAAGCAAAAGAGCCTGTATTATTCTTGCACTTCGAACTGATACTGTTTGACTGCATATGGAAGTGACCACAAATATGCCCGGTTACTAGATTAGATGACTAAACTTTAGCGATTTAAAACCGGCTGCCCAAAACCAAGTAAATTTATTTCGTACGGTTTTTCTTTCACTAAATCTAGTAATCGTATAAATTCTTGTCATTTCACATACGTAAGTTGCTATATATATTTCTGGCCTAATATTGAAAACGCGAATATTTATGAACAAAAATGGTATTATTGTTTTTCAAAGTATTCTCCAGCAAGAATTATACACTGTTGCATGCTCTCAAATTAATTGTCGAAGCACTTTTTCCGCTCCGATTGAGACACCTCCAAAACATGGTTTTTGAACTCTTCAACAGCATCTTCTGGCGACGAAAATCGTTGACCACGCATTTTTCCCTTAATGTGCGGAAATAAAAAGAAGTCATTGGTTGCCAAGTCAGGGCTGTACGGCGGATGACCCATCAATTCGACGTTTTGGGCGGTCAAAAAGGCGCTGGTGTGAGCTGATGTGTGAGAGCTCGCATTGTCATGGTGCACAATGATCTGTCTTCTCTTGTTCGTTTTTCGAATTTCTCCGAAGACTTTAGGCAAACAAATTGTGGTGTACCACTCAGAATTGACCGTCCAACGTTGCTCAAGCGAAGAAACAGGCAACCATTTGCTTCGAAGTGCTTCTTCCACGAACGACTTTCGTTGGATTTGGCTCGTCTTCGAGGACCCACACGGTCGATTGCTGTTTTGTTTCGGGCTCATAAGCATAGATCCATGATTCGTCACCTGTGACGATCTTATAAACGTCTTTTGAAACACCGCGATTATATTTTTTCAAAATTTCTTTGCACCAATCCACACGAGCCTTTTTTTGAGCGATTGTCAAATTGTGCGGGATCCAACGAGAACAAACCTTTTTTACGCCCAGGTGTTCATGCAATATCGAATGTATGCTGGTGGAAGAAATGCCCAAGGATGCCTCTATCTCACGGCATGTCACATGACGATTGTGCATTATCCGTTCACGCACGGCATCAATGTTTTCTGGCACATCGACTGTTTTTGGATGACCTTCACGACCTTCGTCTTCGAGCGAGCGGCGCCCGCGATTGAATTCATTAAACCAATTTTTCACAGTGCTATAGGATGGTGCTTCATCGCCATACAAAGATTTAAGCTCATCGTTGCACTCCACGTCGAAAGTTGTGAAAAATGATTGCACGAAAATTTTCTCGAGTTAATTCCATTTTCTGCTGAGGTAAGTTTTTGATTAATCGTTAATCGATATCAAACGTGGTCACACATGAAAGAGTTGTATCGAGCTTTTATCGATAACAGTCCAAAGTTTTTTTGGGAAAGGCCAATTGATCCTAAAATGGCTAGAAGTGACATAGGCCAGAAACTTAAAGAGCAACCTACGTACTTATAGGAGATGTTTATTCCGCATACTGTAATAGAATTCGTAGACGAAATGCCTTATAAATAGCTACAACTTTTGAAAGTCAAGCACATAAATGATATGTCTAGAATATAGATTTTATTGTAGAGACCTGCACGAGTAAGTAAAAATGTACCATGTTTGGCATTGCCGAGTATGAGTGAAAACTAATCATTTGCCTAGCTGTCAAATTGGCATCGTAGGCATCGTAATCGTTATAATCAAAATAATCAAAATAATTATTTTCTTTCTGACTTTTAAATTTTTTATTTAAACATATCATGCCCTTTCAATGTAGGCTATATTTCCAAAGTGATTATAATCGTACGATGCCATGATTACTATTCGCCATCGCGTTGGTTCGGGTTCTTGTGTTCATTTCCAACGGGGTTCGGTTTAGGCATAAGACGAACCTGGACCGAACCATAAATGATTTTTTTAGCCACTCTTTAGCTTAAAAACTAAAAAAAAATCTAACCAAGTCCTTTTACTAAATATATATTAAACAGATTACATTTTCCAGCAAAAAAATAACTAATAGAGAAACTGTATTTCATTTCCACACATTTATTAGGGTATTAAATTGAGTGCAAATATTAAATAAAATAAAGTAAGATATTTATCTTCGATAACTTTGAATATAAATGAATAAAAAAAGAATATTCTTTTATTTTCTAAAAGAAATAAATGGATCAGTTGAACATTATGTTATTAAAGAATTTTTGTATTTGTAAGAGTTGCTCATCAAACTTTCCAAGTCAAACACTGCAGGGAGGCATCGAAAACTCTAAGGGGGTGGGGGCGGTCTCCTCTTCGTTTCAAACTTCATCTCCAACTGTGTGCACCTCTGCATGCATGGATTCGGATTCGGAGGCGAAGGTGGCAAGTGGCAATGATGGCAGCAGTTGCTCAACTGTCAAGTTGTTCTTGTTTTTTTGTTGCTGCTGCCGCTGCGCGTTGATTCGTCGTAATTCATGCGAGCAGGCAAACCCGTCGAGCGCCCAACAAGTGAGTCTCAGGCATCGGTATCTGTGGGCAGCAGCAGCAGCAGCTTCCATGTTTATGGCTGCAGATGAAGATGATGATGATGATGCCCTCATCCTCTGTGTCTCATTTTGATTGCGTGCTCCAAGTCGAATCCCGGCCTCTACCTGCGCATCAATCGGCCATAAATTAGCATTTGAGTAAATTGGTTAAATTCGTTATTCGGAATTAGGATCCAATGAGCTGACGTCGCCATTCCCATTCCCACTTCCATTGCCCCAAAGTTCCTCTCCCTGTCGCTCTCCACACACACATTCAAGCATTTTACTCCCCGTGGCCAAAGCGAACTTGTTTATTTTGAATTTTTATGTTTAATTTCATGTTATTGATTGATTTATTTTTATTGAATGCTTCTTAATGGAGAAAATGTTTGGTTTTTTGAGTGGAGAGTTTTTTTTATTTTTTTATTTTGCTGTGAAAAATTACAGCAATTAATGAAGTTGTGAAAGCTTCTTGCAGCTGCAGTTTTATCAGCATAGATTGGGGCTTGAGATTGCCAGTGCAAATGGAATATGCGTCAATTATTATGAAGCTAAGACTTAAGAATTCAATTACTTAACGTTTTTTTTCCAATTAAACTTAATTACGAATGCGAAGCTTACTTCTGCTAAGCCTAAGTTTTTATGACCTTGAAGGTTCCTAACTTAAAAGTTTAACAGATAGACGATGTGACACAAGCCAGGATCAGAGTTTTAAAACCGATATAGAACTGATGCCTTGCTTAAAATTTGATTTGCTTAATATGAAGAGTGGAAAAATCATGCTTTATTGCCCCTCAAAGTAGGCAAACTTTAATTACTTCAATAATTATTTTTTTAACAAAATAATTTAAGGGCGTCTTCTACCTTTGCACCTTCTACCTCTCAAAAAAAAAACAGGCCAAAATCGCCCGTAAATTTAGAAATTCGCACTGAAAAAGGGGTCAAAGGCTATTCGCCATAATATATGAAAACATTTTTCTAAAAACATGACAAAAAATTTCTTAATTAAACGAGATTTTTCTTATTTATAGAAATTCTTTCCTTGATACAAGAAACATTTTTCTGAAAAATATAAAAATTCTTTCTAAAAATTAGAAAGCATTTCCTAAATCTAGAAAACCGTGTTCTTCCAACTAGAAAATATTTTCTTAAATTAGGATAGCATTTTCTAGTTAATAGGAAACTATTTTCTCTTTTATAATATGCTGTATAATTTTTAGAAAAGCATTTATTAAGTTTTATAATATATATTTTCATAAATCAAGAAATTTTTATATATTTTTTTTTTTTATATTTTCATAATTTTATATTACATATGACTTAAAAGTAAGAACTTTGTTTAATATTGTTATCCAAATGTGAAATTGTGTAGATGGGTTGCTGAAAGCTTTGGAATGAATTGCAGATATGAGTAGAATATCACTGCTGGCAGAGTCAGGTCTTTGGGGATTGTTGAATGAAGCTGATCCCATGTTAAAAACCTTCAATGAATCTTCTGTAAAATTTGAGTCTGCATATACAAATATTTTGCATAAAAACCATAAGTTTAAATATATAAATGGTATGTTACGTACTTACCACTTAAAAAATATTCCGAAGCTTCTCCCTTTAGCTCCTTTAAAATCTCCAGCTCAGGCATTTTTCCGGCACACTTTTATACTAGCAACTTACAAATTCTCACTCACGGAGCGCGTGTGGTAGAGAGAACGAAATAACAGCAACGCTGAGCGGCTTGCCGAACCAAAAACTTGCACGTACAGTTGCACACAAAGTCAAACGAAGAGAACGAACTTTGCATATGGCAACAACATCGCGACACTTTGCCTAAATTTAAAAAATTTTTTATTGAAGTATTTGGAAAAATAACCATAAACTTAAGAAAAACGAGAAGGCAAAGCTAACTTCGACTGTGCCGAAGTTTTAATAAACTTGAAAAACTTTTCTCCAACTGATTTAACCGGTAAAATATATATAGGATATAGATATCAGATATTTAAAATTTTTAAATCATTGCTTATAACAATTTGATACCATAACGAGAAGGCAAAGCTAACTTAGACTGTGCCGAAGTTTTAATACACTTGAAAAACATGACTCCAACTGATTTAACTGGAAAAATATATATAGGATATAGAAATCAAACATTTAAAATTTAATAAAAATTTGATACCATTAAACAATTTTCTTAGTAAAACACATTTTCCGACCGATCGGTCCTATGGCAGCTATATGCTATAGTCATCCGATTTTGATAATTTTTTTCAAAATTATGTTAAAGCATATAAAACTAATATATACCAATATTGGGGACGCTACGATAAGAAACAAAAAAGTTTTTCAGACTAGAAGTAGTTGTTTGACCGACCGTTTATATGGCAGCTATATGCTTTAGTCATCCGATTTTGATAAATTTTTTCAGAATTGTGTGGAAACATATAAAACAAATATATACTACGATTGTAGACGCTACGATGAAAATCAAAAAAGTATTTCTCACAACGACTTATTTTTCGACCGATCGTTCCTATGGCAGCTATATGCTATAGTGATCCGATTTTGATACATTTTTCCAGAATTATGTGGAAGCATATAAAACTAACATATACCAAGATTAGTGACGCTACGATGGAAAACAAAAAAGTTTTTCTAACTAGAACTTGTTCTTAGACCGATCGTTCCTATAGCAGCTATATGATATAGTCATCCGATCCAGCCGATTCCGACATATTAGTTGCGTGCAGTAAAATAAAGACTCTGTGCAAAATTTCAGCTCGATTGCTTTAAAACTGAGTGACTAGTTCGCGTAGAAACAGACAGACGGACAGACGGACGGACGGACGGACGGAATTGAACTCTGCTCGTCGTCCTGATCAAGAATATATATATTTTATGTGGTCGGATATGAATATTTCTATGCGTTACAAACTTCTGGGCAAAATTAATATACATTTTTCAAGTGTATAAAAACTTAGTTTTTAAATTTAAGAAAATATTTTCTAAAATATTGTATTTACCGGTAATGCTTTCTTAATTTAAGAAAAAATTGCCTAACCTCCAAAAAATTTTATTCTAATTAAGAAATCAAAAATTTATAGGGTGAATTTCTAAAATTTAGAAAACAAAATTTTTTTAGTGCATATATTTTATTTATCCATCCACAACACTCCGTTACCCGATCAGATAAGCGATAGTCGAGTTATTAGCAAATCAAGTTAGTGCGCTGGGCAGCACTGATCGGTATCGAAGTGGGCAGCATGGTAGGTCCTGACCGACTTTGTTACCGTACGTAAAACCCAAACTTTTACTTTAAATTTGATATAAGAAACCAAACACATACGTTTAGCAAACGGTAAGTTAAACTAAGTAAGTGACCAGTGAGGACATTTTCACTTATTCACCATTTTTTTTTCAAATTATACAATATTAATAGCTTCCGGTTTTCAAGCATTTACAATCCTATTACCCGATGCAGCTTAAAGAATGAACAAAAAATAAAATACAAAAAAAAAGAAACAATATTGGCATTTTGCAGTAATAAATACGCTGTCAGGCCTGGCATCGATTATGGACACTCACGGATGCACTCACATTCGCCACTCACTCGCACTCGCATTTAGACTCGGACCGGGGACTGGGGACTCACACTCGTGGCGACGGCTTACGGCAGCTCGCAATAATGTGAGTCAATAAATCGCCAATCAAGCAATCATACACAATTTATTTCCCGTCATAATTATCGAGAGGGAGCTGGAGGAGCTGCAACCCTCCCGTGTGATTATGACGCTGCCGTTGGACGCCCTGCAGCGGAGGAAAGGCTCCGTCCGCATCCTTCTGCACTCGGCTCAGTTTGATTTGTGGCATAGACAGACGAAGAAGCCTCCAACCTTGGCCAGAAATTATTTGATTCGCTTTTCGTTTTTATCATTTTTATGGCTCCGAGTCGGTGTCTTCCTTTGACATTCCACTCGTTTCTTAATCGATTTTTAGTTCCAGACTTCGCTTAATGCTTTTCGTTTGTTTTTTCTTAAAAATTCTCAAATCTCATTTTCAATAAATCCGATTGATTTATGCAGTTTGTGAACATTTAAATCCCAAAACTGAAATTGATTTTATATGAAATGTTTTCAATGGCTGCAGAAGAGACCGCCAAGAGTTCATGGGTTCAATGTCTGGGGCGCAAGCATTTTGTTTTTCTTATTTATGGATTTGTTTTTCCACAATTCTGAAAATTTCTAGATTTGAGATACAAAAGCAACTCATACCACTAGTTCGTCATTTAGTTCATTCATTCATTGGAGACTGTCAATTTATTATGGATGGACACCAGCCGATACCAAAGTTGGTCAGACAATGCAGCTGCAGCAAACATGGTGATCCATTCCATGTCTGGTCTTGAAGCGGAAGGGCCAACGGCAACGAGGCATAGGGACACAGGGACAGCTGGAATACCAAAAAAAAAAAACCAAGCCAAACATCGCGAGTGTCAAAAAATGCCACGAAGGCATAGAAAACTGGCACAACCATCGCACAGTGGGTCGGTTGGCGAATAAAATTAAATAGTGAAAACCGTAACGGGAAAAATTAATTACTTCCTGTTGAATTTTAAGAAAATCATAAGCTTGCATATACAATTTTTTTATCACTTTGATATGTCTTTAATGCTCCCTCCGATATCAAGCATGTTACAAAATTACACATTTTTGCCAACTATTTTTCCTTAAAGTAACCACTGTGCATCGGCCGGCGTGTCGCTCTGCCTGCCATTGCCGGTGCATTTTGACTGCCAATGCAACTGCAGTGCAACTTGTGCAACAAGTTTCAGTTGAGTTCCTGCTGCCCGGCTCGGCTTTAATTGACAGCGACAAACGTGGCGCGGCCAATGCCACCCACCCAACATTCAGCATTCAACATTCAGTATCCAGGCATCCACACTCACACAATCACACACACACACACATACACACACTTTTGAGCATGGACTCGAGATTATTTCTGTGCGTTTCCCACAATTGATTCGGACAATGCGACCAACAATCGACAACGACGACTACGACGATGACTCCACCTTCTCCTTCTTCTCTTCTACACGGCTTTGGCCCGTTTTGCGACAGGCTAAAGTGCAAATGGTTCTTGGGCCTGCATCATGCAAAAGGTGCACCACACTAAATTTTCAATTTCGAATTATACCCAAATCGTATGGGGAATAGGGTCGTTTTTGGGGTCGAAAGCGATTTATAGAACACTAGGGATTATTATTGAATTTTAGGAATATTTCAATACTGGTTGCCTGCCTTATTTATAAAACCCCTCGTGACCGAAGCATAAATCACAAATTATAGACCCAGCACGAAAAAGCACGAAACACAATGTGCGCGTACAGCAGAAACCCTTGATCACTAATCAGTTTAACAAAACTTATATAGACATTTGGAAAAGCTTCATGTAAATATCATTTTAAATACAAAAGGAAAAAATACTAGGATGCGTGAATTACCTAGAAATATATCATTGATCAGGAGTTAGTTTTCCGTTGAACACGGCCATGTGTCTAAAACGACCACGCAAAAACGCACGGCTTGCGCCCATCTCGACTATAGTTACATATTGAATAATGATGGAGCGTGATATAAGTGATTAATAACATAAAATATGATGTGTCTAGCGTCATTAAAATGTATTCTTCTCTGGTATTAGGTACAGTGTGATTTTTATGGAATTTTTTTCTTTTTTTGTTTGAATCACCTAACGCATGATTCGTAACATGTGGCAACGCCAAAAATACTTAGTAAGATTTGCCATTGCACCACGAAGAGACTAACAAACGAACAGCGCTTGAAAATCGTTGAATTTTACTATAAAATTTCGTGCTCTGTGAGAAATGTTTTTTGCAATTTACGTCCATTTTATGTTCGTCATAATTGATCCACCGAACAGCCAATTCAAGCCATTGTAAGCTAATTTTGCACCAGTTTCACTTTAGTGGACATAAATAAACCAACCAGTGTGCGGAGAGTGCGTATCGAGGTGATTATATCTGCTGTATCGGCCAGTGTCAATATAGATCGCGATCTTAACAATTGGGTCTGTGTTATTAGACTTCCTAGAAGTTTTTTTATAAGGACCTCGGTATGAAACCATACAAAAAATAGCTGGTGCAAGAACTGAGGCCGGGTGACCTTCCACATCCTCGTTTCTTTGCCGAATAGGACCCTGCAGTTCGGCTACACTAGTGCAAACCTAGCGATTTCGCTGACTCTTCGTAGTGGGGACTGGGTACCAACCTAATCATTTTTTTAAAACCATTTTTCTCGAAAATTTAAATTTTGTTTTTAAATTGTCGCAATTTTATTAAACATTGAAATTTCGATTAATCCCAGTTTTCATCTATCCCCTAAAGGAATCTAGCCAAATCAGAGACAGGGCGATCACCGCCAAACGCCTGTTTTAGGAGGACCTTTGGGAGATCGGCTAAAGGAGCAGCATCCTTCAATTTTTTTCCAAGATCTAAGTGTCTAAGCTATCTGAATAATTATTACTTGCATCTGTGTGATAAAATCCCTTTCTAAAAAACTGATTAAGAAACAGGCCTTGCAACTGCGTATACCTCCTTTCAAAAATCACCCGTTATTTATATTATCTGATTTCTCATTCTTTGCAGATTTAAAATTCCTAACCCGTTCGTGGAATTTTTTTTCCGTTGGGAATACTTCGTTCGTGGAATACTTTTAAAAATGATAGAAGTTACCTCTACCACAACCATTTACCATTTACCAGTTACCATTTTCAGAATTATATACAATATTAACATTTAGTATTTTACAAAAATTAATTAATTATGGCGACAATTTACCATTTAATCTGTACCAAAGGCAAGAGTATATTAAGTTTTAAGTAAAATCGACCAGATTTTGTAATGTACATAATTTTAGCAAACTGAAGCTTAAAAGTGAAGGTTCGGAACAAATTCAGTTCTCGTGGTACGGTTTAAGGTTTGGTTTATAGTAATAAAAAATTCCGAATTCCGTGTTTGAAATAGTTCGTTTGCAGCCCTCCTTACGATAACAATATGTTACAGGCTAAAAAAAAATAAAATGTATCTTTTGAAATTTGGGTTTTCTAATTGGAGCTCCAATTACGTAAAACAAGAATTATATTTATATTTTCACAATTTTTTAAAGTGATTTGATTAAATTTTTGTAACAGTCTGATACAAAATTTTACAAATATATTTTACAAATCCGATCATTAAAAACAATCAGGTGGTGACCCCGACGTCTTTTCCATCGAAGTTTTTTCCCAATTCCTTTGATAGCCAGGCTTTTAGAGCGTTTTAAAGCATCTTCAAATAGATATTTCAAATATTTTTAACTTGCCTGAGGAAGCTTAATTAAAGTTACCACTTGATGACCCCTTCAACTTTCGATCAAGGTATTTCTTAATTTCTTCGTTAGATAAGCTAAATAATATTAGACCCGAATTCTTATCTTCCCATTTGTCAAATATACCTACAAATAGCAGAGCTAATTCTCAGTTTATCTAACACATAGCAACTATTTAGAAGATGAGAAATCGGCCCTAAGTAAATTTTCAAATATGTTTTGGTAAACAATTTGTCAAATCGTTTTCGACATTATTGTGGGTAGGTTTTTGTGTTTTAATGAAATGCATTTTTAAAGATTTTTTTTGTGTGTGCGTTTTTGCGGCAACAGGTTGCCGTTTACTTCGGCCGCTGGGAGTATGTGTTGGCCTCTTTATCCCCCCCCCGCCTCTGCCCCTATGCCACCAACCAGTCATCGTCGTCGTCTCTGGACCAGGGACCTGGCCCAAGCCACCGCCTTCTTGGGCGCTTTGATTTTATGGCATTCGTTTGTCGTTTGGAAGTTGGCAGTTTGATGCATGTAACTTGTCGTGCATAATATTTTTTTTCTCAACATATTTAGCATTGGACGTGCAACATAATTCCAAAAGCAACCACAACAACAAAAAAACAACAAAAAACAAAAAGTGAATATGTTGCAACAGCAAGTGCAGGGGAGTGGCTGGGCCTGGGCCCAGTTTGGTTTTTATTGTTTGCAATTGAAGCAAATCAGGTTTTTTTTGGGCCAAACCCAAATAAGATTAGGTTTTGTTTTTTTCCGACTGTGGGAAACATCCTTACAGATTATCACCCCTTTCCAGTGACAAATGTGAAATTAGTTTTTCAAGTGCTTCAATATCTAAGAAGGAAAACACTTGGCTGTGTCGCCCTCTTTGATCTTGCCTAGAGTTATGAGTTGATGAGTCGAAATTTCCCAGACTCTCATTCTCCTAATTTGTACCACATATTAAATTGTCAAAGGAATTGAGGAAATGCCTGGCAATTCTTTTGAACTCAAGAGTTAATAAATTATCATATTTGTTTGTGAAATTCTTGCTTTTGTTTTTTTTTTTTTTTGGGGCCCCGCCTTTGTTGGCTCTGGCATTTATCTACCGGATACATTTTATCTCCCGCACGAAACGCAATTATTGTTTGTCTGTGGCGGCGGCAGAACAATTAAGAAATGAACTATCGCCATGACCAGGTGAATGTGGATCGCCATTGCCTCCAATTAGCCAACCGATATTTGCCCAAGATCTCGCGAAAGCTGAAACTCGAGACTAGCAGCATTTCGTAACGGCTTTCAGTTGGTCGGTTGAGTTTGCATTTTTGGTCTTTTTTTTAATTAACTGAAATTGAAGCGAATGTTTACACAATTTACCAACGAGGTGTGCTTACGCTTTATGATCGCCTTCCGGTTGCAATATTTACACTCAGTTTAGAAAATCATAAAGCCATTTAATTTGGTGGCTAAACAATATTTGCACATAGCTTGGGCAGGTTCTGTCAAGAAAATTAAAGGTAATTGTAACAAAATCCTATGGATTATATTTGATTTAAATTTTGTAATTACAAGTGGATTTCTTTGAAGTGTGGGAATTGGTTATTAAGTGTGTAATGAGATATGAAAGCAAATTATTAAACAGTGGCTCACATTGGTTGATTTGGTTAAGCACTTTATCTTGCTATAAAATTTTACAGTTACTTTTTTTATCTCTCATTACTTGCAATAAACCCAGAAAATGGGTTTACTAAACAACGCATTAGCTTTATTTACCCACGACATCGGTATTCTTGGCAACGGTCTTGTCCTGCACGCCACCAGGCTTGCAATACTCTGAGAACACAACATATGACTAGGTTAAAACAAAGAATTTACAATACCTAGAAACGACATCTTAAACAAAAATGTATAATATCGTATTGGATTTGCATGATGCCTGGGGCCAGTAAAGAAGAGAGTTATCTCGATAATTCTATTTTTAAAATGTGTGATGCTTCTTATCTCCCCGTTTCGTCCTTCTTCTGCAAAGTCTCGTATGCTGAGAGACAGTTTTTAGCGTGATTCGTGGCTAAATGCAGGACCTGCCATAATACAAATTTGTTTGTATGGGATGTCGCATCTAGGTATTGAAAATTCTTTGGTGAAGCTTTATATAAGACTGGGTTCAGTTATATTTGTTTTGCCGTCTTACCTCGCAAGAGCGCATTGGTGGAATGCGTTAAGATGCAGCCGTTCATCTTTCAGTGTGAGTTCCAAAACCCAGATAATAATATACATTTCCATAAGTTTTATAATGTTTTTCAGATAATAGCGAACTACAATAACCCAAACCAACTATGCGAAACAAACTTATTTCGTATGAAATAAATTTTTGTTATTTCTTAAAAAGGAAATGGTTTCATCTTAAAGTCAAGTATGAACCAAATTCATCCAAAATTGTTTTATCTACACAGAAAAAAAAGATCCATTTGGAATGGATATGGACATATCCTTTTTTTGGATATTGAAATGCATATCCTTTTCAAATTTACACATCCTTTTGATATTTTCAGCTCCATTGGATGAATAACTAAGATCAATTTAACATTATTCAAGCTCAAATGGATGATAAAAATGGATATGGACATATCCAGTCCAAATGGATATGAAAAATATCCAATGGATAATCAAAAAATATCCTTTTTTTTCTGTGTAGATAAAAAAAGGAGACTACAAGCCTTGTCCTCAATCCCACTTCCGCAAAAGTTAAGTGAAAATCCATTTTAAAATCACAAAAATTGTGTGAAAGTGGAATTAAAAACACGGCTGTATATTTTTGGTTTAAGATTTTTCCACCTCTGTCGAATTTTAACATTGTTTGGTGTCGGTTTTGAGATTATAATCTTGATTTTGTTTCTCTGTGCATATGTCACAAACACGCACGACTCAACACGACGTCTTCGTGTTGAAGCATCAGATTTCGTGAGTGTCAGTTTTGATCCCTTAAAACACAAACACGGTCTAACACGACTTAACATAACAAAACACCACAAAACACGGCTAACTTAACACAAGCCAACACTTCTTGGATCAACAGTTTATAAAAATACATAGACAAAAAGCCAATCGGACCAATTATAATGTATAAATATATAAGTTTTTCTTTAATCGTCGACTAACGTCGACTCAGTGAAACAAAATAAATATCGAATTTCAGTAGGCAGTTCGTCTGATTTTTTTTTCAATATTAATAAAGTAGTGCGTGTCGTGCTTACGTGTTTGAAATATACCATTCGTGTTACAGTCGTGTCGTCTTCAACACATTCGACAAGCGCCCATCTCCAATATACGTAGATACACAAGTATTTTGTAATTAAGTCATGGAATTACGAATTCTACAGTCACACTAGATTTGAATTCACCAAATTAAGGTACGTTTTCTGCAGAACAGAAAAATATGATTTTAGTAGCAGTGAACTTTAGAAGTTAACTCGCTAACTTAATGGCCGACCCCTGTAAATATCCATTATAATTACGTGCCTCTAATTTAAAAAAAAAAATCAACGATAATGCAGAAAAAATATCCAATAAGTATCGCTCCAAATTCATTACCCGGTTTCAGTATTTCTCAAAAAATCAAGAATATTAATTGATTTACTTAACGTTGGTTCCTTTTTTACTTGTATTTAACTTTTGGTACTACACCTTAAGTACTGCATTTATTAGTAATAAATTAAGGTCTGAGATTGTCAGAACTTATTTTAAGTGTGATTTTTTAAAAATTGCGATTACTGAAATCGAGATAAGTTGAACTTTATTTTAGTACAGCTTTTTTTTTCACCCAGATATTTGCATTAAGCAATGGGCGCGTTCAGCAGAGACTCTTGATCACTGATCAGCTTCATAAAACTAGCATACTTTTTAGGGGTCTTGTTAACTTGACATTTGGAAAAGCTCCATGTAAATATCATATTAAATACCACAGGAAAAGTAGGCTATGTAAACTTTCAAGAAACGTATTATTGATTAGTGAGCAAGTTCTTCTGCTGAACACGGCCAATGACTTATTTATAAGAAATTGTTGAAAATCAATATTTTTTCTATTTTTAGCACCTCCATTCCGGATATTTTGAGGTAAAAGACGTAACACACGGAGGCCGACCTTTGGAGGCTGATGACAATAAAACTATAGCAATAATTAAGGCCTCATTCCAGATGACAAAACTTATTAACTTAACAACTCATATGAATAGAAACACTTTTTAAAAGCTCTGAAAGCTGAATGCTTTTGGAAAGCTGTCTTATTTATATGAAGCATAGTGCCTAAATAAGCTTTTATGCCAACTGGAATGAGAATGGAGGAGCTGCCTCGGAATAAAACCATCAATTCGGGTGTGTACAAAAATCAAAAAGAAGCATTTTGGACTAGCCAATCACAAGTGTGACATTTTCCATTATGACAACGCTCGACCGCATACATCTTTGGTAACTTTTCAAAAACTATCGGAGACGAATTGGGAATTGATGGCACATCCACCGTATAGCCCCGACCTTGCACTTTCAAATTTGCATTTTTTTTTCGATCTGTTTTAAATTCATTGAATGGTAAACATTGGGGTAAGCCCCGGCTAGTGAAAATGCATGAAGTTATAGAGATCGGAATTTGTTTTTTGTCGCTGGGTGTATTAGTAATTATTTTCAGAAAAAAACGGATACTTTTTATCTTAGTTAGGTATGCATATATATATTTTGTAAAATAAATAATGTTCAAAATAATTTGAGGTTAAGCCTATGGTTGAAGGCTATTTTAGGGACTATTCGACTATTGTTCAGAACAATGAAAGTCGTAGAGGCGAAACGATTGAAAATGTAATTTTAAAGAGACAAAATGTTCCAAAATTGTGGTACTTCTTGTACCAGTCGGAATTCAAAGTGTAAATTTTACACGATGAAGCAAATTTCATATGGATTTTGAAGAGAGGTGTAGTTTCTGTACTTGCATTTTACTCAACCTTCTTACAAGCAAGAACTTTTTATAAAACTTTATAAAGTTTGAAAATTAACTTAGAAATAAATTTCAATAAATTTGTAAAAACTACACCCCCTTAATAAAGAAATAACAGTTTATGGCGGCAATAAAAATTTATGAATCAATAAAATTATATTAAATCAAAATGCAATTATTAGTCAACGCCCAATTTGAATGCGCTTTTCTGTTTGAAAAATGCACAACAATTAATTTCACAATAATAAAAAAAAATATATAAAAATAAACACTTTTTTGCATATGTGGCATATTTATATAGAACGGCCATAATGGGGTAAAACAAGTGAAAAAATAATGAAAACGAAAATACGGAAAAAAACAACAACAACAACACACACAAATAAAAACAGAAACAGAAATCAAATCGAATGAAAAACGATAAAAATCGCGCAACTGTCCGGAGGCCGCCTGAGGCCGAATGCAAATGCTTCGATTTGAAATGTTGCAACAATAATTGTCACAAATTGAACTCATGTCATGATTTGCGAGCAGACCGAGCGGCGGCGGCGGGGGGCTATATTCGATTGCCTGACAGGTGCAATTTAGTCGAGGTCTACAATTGAAGTTTGATTGGTTTGCCAATTTAATGAGAGTAACTACAGTGAACACTTTCCAGCAGCGTCGTCTCCCATTACCAACGCACTCCATGGACGCGATCTGTGTCGCACCTGTTGGCCAATTTGAAATGAGGTTGTGAACCCAACTGTAGTTTCTCAACGTTCAACGCTCGACGAAACTTTGCCAGCAACAATAACAACGCATTTGGCCACCTTTTAGCCGGTTTTCCATCATCATCCCCCGGTCTCTGCTTTGCGGCGCTTTTCCTTTTGTGGCCACCAAAGAACTCGTTGCTGTTGTTGGCCCCAGAGACCAAATGGTTGCCATGTGGCCTGGGCCCGGGCCCGAAGACCGAAGCCCGGTAACGGCTGGCTATGCGCTCTGGCTGGCCAACACCACTGGAGATTGATGTTCGCTGCCTCTGACATTTGTTTCGCGCTGCTGCCGCAGCAGCAGCGGCGGCGGCGGCCATCTCGCTCGCCTGCTAGCTGGAAACTGGTTTCAGTTGTCCACATTTTTTGCAGTGTGATTTAAACGATTTTTTGCATTCAAATGGACGCCCCGAACGGCAGGTCCAATTGATGCTTTTCAGTAGATTTACTGGATTTTCCACCTGGAGATGAAAAATTGCACTGTTCGATCATGTAAACAAATTCATTAAGTTGCACAAATATTTTAATTATTTTTCGCACATTGTCTACGTCGGTTTAGAGTGTGCTAAAAAGGAATGATCAAAAAATGGATTAAATATATATTAGCACTTCTTATTTATGAGTTAAGATTTGATATTAGCATTTTTTCTGCACATAAATTGCCTTTTAAGTTCTTAAGTAGCTCACTAAAAGGTGCAATTGATAATTTCCTTTGAAAAGATTGATGTCTGAGATGGAAGCAGGATGCGCTAAATTTTCGAATTTTACGGGACCCGATCCGTTAAAGATTCAATTTTGCTTGGAAATTTCATAAAAATTAATTAATGTCTAAAAAATTTTCTTTACGTATTATTCAATTTTAAGAACTTTCGAAACTCAGAAGATGGCACCTTTTATGAGAGCTTCAACTGCGTCTTCAGAAGTTGAAAAAATATTTATGAAATATTTTTGATATTTCAGGAGTTCAAGTCAGATGTGCCATCAATTCAACATATTAAGGGATAAATACAATTGTTGGTGCTCCCCGTAGGACATTGTTTACACAATTCTCTGAAACTTTGCGTTTAACAAATGGTTGTGTAACAATCAGACTTGACTGTTGGCTTCGCACGTAACTTCAGCTGATATTGTCTCCTTTTTGAAATCACTAAACAGTTTATTGATAATTTTTTTTTAGTGCAAATAAATTGATTCAGAATATGCCTGTTAGCCGTGGATGTGTTTTTCCATAATTTTCCTAGCACCAATCCGCTTGAGTCTTGTTTTGCCCGATTCCCAAATTATGCGAAATCCAAATCGAACAAATCTTCTAAATCAAAATTCTTTGCAAAATTATTTTAATATTGAATGTATTTTGGTGAAATTTATGCCCCAGAATGACTGTATCTCCGAAACAACTAGTGTTTTTGGGAGACCTTCACAAAAATCATCCCAGAGCACAGAACCTACGTTATTGATCCCATTAATAGCAGCGATTTACACTGACCATGTGTGTTACTTTATTGCTAATAGTTAAAAAAAATTTTTTCGATATGCAGGCTTATCTTGATATTTCATGTATCCATTTAAAGTTAAGAATCGTACAAAACCTTTACGAGCGAATTTAATTTTTTTGGTAAACATGAGCATAATACATATTACAGTATCAAGACCTGTTCCGAAACGGATTGATCCGGCTCAAAAGTGGCTCATAGCCATATTTTATTGTAGAAATTATTTAAGCCATGAATACGGAGTTAGAAATTTGACTGCTTCAAGACCGGTTCCGAGCCACATTGAACCGGTTCAAAAGTGGTACAGAGTTATTTAATAAAAATTATTTGAGCTATGAACTTGTAATTTGTTGTGTAGGTTGGCAATATGGAGTTTAGTATTTGTTCGGCTCGGAGGCATATTTTCGAAAAAATTATTTCAGCTATAATTTTTGAGTTCGGTGTAAAGGGTACTTACTGGGAGTTTGATATTTTCATGATTCAAGAATTGAACCAAATCTGTTAAATTGTTGACCCCTCGAACATGAACCTAAACCGGACCACTTTTTCCAAAAATTAGAATCGGTTCACAATAAGAAATTTTACAAAAGAAAGAAATTCGTAATGAGATTATTTAACATAAAATACGTCTGATTGTAAAGAAGGAAAAAATGTCAATAATGCAAAAATTGCAAATTTTTCTTAAGTTTTTGGAAGAGATCTAAGAACGGAGACCTAACAAATATAGCGCCAATTTTCCAATTCTGAAATTCCTGTCTCGCTCCTGTCTTTGGCGCGGGTATGTTTGTTTTACCTCAAAATATGTTTTTTCAACAACACACGGGATGGATTTTAGTTTGTTATTAAAGAGAGTGACCGAGAAAAAATTTTGAACTTTCAGTTACCTTTCATTCTTTCGCTATGACATAAGATTTCCCAACTTATTTTAATCTTTATGCAAGACTATTTGATTTTAAGGTAGGATCCGTAATTGAAATTAGACTTTTCGGAACCGAATCCTGGGGTTCAGAGGATCCTGGAACCGGTCCGCTATCCGAACCCAAAGATTCCTCACGGGTTCGAACCTCCTACAAAATTTCGGAAGTTTGCAGCCTTTATAAAAAAACAATATGTGTTTGGGATCGTAATATAAAGTTTGTTATTTTCCAGAATAAAACCCGGTTCAAAACCAGTTATACAAGTACTCAAAAATGGTTCGGAACCATATCTTCAAAATTATTTAAGCTATGAACTCGAAATTTTGTGTGTAGGTTGAGTATATGGAATAACTGTTTCAAGATCAGTTCCGTACCAAATTGAACCGGTTAACAAGTGGTTCGGAGTTATTTATTATAAATTATTTGAGCTATTTTCCAGGTTTATAGAAATATTAAAAAAAAATATTTGAGCTTAAAATTTTAAATTCGTTGAGAAGGTTGAAAATGTAGAGTTCTATATTTTTCCATTTCATTGCTAGTCTCGAAGCAGTTTGAACCGGTTTATAAGTGGTACAGAGGCATATCTCAGAAATTAACTCGGCTATGAAAATACAATTTGGTGTTTGGGATAGTAAGATAAAGTATTTTTCTGAATTAAACCCAGTTCGAAACCAGTTTCAAAAGTAGTCCTAAATGGTTCGAAACCATATCTTAAAAATTATTTAAGCAATGAACTCGAAAATTTTGTGTGTTGGTTGATTATACTGAATTAGTCATTTATCTGCTTCAAAATCGGTTCCGTACCAAATTGACCTGGTTAAAAATTTTTATCAAAAATTATTAGAGCTATTTTCCAGGTGTATAGAAATTAAAAAAAAAAATTAAGCTTAAAATATTAAATTCGTAAGGAGGTTGGAAAATCAGAGTTTGAAATTTTTCCATTTTATTGCGGGTTACGAACCAGTTTGATCCGGTTAAAAAAAAATTCATCACCATATCTCAAAAGAAATTTATATTAAGAACGTTATGTTGACGACCTTTTTAAAATGTAGAAGATGATGTTAATTATTTATTAAAAATAAAGATCTTGAAATTTGTTCTGTAGGTTGGTACAAATAACAAAATCTGGTTTTTAACTGATCCTGCTTTCACATTCGGCAATTGGTAAATGTAAATGTTACCGGAAAATGAGTAGATAATTCCGTTGAAACCGAAAGAACACATTGAAAAACTTTAAATTATCCTAAATAAGGTCAACATTTTTTACAAATACCGTTTAACGCAAACTTGCTTGAGTTCTGGGCTGTTAAACTGAGCCAGAGTTATGTAGTTGTACCTGGCAGTGGCTACAGTTAAGAATTTTGCATCTTACATTTTTCTATATCAGATACAAAACTATTCCCGCAAATCCTTCTGTTTAATTCATTTCATTATTGAAATTGTATCCACGCTTCTGTTTTGACACGGACATGCCCAAGTATGCTCCATATAAGCACATAACGTCAACGCCAACGCAAAAACAGCTGCAGCCACTCGGTTTGGTTTGGTCGGTTTCCTTTTGGGCCAGAGACTCGGGCAATGGGGATTGAAAAAGAGCCAACTTCGCCACAAATTCAACAGGTTAATTCGCGCTCTTTCAGCCAAGTGCGTTTCAATGCAGTGGGTGGGGTGTGGTGTGTGGTAGCACAGTGGGCGAAATGAGCAAAAGTGTCGGCCATAAAAGGCAGCAGCGAAAAAGTTTTTCTGTTTTGTTTTTTTTTTTTTCAACATGCAACTTCGCACATGGAGGAAGCATTGAAATGTCCATTAAAACAATGCGCCGCCAAATTGGCAGCAAGTTGGGGCCAGTTATGAGGGGAGGGGAGGGAGAAAAGGGGATCGGATAGCGGATAGCGCGGGCACATGAAGGTGTCATTTGTTGGGAACATGTATTTTCCGACTTGGCTACAAATCGCAACGAAGGCAAAATGCAACGGCGACAAAGTTCTATGCTGAGTCTTTCTAATAATGTAAAAGGGGTTTCTCTTGATAAAGAAAATATAATACAGACAATTAATAATTTGCTGAAATTTTAAGTTACCCTGAGACTCTGCTCTCCCATTTTTTATAAGTTCTAAATCTTTTAAAATGTTTGAGAAACATTAAATAAAAAAAGACTAACAATTAATAAACAAATTTGCTTAAAACTTTTATTAAACCAAAAATTACTAAAAAAAAAAGGCTAAAAAATATTTAAAAATTTCCAAAAATAACAAAAAATATTTAAAATTCAACAATTGACAATTTATAAAGTTTATTTAAATTTCAATAATATTTTATGAATAAAATTCCAAAATATGGGATGTCACATTTTTTTTTTAGTATTTACGCTGTCAACATAAAAATTGTCTTTAGTTTGATAAACAATTTTGCCAATCCTGTTAGCCTGGTAGCTCTTATATCGCATCCAGTTTTGGCTTGCTCTCCCCCACCTGAACACATTTCGCTTTTTGCCTGCCAATGCCAATTGTTTTGATTTTGCTCTGGTCTTTCCTGTTAGCCGCTTGCAGCCTTTTCCTCCGGTCTGTCCAAGTTGTCGCCAGTCAGCGCTTTGTTCCGCGTTTTGTGCAATTCTGACACATTTTAACAATTTATGAGAGCCACCCGCAACCCCACCCCCCCTCATCGAAGCGCTTTGACAACTAAATTCAAAGCAATTCATATATCATCTGGTGGTCGAGTACCACCACCCCCCCACCCCATTACCAGTTCCACCTCTGGCACCTGTTTGAAAAGTGCGTGTGTCAAAGTGCGTGCTTGGTCGGGGGGGAACATTTAGCTGGTTTATGGCCTAAGGTGGAGCAGACTGTGCCACCAACAGCTGTATCCGTGTCCACGTCAGTTTCCCAGACAGTTGTCAGTTGCGCTTTTGATAATTTCATTTTGTCCCACTGGCCTCTTGTGCGGAATTCAATAGAGAGGCAACTTTTTATTTTTTTGAGCCTTTGGGATTATGTTAGGGTGTGCCCACAGTAGCAGTTGAGTTGTAAAATGGGCCACAAAATCATTTAGGTAGTAAATGTTTAAACACAAAAAAAAAAAAACATTTATCAGTTTTAAGATCACCGGTATTTGAATCTTAACCCTAGCTTGTTTTAGCATTTAGGTAACATTTCGCTCCCGTGAGGGTCGAAGCCGAATCGTAAGAGCTGTGTTCGTCCCAAAGTTGTGAGTTCAAATACCAGACAAGTCAAAATTTGAAAAAATTAGGTAACACAATATACGTGAGCAAATTACAGGCGGGGGTGGATGGGTAAGAGTTAGCTAATCTGGCGAACACAGGGTTGTCAAAAGTTTTGTAAAGTAAGGCAAATTTGAACACAATAACTGATCGGATGGTAAACTTAGCTATCAAACCATATAAAATTTTTTGATTTATTTAAGTTTTCTACCAAAAATATATAATCCCAAAAAGGGCGTAAAAATCTCGGGGAATTCAAACTTATGATTTTTTGATCGTAATTTACAATTTTTTAAAAGAACAAAAAATTCAAATAGCTTAAATAAAGTTTTAAATACTTATTTTTAATAAAGTTTTTTAATTTTTTTTAATTTTAGGTTACTAAAAACAAAATGTATGTCTTCATCGGAATTTTAAACTTGAACATTTTAAAATGAAATATAAATATAGTATTTCTTAGTTATATGCCAAAGTACGATATATGCAATTTTACACCTTGCCTGTAAATTAAATGAAGGAAACATATGAAAACAGAAGACTTTCGTGAAGAATAATAAAACGAATAAAATAAAATAATAAAATTCCATAATAAAACGAACAAACTATTTCTAAAGTATTTTGATCCATTTGAAAAAAAAAGAAACAGAGAAGGCAAAGCTATATATGCTATAGGTCATCAGATTTTGATAATTTTTATCGGAAATTATGTGAAAGCATATAAAACTAATATATACCAAGATTGGGGACGCTACGATAAAAAACAAAAAAGTTTTTCTCACTAGAAGTAGTTTTTTGACCATCCGTTTATATGGCATCCGATTTTAATAAATTTTTTCGGAATTGTGTGGAAACATATAAAACTAACATATACCAAGATTAGTGACGCTACGATGGAAAACAAAAAAGTTTTTCTAACTAGAACTAGTTCTTAGACCGATTGTTCCTATGGCAGCTATATGATATAGTCATCCGATCTGGCCGGTTCCGACATATTAGTTGCGTGCAGTAAAAAGAAGACTCTGTGCGGAATTTCAGCTCGTTAGCTTTAAAACTGAGAGTCTAGTTCGCGTAGAAACAGACGGACAGACAGACGGACAGACGGACAGACAGACGGACAGACAGACGGACAGACAGACGGACAGACAGACGGACAGACAGACGGACAGACAGACGGACAGACAGACGGACAGACAGACGGACAGACAGACGGACAGACAGACAGACAGACGGACAGACAGACGGACAGACGGACGGACAAGCGGAAATGAACTCTGCTCGTCGTCCTGATCAAGAATATATATAGTTTATGGGGTCGAAAATGAATATTTCTATGCGTTACAAACTTCTGGGCAAAATTAATATACACTTTTTAAGTGTATAAAAACGCTTTAAAAAAATGATCGAGATTTTATCGATAATTATTTTTTTCGATTTTTTTAAAAGGTGCCTTCACTTAAACTCTCATAACCTTATTTTTTTGCTCCGACTTGAGAGTTCTAAAAAATGTTCGGCAAAAAAACCCGGTTAAATATTATATTATAACTTTTTTAACACGTGATTTTTGGTCCCTAAAATGAGGCTTTATCAAGAATCGACCAACAATGAGGCAACTGGGGAGCCCTGGTTCCTATGGTCTAGTGGTCTAGTGACACCATTTGCTGGCTGTACCAAGGCAACTAGAGAATAAGTTTGATGGCTAATTATGGCTTGGGCATTATTAGAGAGAACAAAAATATAGCATATAAAAAGTAGTTTTATTTGGTATCCAAAAGACTTAAATTAATCGCCCTTGCTAATTGTTTGTGATAAATAAAAATTCGCCAAGTTTCGTCTTTTTATTAGTTTTAAGATTTTTTTAAATCGGTGGAAAAACAACAAGTAAGAAAGTCGGTCAAGCCTGACTGTAATATACTCTGTACCTGTTTGTATAGAACTAATAACTTTAAAGTGTGGGGGTCACACAAACTGTGCAAGTGCTGTCCAGCGTAATTATTTGATTTGCTTATAATTCGAATATTGTTCATCTGATCTGGAAACGGTGTACGGTGGATCGATAAGTAATGATGATTAAAATATATGCCTAAAAGGTTCAAACAATCTGTCTTTAAAATTGTGGAAGATATTCGATTTTTTATACACTTGAAAAGTGTATATTAATTTTGCCCAGAAGTTTGTAACGCATAGAAATATTCATTTCCGACCCCATAAACTATATATATTCTTGATCAGGACGACGAGCCCGAGTTCATTTCCGCTTGTCCGTCCGTCCGTCGTCCGTCGTCCGTCCGTCCGTCTGTCTGTCTGTTTCTACGCGAACTAGTCTCTCAGTTTTAAAGCTATCTTGAGCGAAATTTTGCACAAAGTCTTCTTTTACTGCACGCAACACATATGTCAGAACCGGCCAGATCGGATGACTATATCTTATAGCTGCCATAGGAACGATCGGTCGGAAAATAAGTCTTGGTGAGAAAAACTTCTTTATTTTCCATTGTAGCATCACCAATCTTAGTATATGTTAGTTTTAGATGATTTTACATATTTGCGGAAAAATTGATCGAAATCGGATGAATATAGCATATAGCTGCCATATAAACGGTCGGTAAAAAAACTTGTTCTAGTGGGAAAAACTTTTTTATTTTCCATCGTAGCGTCACCAATCTTGGTATATATTAGTTTTATATGCGTTAACACAATTCTGGAAGATTTTATCAAAATCGGAGGACTATAGCATATAGCTGCCATAGGGACCGATCGGTCGAAAAATGTGTTTTAGTTAAAAAATTTTTTTTTTTATGGTATCAAATTTTTTTATCAATGACTTTAAAAATTTATAAATATCGGATATCTATACCATATATATTTTAACTGTAAATCAGCTGGAGTAAAATTTTTTTTCAAGTGTATTAAAACTTCGGCACAGTCGAAGTTAGCTTTGCCTTCTCTTTTCAAATTGTGGTGGTGGCAACTCTACCATCGTTCATCTGATCGGAAAACGATGTATGGGGACTCGATAAGTAATGGGGGATATTTGAGGTGTTCTTCAAATTGCGGGGGTGGCAACGATGTATTGGAGCTCGATAAGTAATGAACAACCTATCTCCAAAATTGTGGAAGATATGAGGTTATTTTTCAATTTGCGGGGGAGGCAGGGGGCGTGGCAAAGATCAAAATTAAACTTGATCTGCCTTGAAGTATAAGAAATATATGTTCCATACACCTCAAACCTCTATCTCTTACCATCTCTGAGATCTCTTCGTTCATACGGACAGACAGACGGACAGACGGTCATGTCTATATCGACTCGGCTGTTGATGCTGATCAAGAATATATATACTTTATAGGGTCGGAGATTCTCCTTCTGGCTGTTACATACATTTGCACAAACCCAATATACTCTTTGTACCTTCGGTACAGAGTATAAAAATACGGTTATAACATGTCGACTTCTCTTGATTTTTAGAATTTTGCTTTCTTTGTTAAATTAAAGAATCTAAAATAACTAAAAAGATCGATCAAAGAAAAATATGAGTCCACGTGCCAACAATAACGATCAATGTTCTAATCAAGTGGCGCAAAATTAGGACCCAAATTTTGTTCGGTTTTTGGTAATTAATTTTTTGCCGCTAAATCTTTCTTCTGGATATATTACAACAATTTAATGACTTTTAATTTTAAAAAATTAAGTCTCTAGCATGCTTGGTTTGGAAACAGACATAAGGGGTGTGCTATTCAGGGTAGTGTATTTACATACATTGTGTTACACACCTGGTACCGCCTTATGTGGAGTTCTTTACTGAAATTTTTGTTTGTCAAAAGATGCCGATAAATGTGCGCTACGTTTTCAGTGTCTGACTCAAAAATAAGTCGCTAGTCGGTTGGTGTGTCTATTATGCGCAGAAGTTTCCCATCGGATTCAATTGTAAAATATAAATATATGTGGTTCACGATTTAAAAAAATGATTTAATTCGTTTTGTTTTAGAAATCGTTTCCACCTCCGCATTAAACACAAATTAGTTGAATTTTATGGTAACATTATTTATTTGTTAATTACTTTCTAGTGGAGATCACGGTTGTGCCAATTTTGGTAATACCCAGAATCGAATAAAACAAATCAATTTTACGACCCTTCCACAAAACAAAATTGAAAACTGGAATATCATCAAGATTATTAGCAGCTTTTACTGCCCACGATTTTTCGGTTTTTTTTTTGGTGAAATGATTTTCAAGATATAAAAATAAAACAGAAATCCTAAAGAGAGCGACAGCCAGCAATAAATTAATAATTCGTTGGGGTCTCCGACTCTCGCCTTGAGTGACTTCCTTCTCCAGAGCGTAATTTACATAAATTGAAACAGCGGCGAGGGCCAAGATGAAAAGAAGCTGACCAGTCCCAACTGACCGACCAATAATAAGCAATAAGCAAACGTCAGCTGGACTCCAGCCGGAGATGGAGATGGAGACGGACGCCATCAATGGCATCAATTTTAAAAGCTATTGGAAAACAGACGCAGCAACTGTCATCGCACAAATGATTTGTATTTTTGTTTTGGTTATTTATGTTTCATAAATTATCGGATGTATCTTTTTACGATATTAAATTGGTGACTCGCTCGTCCCCCCTCTCGCTCACTCAACGGATGCCGCATCAGATCAAGATTTTATTTAAATGGAACTCATCAGCGCTCATTTGGGTCTCTGTCTCCGCCTGGTGATTCGTTGTTTCTTCTTATTTTTTTTTTTTTTGTCTTAGGCTTGGCCAGCCGACAGCTTTAATTATAGAGGTTGGATCGCGGCCCCTGCCCCCCTGTCCATGTTCCTGATGTGATACCTTAATGTCAACGCTCGTCGTCGTTTAATTAATGGATTTTGTCGTATTAAACTCATTAGTTTGCTGGCTGGGCATAATTTTCATTAATCACTCAAAATCCATGCCCAAGTCGGGAGCTTTAACTGATTTTTGCATATTAAACGAGCTACCTAAAAATCAATATTTAAATTAAATTGTGTCTGGGTTGAGCAGACCAAAAAGAGCAGATCAAACACTTCGTTACTCAATCGTTCGATTTTTTAATTTCAAAATGAAATAAATCAAAATTAAGCAAAAAACAAAAATAAAAAAAAAAACAAATTAACATTCGCCGGGCCGCCATTCGATGTGATATATTAAACTCAAAATGTATATTTCATCATTAAAAACAGCAGGCAAATATACACACAGCAACAACAAAAAAGGTGGAAACTAGTTTTACAGGTAAGCCAGAGGCCGAGATGGAGCTGATCCGATCAGATGCCACGAGATCATCATCTCTCTCTGTCTCACCGACTCTACCTCTCTCTCTCTCTCTCCCGTTCTGTCGTTCGTATGATAAATAACAAATCAAACGCTAAAATGTCGGTAATGTATGTGGCATGTCAGGGGTTCTCTTAATTTATGGCCTGGATCAATAAGAATAACGCCCCAATCAGTGACTATAAATTAACGCAAAGACAACAACAAAAAAAATAAAACATATATACAAAAAATGTCGACGACTGAAACTGAGAATGTTTGTCGGTTATTTTTCGTTATGTGTGTGATGCTCAGTTCAAAAGTCAGCTCAGACTTGGGGAGCCTGCAGTTTTGTTGTCCATTGACTTGACTTGATTAAGGTACAAGGCAAGACCATTCCAAGTACACCAACATCAAGGCAAAAGCGCTGCCTAGAAAACTTTATGTATATTCCTTCAGTTAATTATTATTACTAATTGAGAATCAACAGTGTGGCCAGTTCTCCTAAAGAATGTTTTTATATTGCTTGAAAATATCATATTTAATGTTTGATGTATTAATTATTGATGCTTTCGAAGCCAACTTCATTATATAAATGCTTTAATGCGAAACGAATTATAAAACCGTAAACTTTATAAAGCAATATTTATTATGGTGTGAACTCTTTATTCAGCCCTATTGTAACCAGAAACCTTATATGTCTGGCTAAAACTACATCCCAGTAACAATTCCGAAAATAAAAATCATTTACTCTTCATGTTAAATTTTGTATGAACCCATCTTATAGGAAATAGCTCAACGATTTGAAATATGCAACCCTTAATAATATCCGATTTTTATTTTAGAAGAAACAACCCTTCAAAATTGACCTATTTTTAGTTTATAAAAAAATTCACAATTTTTAGGTAATTTTGTCAGCTTTCAGGTAGAATAGCTCGAAAGCTAGGAAACGAATCGTCATTATTTTTTTTTCAACTGACTGATGTATTCATCAAATTTATTGTTTGCTTTTTTGTTTCTTCGCTTTTTAAAAAATATGCAATATTTTCCACTATTTAAAAATATAAATATATTTTCGTCTAATTGCCATTTTTTGAAAATACGTTCTCCGCCATCTCCTTTAAGTAATTAAAAAAGTTCCAGCTGCCATCCACTGCCTATTTAACTGTTAGAGGTAAAATAGATAAAAAACGAGAAGGCAAAGCTAACTTCGACTGTGCCGAAGTTTAAATGCACTTGAAAAAGTTTACTCCAACTGATTTAACCGGTAAAAAATATATAGAATATAGATATCAAATATTTTAAGCTTTTTAATATTTAATAATAAATATTTAATACCATAAAAAAAAATTTTCTTAGTAAAACACATTTTCCGACCGATCGGTTCTATGGCAGCTACATGCTATAGGCATCCGATTTTGATAAATTTTTTCGAACTTATGTAAAAAAATATAAAACTGATATATACCAAGATTGGAGACGCTACGATAGAAAACAAAAAAGTTTTTCTCACTAGAAGTAGTTTTTTGACCGACCGTTTATATGGCAGCTATATGCTATAGTCATCCGATTTTGATAAATTTTTTCCGAATTGTGCGGAAACATATAAAAACTAATATATACTACGATTGGTGACGCTACGATGGAAAATAAAAAAGTTTTTCTCACTAAGACTTACTTATTTTCGACCGATCGTTCCTATGGCAGCTATAAGATATAGTCATCCGATCCGGCCGGTTCCGACATATTAGTTGCGTGCAGTAAAAGAAGACTCTGTGCAAAATTTCAGCTCGATAGCTTTAAAACTGAGGGACTAGTTTGCGTAGAAACAGACAGACACAGACAACAGACAGACAGACAGACAGACAGACAGACAGACAGACGGACAGACGGACAGACGGACGGACAGACAGGAATTGAACTCAGCTCGTCGTCCTGATAAATATATATAAAATTTTTTGGTTGGGGGAAAAAATATTTTTTTTTTATAAATTTTATTTAAATTTTTATTAAATTTTTTATTTTTTTAAAATTTTATTATAAAAATTTTGGATATTTTAATGTTTTTTTCCATTTTTTGTTTTTTTTTTTTTTTTTTTTTTTTTTTATGTGTAAAAATATTTATTTTTTAATTGTTTTATTTTTTGTTTTATTTTTTTTTTATTTTTAAATTTTTTTTTTTTTTTTTATTTTTATTTAATTTTTTTAAAAATTTATAAAAAATATATTAAAAAATTTTTAATTTTTTTTTTAATTTTGTAAAATAAAATTTTTAAAAAATTTTTTTTTATTTATTTTAAAAAATTTTTATTTTTTTTTTTATTTTATTAACCCTTAGATAAGTATCTAGTAGGCGTAGCACCCCTTTCAAACATAGGTTGAACAAATAGCTATCATTTGCCATTTAATATATTCAATTATCTGATTTGGTTCAAAAGTGATGATTTTTGAAACGAATAAACTCAAATGGCGCCACTGCGCGACTGTAATATACTCTCTACCTGCCAAAGTTTGTATATAACAGGAAGTAAAATCGGAACCCAAACCGTAACTGTATACCGAAAAGAACTTAAAACCAGACCAATAACCAAATATTATTAATTTAGTACTGGTTAGTACTAGAGTACCTTAATTTTTGGAACAAAAAGTACAAAAATATTGTACCGGCTCAGATTCGATTCTGAATTTATTTTCTTCGTTCAGTTTTTTTGCTTCAGTCAGGGTTTTCCTCAGCGTAAAACGTTTACAAAAGTTAGAAAATATGCTACAAAAAAAGGATTTTTTGATTAAGAGACCATTTGGTATATACACTCGAAAAGACGACTGGCCGAATTCTAGTACGATCAGTATGGAATTTATACCGTTTTATACTTAAAATTTCAAGTATATTTTGATTTTGGGTGTATTTAAATTAAGTATAAAAAAGACCGTTCATTTTATTTAAATATGAACATAAATTCTTAAACCAAGAATTTTTCGTACTTACATTTAGGGGAAAAAGTCTAGAAAACGCATTCTTAATTCAAATACAAAATTTCTTAGATTAAGTAGGAAATAATTTTAAAAAGCCATGCTCAAAAAGTAAGCGGTCTAAAATGCGAAATATTTCAACTCTAATCTGTCCTTAAAATTCCCAACTGGTTCTGTCACTTTACTTATAGATGGATGGTAAATTTCAGGCCTACAGATAGTCCTTCTTAGAATTGGATTAGCTGTAGGCAAAATGCAGCCATATATGATTCGATACAGAAACATCGTTTCAAGAACAAATTGGAAACAGAGCTTAAAAATTTAGTGGGCTAAAAACCAAGAACATTTTGTACTTATTTTATGTACTCTTAATAAGTTTCAAGGTTGTTTTCGGGGAATAATTTAGAATTTATTCAAGGAAAAATATTTGGTTATTATTTTAAGTACGCATTTTCTTGTTTTAAGAGTTAATCACGTTTGACTTAAGACTTTTACGACCTGAAAGTATGATCAAAGTGATTTTAATATAGTTCGAAATGTACTTAATATTTATATTCCGGATGAAAAAATAGTACTTGATGTAAGAACTTTGCCCTTGAATCAAGTATTTTTGTACTCGCCGTTCTATTAACGCCGTTTGTACTTAATTAAAGTACAAAGTTCTTGGTTTTTTTCTCAGTGTACTAGAGATGGACGCGGGACAAAACTTCGAACCCCTCCCGATCTTGGTCTATCTCTAACAGTCCCGATTTCACACCCTAATTATATTTTCAGTCGTCCCCAACCTTAGTCTGTACCGACCCGTCCCGATACCAACTGGAAATTTTTAATTCATTCCCGTACCAATCCCGCATTTTTTCGGGACCCGCGGAAATTCCCTCCTTTTTTATAAAAAATTATATAAAATGAATTTAAATTAATTATGACGGAAGGAATTGATTGCTTTAGGTGGCACGTTGCTCTTCATGAAATTGTTAACCTTGCACAGAAAAAAAAATGATATGATCTGGGACTCAATATGACATTTTTCATATCAAAAAAAGCCGATAAGATGCAGATGAAATTGACCTGTTCGAAAATATCAAACTGATATTTTCGATCATATCAGAAATGATATGTTTAAGATCAAAGTGGCATTTTTTTAATAAAAAAAATAGAAGGCTAACATCGGCTACGCCGATGTTTTAAATCTTGCTGATTTGGAAAGGCGCTACCATAGATAACAAAAAAGTTTTTCTCATAAGAATTAGTTTTTATACCGATCGTTCCTTTGGCAGCTATATGCTATAGTCATCCGATTTCGATACATTTTTCCAGAATTGTGTGGAAGCATATAAAACTAATATATACCACGATTGGTGACGCTACGATGGAAAACAAAAAAGTTTTTCTCACAAGAATTGGTTTTTGGACCGACCGTTTATATGGCAGCTATATGCTATAGTCATTCGATTTTGATAAATTTTTCCAGAATTGTGTGGACGCATATAAAACTTATATATACTTCGATTGGTGACGCTACGATGGAAAACAAAAAAGTTTTTCTCACTAGACCTAGTTTTTGGGACGACCGTTTATATGGCAGCTATATGCTATAGTCATCCGATTTTGATAAAATTTTTCAGAATTGTGTGAAAATATATAAAACTAACATATACTACGATTGGTGACGCTACGATGGAAAACTAAAAAAGTTTTCTCACAAGAATTGGTTTTTGGACCGATCGTTCCTATGGCAGCTATATGCTATAGTCATCCGATTTTGATAAAATTTTTCAGAATTGTGTGGAAACATATAAATCTAATATATACTAAGATTAGAGACGCTACGATGGAAAACAAAAAAGTTTTTCACAATAGAACTAATTTTTGGACCGATCTTTCCTATGGCAGCTATATGATATAGTCATCCGATCCGGCCGATTCCGACAAATGTGCAGCGTATTTGTATTTAAAGACTTTTTGCAAAAGTTTGGTCAAGATAGCTTTAAAACTGAGGGAGGAGATAGCATAGAAACAGACGGACAGACGGACGGACAGACGGACAGACGGACAAACGGAAATGAACTCAGCTCGTCATGCTGATCAAGAATATATATACTTTATGTGGTGGGAAATGCTTCCTTCTATGCGTTACAAACATCGTGACAATTTTAATATACCCTCTGCAAGGGTATAAAAAAAATATTAGGAAATGGCTGGGCGCATATATTATTTATATAAGTTATATTAAATATATTCCACGCTCAGAATTTTAATGATTATGTAAATATTAGCGCCATAGCCATTTGGAAAGCAAAGAAATTTAAACTTTTTTGTTAGTTAACACAAACATTACCTGTCTGGGGATCGAACCCGGGACCTCGCACTTTACACGAATGGAATGACGTCTCAACGCAGTGAGCCACCGCACACGCGTGCGGGCAAACGTCTAAGGGACTATTTATATTTTTTCTACGGTGCCTAAGTTTTCGATAATAAGCATTTTTTGTCTCTTTCCTTTTTCTCATTTTATTTATTATCTTATCAATTTGATATTAGTACGATTAATGAAATATTATTTATCATCAAAATGATATGAAAAAAATTGATATTTGATAAAATATCATATTGATCAGCCAAGATTAAATAGATATTTGATCTTTTTTTTCTGTGT